>JARHVA010000354.1:1577500-1887500 GCA_037957365.1 Torreya grandis
TTATGCCCTGTTGTGTGTCTTTTGGTCATCCAAAGGCATTTATATAGGTGTAAATAGTTTAGATAAATTTAGTTTAAGGCATATAGATTAGTACTTATTGATTTTGAGTCTTTCTACATAATTATTTGCTGAGACCCAAGTCTTATTACTTATGTATTGTCAAGTGCAACATCTAGTCATGAGACCTCTTAATGAATAAAGTTGCTAAGTCAATTTAGGAGTTGTTGAAGGTGTATTTAGGTGGTCTAAGAGTGACACCAGTGGTGCATTTAATTTTGTATAGGTATATATATTAAATATAGGAAATCTATGCATCAAGGTAAATATGTGTAGAAAACTTTTCCCCAATAAACATAAAAGTGTAGAGATTTTTTTTATGGGCAATAATTAGGAAAAAAACATTTGAATTTTAGGCCTTACATATTTTTTATGAAATCATTATCATGGGATAATTGTTTCAGCCCTGTTGATACAATTATGTGATGGAAAATTATGAACTTGGTTGATACCATAGGAGAAGGCTAATGTAGTTATGATGTGAAAGGTTATTGTAATGTCCAATAACATAGGAGAAGACAAATATTTTTAAATTTTCATAAAAAGGCTAATATAATATAAATGTGGATAATTTAGTGAAGATGAATTGTAAGGCCAATACCATATTGATATGGTTGATTCAGTTGGAATTCTTATAAGATGGCCAATATAATATAGATCTATCTAGTGTAGTTAGGGATGAACTATATGGCCAATATAGTATAAATAAGTTTGATATAATCTGATGGAAACTACATGGCTAATACACTAAAAAATGAAATGGTTGATGCAATATAATATAACTAAGATGGCTTATATAGTAAGAAATATTGTCCATTTCTAATTTTTTTCCTTTTCTAGGTAGATTTTAAATTTGTCTTAGATTTTATGATTAAAAACTAAGTAATTCTATTTGGTGTTTTATAGAGGTGACCACAGTTGTGGAGGATAATGGACATGATCTAGTTGTTGAATTAGTTGGCCAAAATATATTATGAGGACATAGCTTGATTGATCAGCCTGGGATTTGAGGGGATAATGGAGATATGTTGTGTTCCTCTTAGCATAAATATGGTAGATATGTTCTTTGGATATTGGGAGAGGATTACATACACATTTAGATTATATGTGGATGGGACACAATGAAAGTAGCTATCACACTAGGGTATGTACACATGATTTTAAGACTATTAAAAGAGGGCACACTCATGATTTATGATGCACTCGACTCCAGTTAGGAGCTAGCATTATGGGATACAAAGTTAATTAGTAGAATCAATGCAAGCTAGTCATTAGATTATTCATTTTATATGTATAAGATATTCTATATATTTAGAAGGTCATTATTGGATTGATTACTATGTGTGTGTTATGTCACAAGTTAGATGGTGTTCTTCCTTTGTATAATATATCTTTTTGTCAATAACATTAGATAAGGTCATTTTGTATGATATATGAATTTGTATATGGGTAAAACTGGTGCACAACATTTATGGCAAAGTGGGCAGGGGTAATTAGATGATGGTTAATATTAATCTTTTTTATTACTAGATATATAAGTGGTTCTCTATATATCAACCAATAAGACTAATACACTAGATCAAGGACTGAATACCTAAGGTGAGGAATTGGTATAAGTTCATAAGATGAGGCATGCCCTCACATAAACATATTTATAGACCTTGAGGAGGGAACATATAATATGGATACCTTACTAGAAAACTATAGACTAATGGGGTTCATGTCCATTAGCATAGGGATGATCAGTAGTCACTAAAAATTACACATGGGGGTTATAACCTCACTCATGTGTCTAGGTCCTGGGTTAGTTGGGTTAGTTGAACCTAGTTTCACCACTAATTATCCCACCCCATTAGGTGAGGCACTCTAAGGAGTTGAGAGGAGTAGGGATATAGGGGCCACCATCAGACATCTCATTTTTGAGACCTTATTGTTCTTATTAGGGTATGAGGAGAAAACAATGGAAAAATTAGGTAGAGAAGATAAAGGATGAGCCTTTAGCTAATTTTGATGTGACCATGGTAAATATTTCACCAACTAGACCTAACATATGGTTCACCTAGAGAAAACAAAGGTCATTAATACATTGGGTCATAGTGGTGTAGTGTAAAAGGTAGTGGAAAATGAAGGTTATCATATGTTTTTATGTCATCCATAAACCTAGTACTTTTCAGCCTGTTATTTGCTAGATAAAATATATGAGTAAATTTGTTGAGGGTTTCAAGATGCTTTTGTAAAAATCATAAAAAAGAGCCCATCCTAAAAAAACAAATATAAACAAAGTAACCAATAAAAAAATAAAAAATGGCCTCCTAATGATTTTTATTTATTTCAAACCATATGACTACTAATGAATAAAATCCCAACTAAAATAGGAGATCACCACTTTATCATATTTAGGATAATAAATGCATAAAAAGAAAAAATGAATAGTGAAAGTAACATGCTAGCCATTCATCCTCTTTTTCATTTGCATCCTCATCTTGTTCTATTTATCTAGTTATAGCATTGCATTTGGTTCTCTTTATTTTTCCATTTCCATTTTATTTTTCCCAAATGTAAGTTTTTCATTATCTGCCATTTAATGATTATGTATGAATATAACACAATCTAAAAAAATTATGAAAAATCATACACAAATAAATCATGTTTTAAAAATATGATTTTTTTCCTCTTTTGTAGTTCTCCAAACTTGAAAGTTGTAATATATCAATGGGCAACATAATTTTGATTAAAAAGTACACTGATTTCATTGTATTTGAGTCTGATGCAACCATAGATGCAATATTTCAATAATTTAGTACCTTCCCCTATTATTTAAAATAATTTCAAACTTAAAATTGAATTAACATATTTTGTTTATGAAAATTAAAAAATGTATATTAACATAATTTATATATTAGGAACACTATATATTAGAAAGAAACATGCACAAAGAAATAAAAAATAATATAATGGTAGTGTTAAAAGACACCTTTGATCACTTGAATAATCAAATCTTATTCGACAAAATTATATCACAAAATACTTGCTTAAATAAAAATATAGGAGTGAATAAATCTTGAATCTCAATATAGGTTAATATTATAAGTATAATTAATTATTATATTCCTGAAAAGTTGGATATGACTTGTTACTCATTTTGGATCATAATCATATTTATAATAATTTTTAGGTTCCCCAATAATGCAAAAAATTCATGATACCTAGCATTTGATAGGTTCCCATAGAATACTCCAATTTATTGATACCTAGAAATCACTAAGTTCATAAAAATTAAATCAACTTGGGGATATATAATATTCATTTTATTTCCAAAAAAAAACTAAAAATTATTGATACCTAATAGTCACTAAGTTCCTACAAAATATGATAAGACATTGATACTTAAAATTCACTATATTCCCACACATTCTAATAAGTCATTCATACCTAGCAGTCTCTAGGTTCCCAAATATTATGACAAGGTTCCCATACAATACACCATGTTTTTGATACATAGTGTTCACTAGGTTCCCATATAATACTGTAAGTCCTTGATACCTAGTTGTTATTGAGTTCCCACACTTTCTAACAAGTCCTTCATACCTAGTGGTTGTTAGGTTCCAACACATTCGGACAAGTCCATCATACATATTAGTTGCTAAGTTTCCAATTTTTTGACAAGTCCTCCATACCTAGCAATATCTAGGTTCCCAAAGATCCTAAATTTTCACGTATACCTTGTAGTTTCTAGCTTCCTCAAGGAATGAAATCGGTAGGAATTTCTTTGCAAGCAGTATTAAATTAAATGAAACTATGATTTAAAGTAAATGGATATTATTTTACATTGTTGAATAATAATTTAATGAGATAGTTAAAGTTTATGTATGTGTAATCAAAAATATTTATTACAAATTTAAAAATAAAATATTTTAAAATATTAAGTAATAAATAAAGTGATAAAGCATATTTATGTGGAAAAATTTTAAATGATATTTTTTTCAATGTGATGTCTTTAAGTAATTATTTAATTGACTTATGTCATTATTTTCAATGCTTTAATATGATATAACAGTTGATAATAGGATCTTTGATATAAACAAGTGATACACATGAAGTCAATGAGCCTATAAAATAATGTCTAGAAGGAGTGAAAGTGGGCATGTTAATAGGTTCATGTGTTATTCTAGTGGATCTTCTATGCGATTATTAGTGTGCTAGAGGTTTTAAGTTGTGAACATGTGGTCTACATGGTGTAAATTGTCTAGGTGATGGGTTCAATAGTGAAATACTTATCTTGGTGGGATCATCATCATCATGAAAAGGAAGTAATGATGCACCACAAGAAAAAAATTTCTTCATTTAAAAAAAATCATCACATTCATCTAATTTTTATAAAAATAATTAGAACATAATAATAACTAACATTTTTTTAAATTGAAAAACCATAATATACCTAAAATAATCTTAAACCCATACTATATATTTTTAAAAACAAGAAATATGAAATTAGGACCAACTGAGCCCCATGCAAGTAATTATATCCATCTAAAGTTAATTGGGGCTCCATTGTCTCTCATTTCACACCATATTAAACTAATTGAGTATTTAGTTCAATATGATACAAAATTATGCTTAACCCATGCAAATAATTGCATCCATCTAATGTCAAATGGGGATTATTTGGCCCTATGTAAGGAATTATGTCCATCTAATGTTAATTAAGGATCTATTGGCCATTTGTACGACATTATGCCCATTTAATGTCACTTGGGACTTCGTTGGCATTGATTGAACACCATACCAAAGTAATCAAGTATTTTATTGAACCTGATATGTAATTGGGGATAGCTAAGCCCTATGCAAGGAATTTCATCCATATTGTTAGGAATTATTCCAAGATTAATATAATAAAGTTAAAAATATGAAATAATGAATGCATAAATGGAACAATATTACCTCAATATAAAATCACAAACGAACACAAGACGTACGAATTATAAGGTGGGGAAACCATTAAATATAATAAAACCTCACATCTATTATCTAAGTAAAATCTCAATGGAAGAAAATAATAAGAGATATGAGCCTCAATCCCTAAGAGAAAAATATCAATATAAACTTGTGTTGTAGTAAATTAAAATAAAAGAGGAGAGCTCATTTTAAATAGATCTATAAGAAGGAAGAAGGAGTTACAAAAAATCACATCATAACTTACACAACCTTATTATGTGTGACTAGTGTCCCTAATATCCATAAGGTGAGTGGGATAGGTGTGAAAAGTATGGAGTGAATGTAACTCCAAGATTCCATACAAAAGGATAAAAGAGGTGTTGTGACACCTCATAAATCATGGATAAGTGAATTTATTATAATAATAAATACACAATTAAAATAATCTTTGGATTAGTCTAAACTAACATAAATAAATACTAATCTCTAACACTCCCCCTTAAATTTTATTTAGGATTACAAAAGAGGAGAAAAATATTACAAATAAAGAAGGAAGTTGACATTACATACTACTCCCCCTTAATGAAAACTTATTTTAAGAGGAATCACAATGGTTTTGAGAGAATAAAGAAGAATAAAAGGTGTTTATAAGAATATTTAAAATGTGAATGTGTGATTATAGATAATATCCAAGAATTTTCTTCAAATAAGACAATCAATCTACATAGGAACAAAGACCAACACAAAAGGACATGGCAAGAAAAGATCAACTATACCTGAAAAATAAATATTTACACCAATCTTTCATGTTACTTAAACAAAATTCCATAATCTAATATATACATATATAAAGTAATAAAATCATATTCTAAGAAAGTAGAAATGAGAAAAATAAAATTTCCATAATAAAGTGCAGAACTTGCATGGAAAATAAAATAGGTTAGTCTAAATAATTAATTACAAAAAAGCACATTTTCTTGAAAACTTACAAGAATAAGTAGGTATTAAAGTAAGTAATGCATAAAAATTTATGTTTTAAACTTATCAAAAGGGAGACAAAGAATATGTGTCACTTTTAGTAAAAGATAACTTTCGTGAAGCAATTGAGGAATTATAAAAATAAGACACATCAAAGTCTCAAGAAGATATTATAGATTTAGTGATCTAGAGTGGTTTAACCTTTGAATGAGGTGTTATAGTGGTTTTAAAACAATGTAAAATGTCATGATTTTATTTACCAAAATATTTGCATACATGAAATTTTTAACATTTAGAATATGATGCCCGTGTTTATCACAATACTAAAAAAATTACCATTTTAAACCAAAGTATGAACATGAGAAACATTATAACTAAAGTAAGTTTTATGAAAGTGAGAAACACTATTATGCAAAATATTTTTAATGAGGGAGACAATAAGACTTCAAATTATAATTTAAATAATAAAAACCAAGCCTTTCATAATTTGTGTTAGAGACAATCGAAAGGAGCTCAACAATGTTATTTTCAATTTTGCCAAGACTTCTTTTGTTACAACCCATGGAGTGTATAATACCCAAATTAGAGTTAGAAATATGTGTGTGTAAAGGAATGCAAAGGCTAGAAGAATAACATTTTGTATCATCATTATTAAAAGGCACAATTTTTATTTAAAGACACAATTTTAGCATTCAAAGTGTCAATTATGCTATGCATATTTTCTATTTTCTCATTAATGGAATTGTGTAAAGTATTAATGATCACGTTTTGACATGAAATTTAACACTTAAAAGCAGAAAGTTAATTATATTTCAATGAAATTTAATACTTAACATTTTAAATTTTAAAAATAAGGGTAATTTAGAATCAATAAAATAGCAATAAAGGTTAGATTTATCACTAACAAATTATTAAAAGCCAAACTTCTTCAAAGAATAAACATATTAAAATGCATTTAATTATAAAAAATTATACAGAAGTATTATTTTGTTGTGGATTTGGAGAAATTTAATACATAAATTAGGTTATCAAATTATTAAAAACCAATTTTATTTTCCAATTCCAAAATTAGCATAAAATGTCAAGGCAAGGAAAAGGCCAATTATTTTAAAGAAAAATACATGTTTTTTTGAAATGTAGTAGTTATGTTTTTGAAGTTTTATCAAAAATGGTGATTTGGGTTTGTGATTTAAAAAAAAAGTGTACTCTTAACTTAAAAATAGAAAACCCAAAAAAATATATGAAAAACCTAAATTGCATAATAAAAAATATAGCCATTTTATTACTCAAAATTTTTAAAAAACATTTAAAAATGCTAAGATTGAACAAGATGATGGCTTACAAAGAATTATCAAAAAAAATAAAACTAATAATGGATTTAGATGCATGAAAATAGCTTAGAAAGGCTAGTTATAAGCATTAAACTAGACAAGATAAATGGCAAAAGACAAAAAAAAAAGTGTCAAAAAATTGAACTTCCCCACCCAAGAACCTGAAAACAAAATTAAATTTTCATGTTAGAAACAACTTGCTTCGATACATATTAGGAATTATGCCAATATTGATAAAGTAACAATAAATTTGTAAATGAAACAATATTACCTCAATATCAATCCATAAGCGAACACAAGAATTGTAAAGTGGGGAAACTATCAAATGGAATAAAACCCCATGTTTACTAAGAAGGATTGAAAATTGATGTAGTGGAATCATGTTTCAAAGAGAAATTTTAATTCTTACAAGTTTTATTAGGTCTTAGGAGTCTTAGATATTTAATAATAATCTCATCCTATGCTTCACTTGTGCTTAGGATGTTGGTTAGTAGTATTTTCATATTTTCCCACAAAAATCATAATTTCAAATTTTTGAATGTATGTTGGCTTGTTTGAAGAATTTTTTGGGCACATCAAGGATAACGATCCTTAGGGAGTTATCCTTTGGGTTTATATGTGCGGGATAGATGTCATTTTTCAATAACTTATGTTTGTAAATGTAATTTTTATATGTATATTCTTAAATAGTCCATGTTCAACACAGGAGAAGCCAAATACGTCACTTTACTAAGCTTGTAAAAGGTTTTTTTAATAGAATATTGGAGTAAAAAAATAACATATGTCAACTTGGGAGATCATATAGACATCTAAAAACCAAAGGAGGAGGTGAAAAAAAGCTTGAAGGAGAGGAAAAAAACAAGTCTAAAACATGCAAGAGAGATAATTTTCGATGTAGAAAGGGTAATAATCAATACCATACATGTATGAGATAATTCTGTAAGTGTTTTTATCAATATACACATAATATATTGATTCCAAATCATATATTATGTCTTCTTAAATGTTAGTGACAATTTATGATTCATTATTTATCTTTTGAGTATGTTAGAAACATAATATACTAGTGAAATAAGGGTTTTAAAGATATAGAAAATCAAGCAAAATTATTACCTCTAAAATATTAAACCCTCTTAAAACACCTACACAATCAATGGACTAAGGCATTCTTAGTGAGATAGAGGATTGATTATGCTAGTATAACTATTATAGAAGATAGAGGAAGATTGGAGAAATATTTTACAATTGGTTTCAAGGTTTGAAACTAATCTAAAGTTAAAATATCAAAATTTGAAGGCTCTTAGGCATGTACAGGTCTGTTAAACCCTAAACTAGGGTTTCAAGGGGAAAAGAGCTATATCAAGAGTTTTAACTAGTGGATAATCACAAAACTTGGTGATATAGTAGATTAGAACATAATATAAAGGATTTTTGAGGTTTCAATACTGTTGGTGATGTACGGATGGTAATATGGTTGACTATGTTCTTTCAAACCTAATGGAGGCTTAAAATAGGACTAGTTGAATAAATTTCCTTAATTTTATTGGAATGATAAGGTAAGTAAAGCTAGATAATGTGTACTTAAAGTATTATAAGTTTTTATGAATGTTATAAAAACACATTTAAGGTCTTTAAATTTTTTTTCTAGTCTAGTTTTGATGGAAACCTACAAATAGGCCTAACAGAGACCTAGGAACTCATAATTTTTAGTTGTTGACAATTTGAAATGTTATTTATGAAAGTATCCTTCTATAAAAAGGTTTGTCAGTGTTTTTAGAGTGTATTAAGTTTTTATGTCTTTAAAATAATTTTTTCAAACCATATCCTTCATTTTGAGTAAACTATACCTAGAATTGGCCTACAAGACCACACAAGTCTGATTACCTATTGAACTTGAGTTGTAAGGACCTATAAAGCACATGAGGTGCATCATTTTATTGGTATCATATATTAGAATATATTATAAAAATAAGTATTGGAAACCTAAGAGAGAGAGAGCAGGTTGATTATTAGTATGAAAGCAGCTTAGTAACCCATGGAGGTTTGAAAAGGTGAAGATATTAAGTAAGTCTAACAAGGATATTTAGGTTTCAAAACTTGATAAGAGGCATACAAAAGTATGTAAATAATTAAGGAAAATCATAAACCAATCATAATTTTACAATAAATGAATAAGGTAAATAAAGATATAGATATGCAAAAGGAAATAGAAGAAATGAAATAGGCTTTGGCTCACATACACAAATGTGTGAAAGAATTGAGTCCATTTGGATAAGGAATATAAATAATTAAGAAGTTAAAATGGCCTATTAAAAAAAAAATAGAAATAAGAAAGAAACAAAAAAGGTTTAATGGCATGAGAAAGATGATAAGAAGGTTAAAACAATAAGTCAAAGAGGTTGTTTTGTTTAAGGATAAAACAAATGATAAGGTAAAATTTTACTATGATCAAGAATATTTTAAAACTAATAAGAAGTGTTATATGATGCTATAATAGAATGAAAATAATTCAGATTTATATGTGTTTTGGATAAGTTCCTAGTTAAAGAGAAGGAAGTGTCCATGAAGAAATAGGTGGTTATAAGAACACCACAAAGAAAGATGGTACAAAAAAGTTTTGAAGGGGCACTGTGGCCTCAAAATATTTATTATGAAAATTTATTAAAGTGTATGATTTTAGGTGTATTATTTGAAAAAACTATTTCTTAGTTTGAGATATTTAAATTTGATAAGACCATGGAAGATAAAGTGATAAAGATTCAAGTTAAGCAAGTTGCTAATTCCAAGGATCATAATGAAAAGAAAGTGGAAGAAAAGAACATGAGAAGAGTTTCAAGGGAGCAGATGTTATGTTTCTAGTCCAAGTGAAAGAAATAAATCCAAGCATGGAAAAATACATAGAATACAAGTGGAACCATGGTCATGAAGCAATCAAGAGAAATGGAGAATATAAGAAGAATATTTAAAACCATTGTAGGCAAGTTACAAGGAAAATGTTATAAAATAAAGGAGGTTGTAAAGCATATGTGCAAAGAGAGACAAGTATGATCAAGTATGCATTTGAATTCATTAGTAAAAAATGTAAATAAGTGAAAAAAAGGTATGGATAGACAAAAATCTAGTTGAATTGAAGAAAAGCGATATGGAAAAGCATAATGGTGAAAGAAAACTTAAAAGCACCACTGAAATAGGAGGTAAAATATTGGTCAAAAGAATAGATGGAATACAAAATAAATCCATGAATGTGAATAGGTAACCACAATAAGAGTCTATTGTGGTATGAAGAAGACAATGATGAGAAGTTCAAAGGGATGGTAATAATCCCAAAATAGGGTTGGAAGATCCTTGAGAAGGACATAAGTAAGTTAGAGGATGGAAAGGATGTTGAGATCCTTAAAGAAAGAGGAGATAAAAAGAAGTATGAATAGTCCATGGAGTCTCATGAAAATAAATTTTTAAGTAATAAACAAATTTATTGTGTAGGTATGGGATTGTAGTTGCAAGAGACACTCCACGAACATATGGAGAAGAAGGAAGATGAAACTCAAGAATATATGATGAAGCAAGATAAAGAGAAAGAAAAGTAAATTTCTCATGAAGAGGATAATTTTAAGAAGAAAGTAAGTTTGGAAGAGGACAACATCAATATAAAATTTAGTCTAAGTAAAGATGATATCCAATCAGAATTGGATATGAAAAAGGATGAAGATCAAATAAAGGTAAGTCAAGAAGAGATACTACAAAAGGATGAACCGAATAAGAAAAAAGAAAGTAAGATCTCCATATGTTATTTTGAATCTGATTCAGTCAAAGATATAATAGTTTAAGAGGAGAAAATAATCCACAAGGAAGTGAAATGTCATTATAACAAAGTTGAAATAAATCAAGAGATGTTATTGCATGTAAGACATGCTATTGAAAAATAATTCAATATGGATGAAAAATAGTGGTAGATGAAATGGCATACATTAGACAATGACAATGAAGATATTGATAAGTTAAAGGTTGGTAAAACATAAACTAGTAGCATGGAATGGAAGCTGAGTTGGAAATCAACAAAAGAATATGTAAATTAAATTTAGAGTACAACAATTAAGAAGTATGAACATCATACTAACAAGAAATCATATTTGAAGATGACCCAAAGGAATAAAGAATAAGTTATTTTATTTAATATGTTTGTTTTGTATACAGGTATAGCAAGGGAAATTTTGGGTAAGAGTCAAGAAAGATTCACTATAAAGGTGGAATTCAAGATTCAATTGGATAGATAACTATTTGAAGGAAATACAAATTTACTCCAGTTATTAGTTATGATAAAGAGACCATGGGATCCAGGGATAGGATAAGGAGAGAAAGGAATAATGTTAAGGAGAAGTATAAATAAAATATATCTGAAAAACATCTACAATTAAAAAGGAATGATAAGTGCAAGGGTAGTTTGAGAGCTCATGAGTAAGAGTTGATGCATGACTCTTTTCTACCCTAGTAGTTTGATGCATGGGAATCATATTTAAAATTTAAATTTAAGTTATTATAAGTTTTAGTAGGTCTTATGATAATTATAGAGTCAATAATAATATCATCCTATGCTTCACTTGTGCTTAGGAGGTTAGTTAGTAGTATATTCAAATTTTCCTGCCAAAATCATAATTCAAATTTTTGAATGTATATTAGCTTGTTGAAAGAGTTTTTGGGGTATGTCAAGGATAATTATCCTTAGTGAGTTATCCTTGGGGAATATGTGGGTAGGATATATTTCATTTATTGATAAATAATGTTTGTAAATGTAATATTTATATGCATATTCTCAAATAGTTAATGTTTAACATAGGAGAAGCCAAATAAGTCACTTCACTAAGCTTTTAAAAGGTTGTTTAGAGAATATTGGAGTAAAAAAAAACATATGCCAACTTAGGAGATAAGATAAGCATATAAACACCAAAGGAAGAGGTGAAAACAATATTCAAGGAGAGACAAAATGAGTCTAAAACGTGCAAGAGAGAGAATTTTAGATCTAGACAGAGGAACAATTAATATTGTACAGGTCTGAGATACTTTTGTAAGTGTTTTAATGAATAATCAAAAAAATTATTGATTCCAAGTCATATATTCTCTCTTATTTAATTTTAATGACAATTTTAATTGACTATTTGTCTTTTGATTATGTTAGAAGATCAAAATTCTAAGTTACAGGCTAGAAATATCCCTTTTACACACATAGTCATCTAGAATGAGAGTTATCTAATGTGTTTCCATATTCATGCTGATTGGAAAAGGAATGGGAAGATAAAAAATGTGTATATAATATTATACCAGTGAAATAATGGTTTTAAAGTCTTTAGATAATAAATCAATAAAAAATGTTACCTCTCAGGTATTAAACCCTCTTAAAAACCATACGTAGTTAGTGATAGAGGCATTCTTAGTGAGATAGAAGATTGATTGTGATAATATTAATATTGGAGAATTTATAGGAAGATTGAATAAATTTTTACAATTGGTTTCAATTTTTGAAACCAATCTAAAGTTAAAATATCACATTTTAAAGGCTCTCGAGCCTGCATAGCTCTGCTAAACCTTGAACTAGGGTTTTAATAGGATATCAAGAGTTTTAAATAGTGAACAATCACAAAACTTGGTGGTATAGTATATTATAACATGATATACAATATATTTTAGGTTTCAATATCTTTAGTGTTGTACAAACGTTACTATGGTTCACTGTGTTCTTTCAAACCTAATGGAGGACCAAAATAGGGCTAGTTGTATAGATTTCCTTCATTTTATTGGAATGCTAAGGTAAGTGAAGGTATAAAAGGTGTAATTAAAATATTATAAGTGTTTATTAATGATATATAAGCATACTCAAAGTCTTTACAAAGTTTTTCTAGTCTAGCTGTGATGGAAACCTATAAATAAGCCTAGTAAAGACCTAAGAACTTAGAATTTTGAGTTGTTGACAATTTGAAATGTTATTGATGAAAAAATATTTTTATAAAAAGTTTTTAAGTGCCTTGAGAGTGGATTAAAATTTTTGAGTTATTTTAAATAATTTTTAAAAACCATATCCTTCATTTTGAGCAAACTCGACCTAGATTTGGCTTATAAGACCATACAAGAAGTCTGATTACCTATTGAACTTGTTTTGTAAGGACCTATAAAGCATAAGAAGTGCATCATGAAGTAAAATTATTAAATTAAAATCTAAATGAAATAAAATAATGAGATGCATGGGAATCAATCCATAAGAGATAAATATAAAGATAAACTTGTGTTATAGTGTAGTAGAATGAGAAAGGAGAGCTCATTAAATAGAGTTATAAAAAGCAAGAGGGAGTTACAAAGAATCACATCATTACTTGCACAACCTTAATAGTATGGGAAAAATGTACTTAATATACATAAGGTGAGGAGGATGTGTGTGAAAAATGTGGAGAGAGTTACATGTGAATGTAACTTCAAGATTCCCAACAAAAGGACAAAAGAGGTGTCACACCTCATAAATCTAGGATAGTTAAATTTATAATAATAATTTAAATACACAACTAAAATAGAATTATGATTAACCTAAACTATAATAAATAAATCTCAATACCCAATACATATAATTTCTATTGAGACTATATTATCCTTTATTGCACACCTTATTCATCCAATCAATAATTGGGTTCAATTTATTATGCAATTAGGGCCAACCAAGCCCCATGCAAGGAATTGCATCCATCTAATGTCAATTGGAGATATATTGGTATTTTTAAATAAATTGAATCCATATAGTGTTTATAAGTGTTATATTGGCACAAATTACAACCATTTGAAACCAATAAAGTATTTGATCTTAAATATTATATGCAATTAGGGAAAATTAACCCTATGTAAGGAATTAATCTATGTGACGTAAATTGGGACTCCTTTATCATTACATAAGTAATTTTATCCATGTTACATCAATTATGATTCATTATCATTGAAAAATTAAATATATTATGTTTATGTCATTTAGGGATCTATTGGCCTTGTGAAAGGAATCATCCATCTAATCTCAATTAGGCCTATGTTGGCCTTGATTGTACACCATATTAAACCAATCAAGTATTTCATTTAATTTAATATGTAATTGGAGCCAACCAAGCCCTATGAAATGAATTATGTCAATCTAATTTCATTTGGGGATCTATTTTTCCCATGTAATAAATTGTGTCCATTTAATGATAATTGGGAGTTTGTTGAACCTGTGATAGGAATTCCATCGATCTAATGTGAATTAGGGTTTTTTTGGCCCTAGTTTCACACCATATTTAATAAATCAAGTATTTAATTCAATATAATATTTAATTATGGTAAATTTAACCCTATTAAAGGAATTATGTTCATCTAATGTCAATTTGTTCTCTTTTGGCCCTATGTAAGGAATCATATCCATCTAATATCAATTAGGGCTTCATTGGCCCCATGAAAGTTATTAAATTCATATCATTTAAATTAGGGATAAATTTTAACCATGTAAATAATTACATTCATATAAATTAAGGTTAAGTGCATGAAGTTATGAGACAATTCTAATGCATGTGTAATGTCCATAATGCATATATGTTATTTAAAACCAGGCTCAGAATCACCAAACCTAAACACCATGTTATACATTATAACATGTATGAATTATGTTTGGTGAACATAATGTATATGAATTATATCACATAAAAACTACCTTTATATTTCATAAAAAATAAAAAAAATGCCTATTGGAAGTGGTATATGGTTTACTAAACTAAATTTTACGTATAAGGTTACATTTATATTCTTTATACTTTAAATTTATTTAAGTAAATATAAAAAAATTAGGGTCACTCAACATATAATAGAGTTGTTATCATAGTTAAAATCCTTATGTTGTTGGATATAGTTTTTGAAAATCTAATTTGGATAGTACTTAGGCATTTTTAGGGTCTCAGTATTGAACTTAGGGATTTCAGGGAACAACTCTTACAATTGATGTATATTTTTGGTAAACAAGTAGCCATTTTTTAGGTTTTTGTGCCTTCCATATTGCTTTATAGCATTTATAGGAGTTATAGGTTTGTCAAAATTGAAGTTTAAAAATCACTCACTTTGAATTCAAGCCAAAGTGTTGTGATTTGGATAATATATTTCACATTGATGACTTGTGCACATCAAACAACCACTTTGTGTTAATTTCAACATCTCATCATCCCTCCCTCATCCATAATCAATTTATCCTCATTAATTATCATCCAGAATCACTCCCTCCTTGACACTCATCATACCTAATCACTCCCTCATTGACCCTCACCATCCCTCATTATTTCTAATCACTCCTTTATCGACACTAATCACTCCTTCATTGATCCTAACCATCCCTCATCATCCCTAATAAATCCCTCCTTATCTCTCATCATTTATAATCACTCCCTCATTGATCATCACCATCCCTCATCATATTTAATCACTCCCTCATCATCCTTAATAACTCCCTCATTAATGTTCACCATCCCTCATCATCCTTGATCACTCCCTCCTTATCCCTAATCATACCTAATCACTTCCTCATTGACCCTATCCATCCCTCATAATCCCTAATCACTCCCTAATTATCCTTAATCACTCCCTCATTAACCCTCACCATCCCTCATGAACCATAATTACTCCTTCATCCTCCATCATATATAATCACTCCCTCATCATACCTCATCATCCTTAATAAATCCATCTAATACATTTATGGTGGGTGTAGTCGCTTCCTACTTATGCCCAATTAACTTATGTTCCAATTCAAAATTTTACTCACTTAAATAAATCTAATATAAAATCTTCTTTCACTCATCCTCTTTAACTCAAATAATGAATTTGAAGATATCATTTGATTTTCCTATGGGATTTAAAGATTTATATGGTGATCCATGCCTAAACTATGGAAAGTGTGTGTATCTAGATCCCTGTAATAGAATAAATAGGCAAGAAATTGATCAAAGGGTGGGATGAAATTGCATTAATTACATATATTAGAATTCAGGCATCTAAGAATCATAATCCTAAAGTTTAGAATCTAAATTTATATCTATATAGATAAGAGTGACTAGAGACTAGTTGAGAATTATAATCCCAACCCCATAGTCAAATTCTCATTTTCTTTATATGTCATTGAGAGTATGTCCATAGTATAATATATTGCTAGGTAGATAGATTAAGTGGTAACCAATATGATAGAGTGTGTTTCCAAACCCAACTCGATCTATACCCAACTTGATCTATACAAAACTTGATATATAAATGGAACAAAGGGCATATACCTTAATTTGGTGTATCAAGGAGGGGCCACTTAGATATTGAGAATGGCTCAATGGCCCTAGAGGCCAAATTGGGGCCTTGCCATACTTTGAGTATTCCCTAGTCCTTAATACAATACATCAAAAGATAGTTTAAGAATGGGGGCCCTACCATAGATATATTGGGGGCACCATTCTAAAGGCTCTACCTCAATCTCAAAATTTCACTACCTATTAAGGAAATGGAAACTTTCCTACCTACTTCATCTATGCCAAGGAGTAAGGAAAATGATTATTCTCTTTTTTATATATAACATTGCTTCACCTATTACCATATCAAGGGAAGATTGCATTCTTGATGGATAGTAAGGGAGAAATGCACAATTATCAATGAAAATTCTCCTTCCTAGTATCTAGCTTTGTTTTTATTCTAGATTAAGGCATAAATATAAATGGAAGCTTAATTTTTCATAGATAGATTTGTTCTTGCCCTACCTACTTAGATATTCCATACCTGATAAGTCAAGGGAAGCTTCCTTCCTGATATATAGCTTTGCTCTTTTCATACCTACTTTCCATTTCTAGAATATATTCTTATGTTGGGGATTAGTATTTACATTGGATAAATTAGTAGTTTGTAATTTACTGTATAGTAAATATTACTTATGACGTAGTAAATTAGTCAGTAACATTATTTTTATATAAAAATAATATGCATTTGATTAGTTATTAAGATATATTATATACAAATAATATTGTTGTGAATAATAACAATAGTTACATATATAGCTTGGTATTGTTAGAAAGCTTATTTAGGAGATATTACAGGTAATATAATCTCCTAGATAATAGGATGAATTTATATATATATATATATATATATATATATATATATATATATATATATATATATATATATGTAAGAGTGTGTAATATTGTAGGTGTGAGAATAATAAAAAAATATTATGTGATTAAAATATTCTCTCTCTATGTGTATTCACCATGATTTATGTTTAAATTATTTTCTATTGTGTTTAGCTCATACAATATCTTAACATTGGTATAAGAGTAGGAAAATTGAAAATGAGAGTCTTAAAACACTTTTAGTTTCTAGTTCATCCATTCATATATATGGATGTTTGACTGGTTATTGAGAAATATAATATGTTGAAACACCTAGTGTGTAGCCAACCTATGCTGTCTACAAAGTATTTTGTTGTGAGGAATTTATTCTTATTAGTTCTACAAGGCATGATTCTTGTCCACAATTATTTTGAAACAAATTGAATAAGGTTCTAAAAGTTACATGCATCTTCCCATGTATCAAAAGAATTATTATAAGATTTAGACTGATAAATACTTTAGAGTTTGCATTGGTATTTGTGATTTTATCAGAGAGTTATGTCTATACATTCTGATCAAGGAGTAATCTTCATAGCATTCAGTTTACAACATGAATATCATTTTATTATTCTAGATTTATTCATATAATTCTAATTTTATACATCATGCTTTAAAGCACTTGGACAAACCATAAATATTAGACACATGCATCAATCATTTCATTTTGCCTTGCTCAGGTCTATGCCAATATAAAATTTCCATGTCTTCATTTATCCATTAAAGTTGTGTTTTTTTATAAATGATGTGCATTCAAGACATCACTATTTAGTTTGCCTATTGGATCATGGATCTCCTAGTTCATTAGATTGATCATGAGCCTGAAGGCCTTGTACCATTATGATCTATGCATTATTTTGTTCATGTATCTATCAAGAGCATCAACCATGTCATAGTTATTTTACGCCATTGCCTCAGTCTAGATATACATCATTTTAAGCATCGACAAACTTAGTGAAACACCTAGCTCCTATGTTCAGATCATGCTCCTTGAGCTCCATCTGATTGGTCTAGTGTTAGGTTCAGGACTCAAACTCTCAATGAGGTAGATCCATGACCACCCTTTGGAATTCATAAAACCTACTTTATTAGTCTTTTTATATCAATCAATAGGTATGTCTTTATTTTTAGTATATCTTTGTATGTACTTGCATCAATTTTTTTAAATTAAAACTTGCTTTTACATGGATTAGGTGTACAAAATGTTTCTTCAGCTTAGTACCAAGGATGCTATCCCTTTTTTGTATCTCCTGGGATTTTTATCTTGGTGGATAGTTAGACAACACCTTTTAGACCATCATATTTATTGTTGGACTACAACCCACTTGATGCATTAAAGTAATTTCATAATATACATTTAATTGATTTGTCATTTAAACAAGTATTTAGGCCAAAAGGATTTATTTGGGCATTAAGATTATTATAGGGAGTAAGTCACATTATAATTATGTATAGTATAGTTTATTGTTAAAATTTTATTATTTTGGTGTCAATTTAATCAATGTATAAAGTGTGTTGTTAGTTAAGAGTTTTTGGTTTAATGATCATCATTTATTACCATTTTCATCAAATCCAATAGTTTTATGTACGCCAAAAATAAATTGAGTTGAGAGTCTAGAGTCATTTTTATTTCAAAAGAGTCAAAATTGTAAAAAATAAATTTCTTTTATAGATGTATTTATGGGTGAACCTGACGTCTTATGAAAATATATTGTTTTACATTGAGGGGGGAAGTAAACCCAATGTGGAAATAACTGACATTCATTGTCACATTTGATAATTAAGTATTAAACTAAAGAAGGTTGGAGCCATTGAATGATGGAGGTCATTCAAGCCTCTCATTAGCCATTAGAATGGGGCCACTTTTGCTTTAGTGGCATGTGTTTTTTAGTTGTGTGATGTGGTAGATACATTTATTTTTTTAGTATATTTTGTAATAAGAATATAGATTAATTCCTTTTAACTTGTGAGTATTTCCCATGTAACCCCTTTTTTAGAAGCATTGTATAATGTTGATTAAAATATATTATAGCAATCATGATATAAAGGTTATTGGTAAATCTGTGAAAAACTATTTGTGTAAATGTTATTGGTGAAACTATAAAACCCATTGTGTAAGGTTATGGTGAATCTACAAAACCATTTATGAAAGGTTATTGGTACACCTACAGAACTAATTGGGTAAGGTTGTTGATTGAAGTTAGGTACAACCATTAGTGGATAAGTGTGGAGGATGAATAGAAGTGTAGGTATTTGTTCATGCCTAAGTGGTGGCTATATCTAGTTATAAAAGCCACTTGTAAGAATAGTGTGTTGGGGTTTTATGCAAGCTCGATGCTACACAATTGAAGATTTGATCATGAGCACACATAGGTGCCACGCTATAATCAAAGAATGAAATATGTTTTACCATGTAAAAACTATGAGGAAGAATGTTGGGGATTAGTATTTACATTGGGTAAATTAGTAGTTTGTAATATATCGTATAATAAATATTACTTATGGTATGGTAAATTAGTTCACAACATTATTGTTATATAACAATAATTTATATTTTATTATTTGTTAGAATATATTTTATACGAGTAATATTATTTTGAATAATAATAATAGTCACATATATAACTTGGTATTGTTAGAAATATTATTTGGGAGACATTACGGGTAGTATAATCTCCTAGATAATAAGATGAATTCCTATATATATATATATATATATATATATATATATATATATATATATATATATATGTAAGAGTGTGTAATATTCAGGGTGTGAAAATTATAGAAAATTATTGTGTGATTAAAATATTATCTATGTGTGTGTATTTACCATTATTTATGTTTGAATCAATTTCTATTATGTTTGGATTGTATAATAACTAACATCTTAGTTATCAAGGGAAGCTTGCTTCCTAATCTATAGCTTGCATATATTATTTCCCTACCTGCTTAGTTATGCCCTACCTAATTAGTTTATGTTATTGAAAATGGAAGGTTGATTCTTGATAGATAGAATGAGAAATGAAAATTTTAATCATCTTATGTCTATAATAGATTTATACTATTGAGTATGACCTACCTACTTTACTTACTTGAGTATGCCCTACCTACTTTACCTACTTGATTATTCCCTACCCAATTGAATATCTAAGCCATATATTGATCTTGAGTATGCCTTACCTAAATATTTGATCCATATATTTATCTTTACTATGCCTTACCTACCTTATTATACTTTATTATGCCCTACCTACATATCATTCTTTCCCTACCTACATATCCTAATTTCCTTACCTAGTTGAATGTTCCCTATTTGATAAAATACCTAAGCCATATCTTGATATTGCATACCAATATCTAATCCTTATGATATATATATATATATATATATATATATATATATATTACCTGACCATATATTTAATACTTGATACCTAATTGAATATCCGAGGCATATCTTGAAAGTCTAACCTACTTAGAGAAAGTAGTAACTAGAGACAATCAGGCACAAACATAAATTCATTGCACCCATTATAAAGGTATTAGAGGGAGTGATTAGGTATAAAGAGGAATGAGGAAAGAGTTATTAGGGATGATGAGGGTTAATGAGGGAATGATTAGGGATGATAAGGAATGAGGAGGTAGTGATTAAATATGATGAGGGAGTGACTATGGATGATGAGGACTAATAAGGGAGTGATTAGGGATAATGAAGGTTGATAAGGAAGTGATTAATGATGATAAGTGACAATGAAAAAGTATTGCATTGTGTGTGTGTGTGTGTGTGTGTGTGTGTGTGTGTGTGTGTGTGTGTGTGTGTGTGTGTGTGTGTGTGTAAAGGGATAATATATATTATTTGTGTGACCTTATCTACCCCATGTGTGAAATAATTATTCATTACATTCATTCTTGTTCAATGGGAATTGAAATACATGCTTCAAACGAGGGGGAATTGACCAAGCCATATATTGAAAGGAGAGGGGGAACTCTAACCTATATAGAGAAAGAAATGGATAGGTAAGATTGGGCACAAGAAGAAAGCCACTACACCCACCTTAAAGGTATTGGAGGGACTACTTAGGGATGAAAAAAACTATTAGGTGAAGAAAATATAGATATCAAAAAGGAAAGATTCCCTTTTATTAATCCTTGGAATAGATGAATTAGGTAGGTAAAGCTTCCATTACCTTATATTAGGTAGGTAAATTTTGAGATCAGGGTATGGATTTCATAATGGTGACTCCTATATATTTATGGAGGGGCCACCATTACTACACTATCTTTTGATATATATTATTAGGTATCAAGGCATAATCAAAGTATGATATGGCCCCATTTTGGACTTTAAGGCCAACTAAGCCATGCCCATGATATTATTATCCCCTCCCTAATACACTATATTAAAGCATATTCCCTTCATTCATTTTATAGATCAAGTTGGGTATAAATCAAGTTGGGTTGGGAAACACATTTTGCTAGCTATTAGATTGGAACACACTCTATCATATTAATCACCACCTATATATCTATTTGGATATCTAATTTACTATGGACATAATATCAAATACATATAGAGAAAATGAGTAGTCAAATATGGGTTTGGGATTATAATTCTCAACAAGTCTCTAGTCACCTTTATCTATATAGATATAAATTTGGATACTCAACTCTAGGATTAGGATTCTTAGATTCATAAATCCCTGTGTGTGTGTGTGTGTGTGAGTAGCATAATTTCATCCCACATTTTTCCTTATCTACATCATATATGCACAAGGAGTAAGGAAATGAAATATTTCCTTCTTGATACCTATCTTTGCTTCACTTAATATAGTTTATCAAGGGAAGATTGCCTTATCAATAAATAACAAGGAAGTAAGGCATAGATATCTAGGGAAGTTTACACTCCTAATATCTAGTTTTTATTTACTTTTGGATTAAGGCATAGCTAAAAAGGGAAGCTTTCTTTCTAATAGATAGATTTTTTCTTACCTTACATAGTTAGTTATGCCCTACCCGATAACACAAGGGAAGCTTGCTTCCTAATATATAGATTCATTCTTATCTTACCTAATTTCCATATCATATAATAAATCAATGTCATATTTATACATATTTCATGATGTTGATGTGATACATAATGAAATATAAGTGTGGGTAACATGATGTGATGGTTAATTCCTATCTTATTAATATAAAATTTGGTTTCAACTTCTTGACACATTGAATGAACTTCACTATGTATGGGTTTCATTAGTTTGGTGGGCCCATTATTTATATAAACTTTTATATAAATGGATATGGTGTTTTTGTGTAACTTTTAGCCTATAAGGGACCTAATCACAAGTAAAATTGACATGAAAGGGTGTCTTAGATGCATAAATCCCAATCTATATATCTAATTGATATAATTTCATCCCACCATTTGCTTGTTTACTTGCTTATTTATTATGGCCTATGGTGATGGATATACACTCTCTCCATAGTTTGGCCATGGATCACCATATATATCTTTAAATCCCACTATAAAATAAGATGATATATTTGAGTTCCTTATTTGAGTTAAATATGATGAATGAAATAAGAGTTTCCTTGGGACTTATTTGAGTGAGAAAAATTTATAATTGGAACATAATCCAATTGGGTACAAGTGGGAAGCCACTAAACTCACCATTAAGGTATAGGAGGGAATGATTAGGGGTGAGGACAGATGAGGAAATATTGAGTAAGGATGATGATGGATGATGAGGGAATCATTAGGAATGATGATGGATGGTGATGATTAATGATGAAGTGATTAGGGATTATGAGGGAGTGATTATGAATGATGAGTGACGGTGAGGGTAAATTAAGATGAGGAGTGAGTGATTAAATATAATGAGGGATGAGGGGGAATGATTAGGGATGATGAGAAATGATGCATGAGTTATTAGGGAATGATGCATGATTGATTAGGGATGATGAGCAATGATGCATGCGTAATTAGGGAATGATGAATGACTGATTAGGGATAATGAGGGATAGTGAGGGTCAATGAAAGAGTGATTAATGATGACAAAATAGTGATTAGGGATGACAAGGGATGATGAGGGTCAATGAGGAAGTGATTATGGATAATGAGGGATGGGGAGGGAGTGACTAAGGATTATTAAGGATGAGGAGGGAGTGATTAGGGATGATGAGAGATGATGGAGTGGTTAGGGATGATAAGGGATGGGAGGGAGTGATTAAGGATTATTAAGAATAAGGATAGAGTGATTGGGGATGATGAGGTATGGTAAGGTTCAATGAGGGGTGATTAGAGATGATGAGTGATGGTGAGGTTCAATGAGGGAGTAATTAGCGATAATGAGTAATGAGGAGAGAGTGATTAGGAGTAATGATGGATGAAGAAGAAGTGTTTAGGGATGAAGAGGGATTATGAACAAGTGAAATTAATGAAAAGTGGTTGTTTAATTTTCCTTAGTCATAAATGTGACCTATGATACCCCATCACACCACTTTATCTTGAATTAAAAGTGAGTTATTTATAAACTTTATTTTTGACAAACCTAGGATTCCTAGAAATGCCACCAAGCAATATGAAGGCATAAAAACATAAAAGTGACTATATGTTTACTTTTTATCTATGAGGGATGATGAGGGTCAATGAGGATGAGGAGGGATTGATTATTTATTATTAGGTATGGGGGGAAATTATTAGGGATAATAAGGGATGGTGGAGTTATTAGGGATGATGAAGGATGATGAGGGTAAATGAGGGAATGATTAGGGATGATGATGGAGTGGTTAAGGATGATGATGAATGGTGAGGGTTATTGAAAGGGTGATTAGGGATGAGGAGGGAGTGATTATATATTATTGGGGATGAGGAGGTAATGATTAGGGATGATGAGGTATGATGGAGTGATTAAGGATGATAAGAGATAGTGAGGGTCAATGAGGGAGTGATTAGGAATGATTAGGGAGTGATTATAGATGGTGAGGGATGGTGAGGGATAATGAGGGAGTAATTGTGGATAATTAGGAATGAGGAGAAAATGGTTATGGGTAATGAGGGATGAGGAGGAAGTGATTAGGGATGAGGAAGTTACAATAAAAAAGTGAAATTAACATAAAGTAGTTGTTTGATGTGCACAAGTCATCAATGTGACCTATGATACCTTAATAACACCACTTTGGATTGAATTAAAAGTGAGTGGTTTATAAGATTAAATTTTTAAAAACTGGGGACTCCTATAAAATCCAATAAGAAATTTGAAGGCACAAAAACCTAAAAAGTGACTATATATTTACCTTGTTATATATGAGGGATGGTGAGGGTAAATGAATATGAGGAGGGAGTGATTATTGATTATTAGGGATGAGGGGGAAGTGATTACATATGATAAGGGATGGTGAATTAGTTATTAGGGATGATGAAGGATGGTGAAGGTCAATGAGGGAGTGATTAGGGATGATGAGGGAGTGATTAGGAATGACGAGGGATGGCGAGGTTAAATTAATGAGTGATGAGAGATAATGATGGATGATGAGGGAGTGATTAGAGGTTATTAGGGATAAGGATGGATAGATTAGGAATGATTAAGGATGATGAAGCAATGATTAGGGATGATGAGGGATTGTGAGGGTCAATAATGGAGTGATTAGAGAAAATGAGGAAGTGATTAGAGATGATGAGGGATGATGAGGGTCAATGAGGGAGTGATTAATGATGATTAGGGACAAGGAAGGAATGATTATGGATGATAATGAAGTGATTAAGGATGAGGGAGGGAAGATGACAAGTGAAATTAATACAAAGTGATTGTTTGATGTGCACAAATCATCAATGTGACCTATGTTGTCCAAATCACACCACTTTGGATTGAATTAAAAGTGATTTGTTTGTAAATGTAAATTATAAAAAACTTAGGACTCCTATAAATTCCAAAAAATAATTTAGAAGGCACAAAAACCTAAAAAATTACTAGATGTTTACCAAAAATATACATCAATTACAAAAATTATGCCTTGAAATCCCCAGGTCAATACTAAGACCCTAAAAATTCTTAATTACCAACCATATTAGATTTTAAAAAACTATCTCCTACATAATAAGGTATGAATTTGTGAGACCAACTCTATCAGATGTAGATTGACCCTAATTTTGTATATTTTCTAAAATAAATTTAAAGTATAAAGAATATAAAAGTAACAATATAAATGCAAACTTATACTTATTTTAGTAAACCATATTCCCATTCCACTTAAACTATCTCCCCCTTATAATAGATATTTTATGCTTTTTTGGTGTGATGTGAAAGGAATGCATACACATTATAACATGTATGAATTCCTTTCATATTGCATGAATAAATTATACAACCCTTAAATAGATATTTTTTAATTTTTAGTGTAAATTGAAAGGAAAATTTATGTGATATAACATTTATTCATTATATCACATGAATTTTATAACATGTATGTGTTATGTTTTCTTTGAATTAAAAAACCAATCCTTTTTTCTGGAAAATGGATTGGATTCCTGACCCAAAATCTTGGACCTATCAATACACAAATGAATCCAAGAGTTTTGATATAAAACAATAAAATTCAACTTACATCACCAAATAAACTATGAATTTCAATTAGAAAATTCATAAAACTATTACCATGATGACGATCACAATCTACTCTTTCCAAATATATGATTTTTATAATTTTAGACTATTTTAAGGTTTCAATCATTGTTGATTTCTAACAATATTTTTTTAGGCCACTATGTGCCTCAAATATACATGACTATATATGCTTGTGTATATTTTTTCATTGATCAAAATGCAAAAAAAATATATGTGGTTACAAACTAGGACTACTTATACATGAAGTCAATAAAAATAACTAGTTTTCATTTTTTTTTGAGGTAGTTAGGTGGCACATGACCAACTACCTATTTTTGATAGTTTTAAGGAGTTATTTAATTTTATATTAAATAAAAAACTATTATTCAAAATATTATAAAAAAATAAAAGTTACAAACTAGATGATCTTATCTAAAGTTTCATCAAATGGTTCTAAACAATTTTAAATGATGTTCAAAAAATGAGAGGCAGTTCTACTCAGTTTTCCTAAAAAAGATGAATTCTTATTCAAATTTTAGATGTTTGACCTAATTATACTTAATAATTGTTTTAAAATAATATTTTTTTGGAAAATATAATAATTTTTTAAAATAATATTTTTTTGGAAACTATACTCAAAATTCTACAATTCATGTTCTTAAATCATCCTTGAGTTTTGAGTGTAGCCATCTCAAATTATCTACATAAATTTAGATTTATAAATTTTTAGGAAAAATAATTCCATGGGTAGACCCTTTTTTGTCCTTCAACTTTGTGTATTTACTCATAAATTGGGGCTCTATTAGTCTTGATTGCACACCATATTCAACAAATCAAGAATTTAGTTTAATTTGATATTCAATTAGGGCCAATCGATCCCTACATAGGGAATTGAATCCATTTAATTTCAATTGGCACTCTATTGGCCCCATTCAAATAATTATATCCATATAATATCAATCAGGGTTCCATTGGCCCCATGTAAGGAATTGTGTCCATCTAATTTCAATTGGGGAGTCGTTGGCCCCAATTTCACACCATATTGAACCAATCATGTATCTGGTTTAATATAATATGCAATTGGGTCCAACCAAGCCCTATGTAAGGAATTATGTCCATCTAATGTTAATTTGGGCTCTATTGACCTCAATTACACAACATATTAAACTAAACAAGTATTTATTTTAATTTTATATGTAATTAGGGACAATAAAGAATCATGTAGGGAATTTCATGTATATAGTATCAATTGTAACTCTATTCTCCTTATGTAAGCAATTAAATCCATCTAATGTCAATAGGGAATCTATTCGACCCAATTACACACCATATTGAGCCAATTGAGTATTTTTTCAATTTGATATACAATTAGGGCCAATATAGCATCATGTAAGGAATTATGTCTCTCTAATCTCAATCAGTGATTTATTGGCCATGTGCAAGCAATTTTGTCCATCTGATGTTAATATGGGATTCATTAGCCCCAATGACACACCATATTGAACCAATTGAGTATTTAGTTCAATATTATATTCAATTAGGGCCAAAAAATCCCCATGTGAATAATTCATCCATATAATGTCAACTTGGAATCAATTGGCTTGGTGCAAGGAATTATGTCTATGTAATTCCAATTGGGGCTTCATTTTCCTCGCTCAAGTAATGAAATCCATAAAATGTCAATTGGGGCTTCATTATCCCTATGAATGGAATTATTTACATATAGTGTCAATTGGGGATCTATTGGCCTTAATTTCACACCATATTCAACCAATAAATTATTTTATTCAATCTGATATGTAATTGAGGCTAACTTAGCTCTATGTTAATAATTACATACATCTGATGTTAATTGAGACTCCTTTGGTCCTATGTAAGGAAATACATACATCTAATGTCAATTATTAAATCTATGTGATAAATTTAATCTATTTAACATCAATTTGGGCTCATTAACCACATGAAAGTAATTATTTTCATCTAATTTCAATTGGGACTTTATTGTTTCTGATTGCACACCATATAAAACCAATCCAATATTTGGTTAAATTTGATACACAATTAGGGCCAACAAATCCTTGTGAAAGGAATTGAATCCACCTAATATTAATTTGGGATTCATTGTCCACATGTAATAAATAATTTAATTCTTATTTCAATAGGTGATATATAGGCCCTTATTACACACCATATTAAACCCATCAATTATTTGGTTCAATTTGATACAAACTTATGGTGAGTTGACCCTCATATAAGAAATTACATACATTTAAGGTTAATTAGGGCTTTATTGGCCCTATGTATGAAATTGGATCCATATAATGTAAATTTGGGCTTCATTGGCTTGCATTGCACATAATATTGAACCAATCAAGTATTTGGTTCAGTTTGATACAAAATTATGGGCAACTAATCCCCATGTAAGTAATTTTATCCATCTAATGATAATTGGGGGTATGTTTTCCCTTATTTCACATGATATTCAACTAATCAAGTACCTGGTTAAATTTCATATTCAATTAGGGCCAATCAAGCCTTTTTCAAGGAATTATGTCCATCTAATGTCAACTAGGGCTCTATTGTTCCTGTGTAAGAAATTGTGTCCATCTATTGTCAATAGGTGTTGTATTAGCCTTGATTTCACAACATATTGAACCAATAAATTATTTCATTCAATATAATACAAAATTGGGGAAAACCAATCCCTATGCAAGGGAGTAATCTATATAATTTCAATTGGGGATTTGTTGGAAAGGTGAAAGTATTTGCATCCATATAATATCCATTATGGGTTTGTTAGCCCCAATTTAATACCATTTTGAAAAAATAAAGTATTTGGTTAATTATGATATGCAATTGGGGCCAAACAATCCCCATGTAAGGAATTATGTCCATATAATGTCAATCGGGGCTTCATTAGCCCTATTTGCACACCATATTCAACCAATCGAGCATTTACTTCAATCTAATATGAAATTGGGGCCATTCAAGCTCAATGCCAGTAATCACATCCATATTATTTAAATTTGGTGTCTTTGGCTACAAGTAATTAAATCCATATATTATCAATAGGGGATTTGTTGGCTTGATTTCACACCATTTAAATAAATTGAGAATTTGGTTCAATCTAATACACATTTGGACTAAATCAATCCCCATGCATGAAATCACCTTCATTTAATGTCATTTCTAGATCTATTAAGCATGAAATATAAATTTCATCCATTTAATGTCAATTATGGTTCTATTGTACCAATTTACATACCATAATGGATCAATCATGTATTTGGTTTAATCTGATACATAATTAGGGACAATTGAGTCTAGTGTAAGGAATTACATCCATATAATGTCAATTGGGGATACATTGGCTCTAATTACTCACCATATTCAAATAATCATGTATTTGGTTTAATTTAATATGAATTTGGGGCTAATTATTCCTTGTGTAAGGAATTGTGTCCATCTAATACCAATTTGGGCTCAGTTGGTCCTGTTTAAGTAATTACATCCATCTAGTGCCAATTTATGGGATTTCCCCTAGATTACATGCCATATTCAACACATTGAGTATTTGGTTCAATATGATGCAAAATTGGGAAAACTGAGCCTGATGTAATAAAATCATCTATCTAATATCAATTGGGTATATATTATCTTTGTGTAAGAATATGCATACATCTAATGTCAATTGTGGTTTTCTTGGCCCTGATTGCAAGCCATATTTAACCAATTATTTTTTTGGTTCAATATGATACATAATTGGTGTTAATCGAGATCCATGAAAGGAATTAATTTAGTTTAATGTCCATTTTTCCTTCGTTGGCCATGTGAAAACAATTACATCCATGTAATGTCAACAATGAATTTTTTGGCCTCAATTACATACCATGTTAAACTGATCATGTATTTTACATCATCTAATACGTATTTGGGATGAAAATATCCCTATGCAAGAAATTGCATCCATCTACTATCAATTGGGTCTTTATTGGCCCCAATTGTGCACCGTATAGAATCAATCAAGTATTTATTTCAATTTGATACATAATTGGATCCAACTAAGCTAAAATCACACTCAAATTTGAGTACAAATACATTTAATATGAAATAACATCTTTAGAGTTTGTGAATGACATTAAAAGCACTAAGATAATCTAAAATAATAGTTAACTAATTTTTAAGTGCCTTATTTATAGCTTGTAATGCTACTTTGAAAATGTTTATATTTCCTTTAGCACTTTTTATTTAATATTTCATATATTGTGGAAAATGGGTTCTTATTTCTTGCTTAGAGTTAATTTACATGTTATATATCCACTTCATTCGATTAATATTAATTTATCAATTCGATGTGATTATTACAATTACATGGAGATTAAAAAATGCATTATTATCAATTTATGGAAGACTCCATTTTAAATGAGGAAATTCAAAATTCATATAATAAAATAAAAATTTGGAGATAAATTAAAAATAAATCAATTTGATAAAAAAATCAATAATAATTTGTTTGATAAAAAAATGCAACTTACTTAGGTAACATTTTTTACTTAGCATATAGACAAGCATGAATAGGTTTTCTAATACTATAATCATTCAATAACTCATCAACTATTGCTAGATATTTTATAGCTATACCACAATATATATTTTCAATGTCTTGGGAATATACTCTTCATAATAATTGATTCATTCTATGAACTCATACTTGGGAAGAATAGTGCATTTTCCATCATAGTTTTTTATAAAACTAATGACAGCCTTAAATGTGTAGGGATGACTATCCATGTAGGTGAAGTTATATATATTTTTTATTGTATTTACAAGCATATATATCAAACTTAATAGATGCTATATTTGCACATATTGTGTATTTGGGCATGCTTAATTTGTACTTCATCAACCGTTTATATTCCATGAATGAATATGATGGACTATAAAATGTACAATTGTGTAATACATTTTAAACTCCTCTTTTTTAACCAACTTTTGCAATGCTTAATATGAATAGTCTCAAATTTCAATTATATATGTTTTATGGACATATCACATACCTATGAACCCAAAAATATAATGACACATTAAATTAAATAATCAAGTTATTAAAATGACAAGCATCATATGATTTATAAATATAAGTATCTTTATACAATTGTTTCAAATCATTAGGGAGCCTGTGATCTCCCTCATTTTCAAAACTATAATTTCTATACTATTTCTTCCTTCCATGTTTAACTCATCTTTCAACCAAATAAAAGTTCCTAATTATTATGTAAGTACCATCCAAATCATCTTCTTCATAATCAATATGGTTAAAATCTCACAAATATGAAGAGGGGTCCCATTTTTAAACGCTTCATGAATCACCCAAACATCACTAGGGTAAATGATGACCTACAAACATTGAAAAATGAAATGTTTATAATTTAAAGTTGTAATAATATTTTTTAATCCAAAAACATTGTATGAACATAATATTCAATTTATTTTATCTAATACCACTCAATTAAATCTTCCTTTAGTGAATGCATATTAGATCTAATAAAAATTTATTATAAAATAAATAAATTTGAGGACAATCACACACCTATTTATAAGATGGTATTGTTTCCAATCTTGTGAATATTTAGATATATATTCTAATTTGTGTAAAAAACAAAATTTTATATTTTTATATTCCCAATACTCTCCTACACATAACATCTCTTGAAAACATATGATAAATGTAGTTGAAATCAGAGGAAATATTTTTTTATATCATAATCTGGTGAAAATAATGATGCAAAAGTGTGTGGGTTAGAATTAGAGGTATGGTTCATAGATTCATGTGAAAAATGAATTCAATTTAATGTTTTGATAATGTAAATCATTCACACATATTGCATTAGTTTATTTTATTTCATTGAGTGAATGCATATTAGATCTAATAAAAATTTATTATAAAATAAATAAATTTGAGGACAATCACACACCTATTTATAAGATGGTATTGTTTCCAATCTTGTGAATATTTAGATATATATTCTAATTTGTGTAAAAAACAAAATTTTATATTTTTATATTCCCAATACTCTCCTACACATAACATCTCTTGAAAACATATGATAAATGTAGTTGAAATCAGAGGAAATATTTTTTTATATCATAATCTGGTGAAAATAATGATGCAAAAGTGTGTGGGTTAGAATTAGAGGTATGGTTCATAGATTCATGTGAAAAATGAATTTAATTTAATGTTTTGATAATGTAAATCATTCACACATATTGCATTAGTTTATTTCATTGATGTAGACAATGTCAGGAGGAAAAAAAACCTATATTTAGAGGTTTTGTGCAAAATTTTAGTAATTTTTTGAGTATGATGAAACTTATGTAAATGGGAAAATGTGACACAAAAATAATATTAGTGTTCAAAAAAATATAAAAAATGACACTAAAAGTGTTACTAATTCATAAAAATATAGTAGTGATTGTAGGATGTCTATTGATGTAATTATAACAAGGAAAATTACAATAGAAGCATACTGGAAGACTTATATACATGTAGCTACCATCAATCTAAAGAATTTAAAATAAAATAAAAAATTATATTATAAAGGGCATAAATAGAATCTATCAACAAATATGATATGGAATACTACAACACATACTTCAATTTCAAATCTTGTTCCCAACATTGTCTTGCATATGGTTCTATATAAAGGTTAAATAAATATCAAATTTAAGGGTAAAACATCCCTATGAAGTTTAAGTAAATGCAAAATTTTATATCATCTATTATTTTTTAATATCTCATAAACATTTTAGTTTTATATCACTACTTTTATATAATTATAAGATGCATATCTTACATAGATGTATCTAGAAAATGCTAAGTTATAGAAATATTGGGGCACTTGTCTTGGATTTGTCACATACCACATTATTTAATTACTTGATTACCTTCTACAAAACTTACTATTATTTAGTTATATATGGCCTTAATAAATCTACACCATTGTGTTGGGTTGAAAAAATATGTATGAGAAAAAACTTTGGGCTCAAAATTCCACTATATTGCCAAGATATTAAGATTTTTCAATCAACTTTTCCAAGAAAGAAGAAAAAAATTCCATATGATATTCAAATCAAATAATATTAAAAATCACATGCACATACCATAATAATATTTATGATGGTGATAAAGTGTGATATAAAAAGATAAATATTGTATTAGTGGTTGGTACATGAATTGTTGATTAGAACATTCATACATCTGTGAGGAAACAAAACTTAGAAGCTGACCCATTACACCAAGGATTGGATTATTGTATAGTAAAATAATGATTTTTTTTTTATAAATGCATTTTATGTTTCAAATTTAGCATGTAAAAATTCCTATATATTACAACTTCCCATGTCTCATACCCATTAACTAGGTTACCTACACATTTTTTTGTTACACAATCATAACCTATGTAGTTATCCTAGTCTACTGAATATACATATTTTCTATTTTAACATCAATGCCATGGATAATTAACAATTACTAGGTCATAACCAAATTAAATTCTTAATATTTATTTGAATATATATATACAATGTGTTTGTACATCTATATGTTTTATTTATTTTTAGATCAAGGTGATCTAAATAAGATTACTATTTTAAATTTTAGATTTTACAAGATAGGAAATTAGCCATACATATTTGAATGATAAAGAGAGACTTATATTGCACTTTATATGTTTATAATTGACAAAATAAAGAGGGAAACATGAATTTAGCTAATGTATATTTGTTTGTTTCTCATTGCATGTATCACAAGCTACAAAATTTTTGTCTATATGCTCTGTATCTACTCAGATAAAAATAATAAGATAAAAACCTAATCAAACACTACCAAAAAATATTAGACCCTTTCAACAATCGATACTATATAGGATTTAATGGTAGTATCCCACCATCTTAGATTAAGAAAAAATACTAAAAATTTATGCAGACACTACTAACAAAGATCAGACCTCCATGACCACTAATGTTATCTAGGTTCTGTTGGCACTATTGCTATTGACTATACAATTATGTTCCACCTTAGATCAATGTGTCTACACCTATAGATAATTTTTTCATGTTCTCTTTTCCTTTTTATTGTGTGTTAATCCTTGTTTTTATTCTTTTTACTTTGAAACACTTTTAACACAATATGAATCTTAAAAAATGGGTTTGAAAATTGGGTTAGCCACTTCTTTTTTAAGTGAGTGATGTTTCCTATTTTCCAATACTCTGAAGAGGGCTTGAACTACATGTATTTCACCCACCTATGTATATATATGAATCTTATCATCAATCTGTAATGTAAAAAAAAATCAACTTTTGACATTTGACACCATGCAATTTTGACCTACATTTATATTCATATTTAGATCTAGGGATTCTCCTTGAAGGTATTTTTAGATGTTTATGCCTTTATGATAATGAATCAAGAGAATTATAATTGATTTCCAAGTAATTTTTTACCGTAGTATACCCATAAAATGTGTTTAGGCCAAACTAATGAATTTTATCATACTTAAAATTTGAATTTATACATGAAGGGGACAATAGTGTAAAAGTAAGACACTAAAAATATCTTGTAATGTCTAGGTTTTGTCACCATTATCTTGGGATAAAAACCTAATAATGTTTGGGCATTTTTTGGAGTATCTATAGTTATAAAAAGGTAATTAAAAGTCATTTTATAGGTTTTCAATCATTTTGGATTGAATGCACATATTATCATTAACCCAAAGTGATAAGAAAGTCAAGTTATTTATTACCCAAAGAGCTGTTGAAATAATAAATCATGCTACTGAGGATGGTGATGGAGCAATGAAGGAGCAGTGATGGGTGAGTAAGGGAAAGTTAAAAAATTGCTTTAGAAAGAGAGAAAGGATATGGTGATAGGGATCATTCTAGGGTGTAGGGGAGAAGGTAAGAAACAAAGGACGGAGATAGGGGTTAGAAAAAATGAATCTTAGAAGTAGGTCCTAGCAAGTCTGATGAAGAAGATAATAGTGAGGCATTAGGTAAGGTTTGTTGGAGCTCTAAACTAAAAAGGACACTAGAGAAGCAAGAAATACTACCTTTAGAATAACTTGAGACCATTAAGGATGGAAATAACATTAAAATTAAAGTCTTAACCTCACTCATAAACCAAGCCTCTTCTACAATGGAATAGGCATTAGTTAGTAAATTCATGGGTGCAAGATAAAATATTATAATTATAGAGCTTGGGCCAGGGAAAAATGGAATCCCAAAGGATATATAGAAATCTTAGCAATGGTAAATGAGTTTTTTATGATTAGACTCAATGACCCAGAGGATTGTGCTCATATTTTAGTAGGGGTTCCCTAGTTTTTTAGAAAATTAGGCATTTTAAAAAAAAATGGCACCTACGCTTTAAACTAGAAATAGAAAACATCAACTTAATGCCCATTTAGGTGCATCTCCCTGGGTTCTCAACGAAATTTTGGGATGAATATATCTTCATTAGAATTGCTAAGATGTTTGGTTACTTGATTGTTTTTGATTCAACAACAAAAGCTAGATCCAGATTGGTTCATGCTCATTTTTGTGTAAACACCTTTGTAAATCAAGAACATCTATATTTATGCATACCCCTTTTGGAGTTTGTAATAAAAAAATAGAGTTTAAAAAATTGGTCCTTCTTTGTGAGAAATGCTACAAGTTGGGATATTCTTCAAAGTTTTACCCAGTAGATGCTCAACACAAATTAGTTCAGTTCAAGTCATCTTGACATAGAAAAGGAGGTGTTTCATTCAAAGAAGCTAAAAATCCTTTGAATTTATAAGATACAATAGATCTAGAAAAGAATAAAGGTAAAGAGATAATGTTAGATGCATAAATTACCTTAGAAGAAGCAATTTTAGAAGAAATTAAGAAGGTAAAGGTAGAAAAGGAAAATCAAATGAAGGATATTGATGCAAAAGATCCAAGCTAGAAGCACAATCCATTGAATCAACTATCTATAGGCAAAATGACATTCAATTATTTAAAATATAGAAAATAGGGTGGAGTTTAGGTAGAAATAAGGCTTTCTAAAATCCCTAAACCATTTTTAAATTCTAGCATAGATTTAAAAATATCACGATATCTCTTAGGATCTTAACGAATTAATTAAGAATATTTTAGGGGATATTCATAGAGTAGAAGTTTTGAATCAACCAGTTGATTCATCACCAAAATATTCTCAAGAAGGAGAGGTAGATTCACAAGAGATTATAAAAACTCCCAAATGTAACATCAAAATGAAGTTTTCTTCTTTTATCACCACCAAGAGGGGAAATAAAGGGCCTACTTATAAGATGCCTCCAAATGGGAAATCAACTACAAAAGAAATTTTCAAAAAAATAATTGAGGTGGAAATTTTAGATGGACTTCAATCAAATCTTTGATTCAAGGGAGGTAACCCACCACCTTTTAATTAATTATGCTAGTTTTTTCTTAGAATATTAGAGGAATGCATAGTTACTCTAAACAAAAAGTGTTCTAGATATTTTAGAAGAAGCCATAAACCTATAGTTTTGAAAATTGAAGAATACAAAATTAAATAAGCTTACTTTGAAAACCATAAAAACACTTATTGGAAGGAAGCTGGAGTAGTTTATTCTAGTTCAACAAACACTTCAAGGGGTCTCATTACTTTCTAGGATAACAACATTTTAGTTGGGGAACTAGTCTTCAATTCTCCTAACCATTTAGTAGTGCTATTCACAGATTCAATAAATGGTAAACAATGGATATTTTCTAACATATATGCACCTAATACAATTATTTCTCATATAAAATTATGGGAGGATATAAGAGTATTTATAAATACTTTCAAAGACTTATCTTAGATCATAGCTAGAGATTTAAATTCTCCATTACATCTAGGGGATAAAAAATGTGGAAATCAAATAGTTTTATATAGTATGGAGGATTTTTCCTCTCTAATTTCTGATATTAGTATGCTAGATATGGAATTAAAAGGCTTTAAATATACTTGGAGCAATAGGAGGTTGGGAGAAAACCTTATTCAATACATATTGGATAAAATTTCCATCTCTATGGATTGGTTGGTACAAAAGGATTTTATGTTAAAGGATCTTCCCTATGTTGATTCTAATCATAACCTACTTGAGCTAAGTATATTGGAAAATTCTACCAAGAAATATCCATTTATAATGGAGCATATGTGGTTTTCACATCTGAAAATTTATGATAGGGTGATGGAATGGTGGTCACCAAATGTGAATGGCTTGGCCATGTTTAGGTTGGCTGAAAAAATGAAGAATGCCAAATTAAAAATCAAATAGTGGAATAAACATGTATCTGTAAATGTTAATATTCATAAAAAAACTTTAAAATCAGAAATTTCTATGCTATAATATGAGATAGAAAGAAATGGATATGATTTAGACATTCAGAGTAAGGAAAAAAACCTTCTTTGCGAGTATCACACTTTAGTGGTAAGGGAAGAGAGTCTTTGGAGATAAAAATCAAGAAGTGGATATTTTATAACATATATGAACCTAATACAATTTTTTCTCATAGAAAATTATGGGAGGATATAAGAGTATTTAGAAATACTTGCAAAGATTTCTCTTAGATCATGGCTAGAGATTTCAATTATCCATTGCATCCAAGGGATAAAGAGGTGGAAATCAAATGGTTTTAGATAGTATAGAGGATTTTTCCTCTCAAATTTATGATATTGGTATGATACATGTGGAATTAAAAGTCTCTAAATATAATTGGAGTAACATGAGGTTGGGATAAAAACTTATTCAATGCATATTGGATAGAATTTTCATCTTTATGGATTGGTTGGTGCAGAAGGATTTTATGTTAAATGATCTTCCTTAGTTTGGTTCTTATCATAACCCACTTGAGCTGAGTATATTGGAAAATTCTACCAAAGAGAACATATATCCATTTAGAATGGAGCATATGTGGTTTTCACATGCAGAAATTCATGACAGGGTGATGGAATGGTGGTCACCAAGTGTGAATGGCTCAACCATGTTCAGGTTGGCTAAAAAAATTAAGAATGTAAAATTAAAAATAAAATAGTGGAATAAACACATATTTGGAAATGTTAATATTAAAAAAAAACATTTAAATCATAAATTTCTATGTTAGAACATGAGATAGAAATAAATGGGTATGATTTAGACATTCAGAGTAAGGAAAAGCAACTTCTTTGCGAGTATCACATTATAGATATAAGGGAAGAGAGTCTTTGGAGATAAAAATCAAGAAATATATGGCTCAAGGAGGGGGATAGGAAAACCCACTTCTTCCATATGTCCACATTGAAACATAGATATCATAATTCTATCAAGGAAATTTCACATAGTGAAGGATAAATCACCTTTGATAGAGATCTCTTTAACCAAGAGAATGTAAATTTATTCAAAAAATTATTTAAGAATGAATTCAAAATAAATATCATATTTGAACAAGATTTTCTTCATGTTATTCTAGAATTGATTACCCAGGAAGATAATGCAACTCTTATTACAACCACTTCTAATAAAGACCTTAATTTTTTCATCTCCAAAATGAATCCAGATAAAGCTCCTAGACCTGATGGTTTTCCAATGGAATTTTTTCAAAAAAATTGGGTTATCATTAAAGATTATGTGGTTGATGTGGTCAACAAATTCATTGAATCTACTTAAATGCTAAAATAATTCAATCATACATTCTTTATTTTAATTCCCAAGGAGGGAGTGGTGAATTTTTTTGATTTTCATCCAATCAACTTATGCAATTCCATCTATAATATTATTAATAATTTTTTTCTATAAGGTTACAACCAATTATGGAAGTTATTATTGAGGTTTAGCAAGGGGGTTTTATCTCAGGAAGACAAATTCAAGATGGGATTATTGTTGTTCATGAATCAATACACTCTATGGATAAGAGTAATAGTGATGGAATGGTGATAAAATTAGACATGGATAAGGCTTATGATAGACTATATTGGATTTTATGGGATAGATTCATGAGCAAATTTGGATTCTAGGAAAAATTCAATAAAATTATTAGGTCTTGTATCTCTTCTTGCATGTTTTTGGTTTTTGTTAATGGAGTTGCCCAAGATTTTTTTAAGAGTGGCAAAGGATTGAGACAAGGGGATCCCCAATCACCCTTCCTTTTCATCATTATGGATAAATATTTGAGTATATTTAGTTCAAATGTGGTCACATTAGGAGATTTGAAAGTTTTTAATCTAGCTAAAAATTTTGATCTGGTATCTCATCAACATTTCTTTAATGATACCATTATTATGGCTGAGGCATCCATTCAAGAAGTAAGAGTTATAAAAAAAATTATAGTTATGTATTAATTATCTTCAAATCAAAAATGAAATTTTGATAAGAGTTATGTTTACCTTTTTAACACACCTTTAGGTAGATATATTAGAATTTATCAAGTCTTGGGATGCCAAATCAGGATTATGCCTTCATCATACCTGGGCATGCCTCTCTTTAGTAATAATATATCAATTACTACTTGGAATCTATTGGTTTAAATATTTTAAATAAAATTAGTAGGTTGGAAAGGGAAAATTTTATCTCAGGCAAGAAAATTATTGCTTATCAAAAGCATTTTTCAGAGTCTCCTAATCTATCTTATATCTCTTTTCATCCTTCCTAAAAGCATTGAATACAAGCTTAATAAAATTCAAAGGAATTTTTTATAGATGAGTACAAAAGAGAGGATTCAAATTCATTTTGTGGCTTGGGATAAAGTTTGCATAGCAAAAACGTATGGAGGTCTAGGCATTCATACATTAAACTGGATGAATAAAGACCTTCTCTCCAAACTTGTCTGGATATTTCTCAAAGGCAATAGTATTTGGGTAAATATTTTAAGATTCAAATATTTATAATTCAAAAATCCTACGTGTATATTTTACTATGAACAATTTTTTATAGGTTCTCACTTTTAGAATTTTCTGAATTCTAATAAAGATATGATCTCGTTAGGCTCAAAATGTTAACTTGGAAATGGTATGCTAGTCAATTTTTGGAAAGATTATTAGATTTTAGATCAGCCTCTAAATTTTTTAAAACCTTGCAACATTTACAAGAGCTAATTTAAAATAAATATGGCATCAAGGTTCATGAGTGCTGGTAGATTACTAAAGGTTTTAAAAGATGGAAAACACTGTGTATTGACAAAAAAAATCATGAAGAAAATACCATTTTATCAAATTTGAATAATTTGTTGAGAACTTATCACTTATCAAAAACCACCAATGAATACCAGATGGTTTGGAAATAATATATTGATGGTCAGTATCAAGTGAAATCTGGGTATAACTTTTTGCCTCATGTTTTAAGAAGTGAGGTATACTGGGATAGTCCATGGGACAAGTATCTGATCCCCAAAGTCAACTTATTTCAATGGGAGGTTGTTTAAAATAAAATCTTAACCATGGATAATTTAATAAAAAGGGGTTTCATTTTTATCAACATATGTCCTTTTTATGAAAATGGTAATGAAACTATATTCCATTTGATTGTGGACTATTTGTATTCTCATGAGGTTTGGAGCTTCTTTTTCATTAAATTCAATGTCTTTTGGGTATTCAATATATCTATGTTTGACTTGTGTAGGCATGGGAGTGTCCTTTTCAAAATGACCTTCTAAAGAAAATCTAAAATCTCACATTACCTCATATCATTTGGGGAATTTGGGGTGAAATAAACAATAGAATATTTAGGAACAAAAAGTGCACAAGTGTGATTCTTTATAATAGGATTTTTTAGGCTATTATAGAAAATTTCAATATTTTGCCCAATGAAAAAGGTAAAAACCTGCTAATGTACAAAAAATAATCATATCTAAATTGGAAAATTAATCCTTCATGATTCAGTAAGAGTGATTTTAGAGATGAAATAAGAAATATGACCAAATGGAAACCTCTACCTAATAGACGGTTATAGCTTAATTTTTATAGGGCATCCAAAGGGAATCTAGGTCCTTCAAGAGGAGGAGGAATTTTAAGGGATCATCAAGGAAAGTTTATGGCTTCTTATGTTGGGGATATGTGGATCAAATCAAATCACTAGGGAGGAATCCCTTACTGCCCTATGGAGTTTAAAATTGGCTAGACAACTTGGAGTTCAAATTCTTATCATAGAGGGGGATTCATTGAATATAGTCAATTATCTTTCAAAAAATAGTACAGTCAGTTGGAACATCAAAAAGGTGGTGGATGAGGCTATTTCAACCATAGAATTTAGGCAATAAGTAGTCATTCAACATGTATATTAGGAAGGCAAGAAGGTTTTTGATTGGTTCACTAATAGGGGTATTAGCTCTTCAAGTTTTTATGGTTGGACTATGAGAGAAGATTTACCTCAGGATATTAGCCAAAGGATTATTGAGGAAATGGTTTTTAATGATCAAAATGTTTGATTATGTGGGGGTCATCCCCACTTTTATAAATTTCATTACAACTTTATGGATATATTTCTTTGGTTAGCTATGTTATTTTTTAAGTTTTCTTATTTTCCCTCTCCAATGTTCCTAAGGAGAAGCTCATAGATATGTATAATAGAAAATAGAGTCAGATTTACCATTTTGATAGGTTTGAGTGGGTTGTCTCAGGGCATTTTAGGAGAACTATCTTTTGTATTTTAAAAATCCCTAAAATCCCTTGGTTCAAAGTGAAGGGATATAGTCAGACCAAATTTTTCCTTGTGGGGCTTCCTAATAGGATTGAACCCAAAATGCCTAAGGATATTAAAAATAATGAGTAAGTTTGGGATGTTCTTCAGATAGGGGGATTGGCAATTTTCATGCAAATAATTGAAGGCCATGATAGACATTTTTTAACATTAATTTTAGAATAATGGGATAACAAAACCTTGAACATCAATGTCATTTTACTGGAGGCATTTGCAAAGATGACAACACACATCACTAGTCTAGAGCTAGAGGTGACTAAAGTTTATAAAATGGGTAGAGACTTCAAGAAGGAGAAAAAAAATTGATAGAAGGAGAAACATTGGAGGTTTTGCATAATGGGTTGGACCATGAATCCTTTACAAGACCTTTTAGGGGCATGGCTTACCATCTCATACATGACATTACTCTTTAAGGTAAGTTCAACATTATTTATTGGTCTTTATTTATTTTTTTAAATTACTTCAGGCATGCCATACCCCTAAGTCTCCCATTTTATATCCCACTTTCTATGTAGTATTCCATTGAAAAATTCAAAAAGGGTAAATATTCAATACGTAGGCATGAAGGAGTGATACTTATTCTTAATAATAATTTCATGGGGATGAACCAAATTAACACTAAAATTACTAATTCATAGATAAAAAAAGATGATGGGATGCCTATTGATGTTAAAAAATTGAAGAAAATTTGGATTAAATATCTGGGAAATAATTCTTCAAAGGATAGAGAACTCAATGCAGCCAAGAATATTTTGAAACCTTAAGATATTGGAATTAAGACTCATTTGAGAAGTGTTTCTAAAGAGCTACCTGTTGCAAGTAAGAAACCTACTAACACTGGAAAAATAAGGCAAACAACTATGAATTCTATTTTAGTGAGGAAGAGATTGTTGGCAAAGAAGACACCAACACTCAAAAAGGTTTGTAAAGGAAAACATTGCTACTTTTTCTAAGAAAATAGACTTAGGTAAGAGGAAAACAAGGGATGATCCCAAGGAAAAAGAGGGGGAATTTTCAAGTTGTCAGGATCATGACTCGAATGAAAATTTCAATGTTTTGGTTGATTCTCTAAAAGGAAAACAAAGTATTGATAAGATTGAGGAATAACATGATTTGAAAAATTTGATTATGAGATGGTTCATGAGGGAGATGTTTGATCTTAAAGTTAAATTAAAACTTTTTTAGCAAGTTAATAAGAGACTATCAAAAAAAGATCCTGAAAATGATCTTAATTTATAAATTCATGGTCTAAAAGAGAGGATCAGTATTCTTGAATATGAAAATGATAAACTTAAAATTGAAATCAGTTTTTTAGTTAATTTAAGTAAGGTTACTATGCATGAAGGGATCCATAACATGGAAAATTAAAATCTCATATGGGGGATCTATTTGATACAAGGACATCTTCTAAGGACAAGTGTAAACACATTCAATGTAGTGAATGTTTCAAAGATATTTATAAAGAAAATATTCTCCTTCAAATTGACTCAAATAAATTTATTAATAGACACTAGGAATATGTTATTGGCAACTTGGATATGAAGTAGGTTTCTAGATCTCTTCTAGCTACTTTTTGTTTTTAGAATTTCTTTTACTACCTTTGAGATGTATTTTGGTAGTTTTGTAGCTACCTTTGTCTCTATTTATATTGAGTACTTGGTGCATCCCTTATTTCATTTTTGTTTATACTTATTCTAGGGTTTAGGGACCCCAATAAAAAAAACCTACCCTTTTAACCTTAATAAAAAAACAAAGTCAAGTTATAAGGAAACCTTAAGTAAGAAAGGGTGAAATTGGGTCTAATACAAGGGAGAAATGTATTCCAAAAGAATTTGATATGTGTCAAGAGTCTAAGTATGTTAAAAGTGTGCTAAATTTGATGACACCAAGTTCCTAATACCAAATTTAGGCATATAAAAATTCCCTTGTTTTACTATAGTATTGAAAATTCTAGATTAAAGAGACAAAAGAATTTTTTTGGTATTTGTGATTAATTACACTTGATGTTGATAGGTATGCCTCAACTATCTCATTTTCTCCATGAAAAACATGCAATTAAAGATGAATAGATCAATGTACAATTTTGATTTAAAAATCTAAAATAATATAGATCATTAAGTTAATTAAAATTGAAAAATCAAGGAATAGATACACCTAAGGGTACACAAACCAAGTTTCCACTTGTTGAACTCATTTAGAGAACACCATGTGGTGATTATACCCCAAGGAGATGCAAATACTAAAAATCATGAGTTGGGAAGTATAAATATATCAACCCACATTAGAGATATAGAAGTTATAGAAGTTGATCCTTGTGGAAACCTCAAATACACTACTATAAATATCATCATAAATCTTTTTATGAAAGCTGAAACATGTTCCTATGTAAAAGTGAAACCCAAAATAGGTTTGTATGTTAAGGTGGAACCTCAAAACATGTTCATGTGTTGAGAGGAACCCCATAACATTTGTTTTTAATTTTAAACTCTAAATAAACTTTTTCATATGTATTTTATACCCAAAGTTATTATGTAGGACCATTGTTCTCCATCAAACCTGAATCTAAAAAATTAAAAAGTTTTCCATGAATAAAATTAATGCCCCAAATCTTATCTACATATATATAATTCCATAAATTAGTCTACATTTTTCGATCAATCTAAAAAATATACTTATCTGACCCATGTAATAAGATAAATTTATTCAATTCAACCCACATAATCTGATAAATTTTCTCAAGATGACCCTTGTAATCTATGTCACAATGTCATAAAATGTTTTAATGGTTCCTTAATATCAAGTAGAATTCTGCACATATGACTCAATCTATCCAAATTGTCTCATTTCAACTATATAATATGTTTGAGAATACCAATACTCAATCTTATATTTCTTGAATATGTGAAACAAGTCTAAAGTATGCCCTCCTTTTGATATGAGGGATGAATCTTGAAAATCACTCATCTCAAAATAAAGAGTTATGTGTATAATGTGCTATATATAAAAATGTTACCATGGAAACTATGTATAAAAATAATAATATAAGTCATCATATAAATATTTGATCATTCAAGCACGTATGAAACATGTAATCTAAGGAAATGGGAATATATGTGTCATGTCAAATAAATATAGTAGTTAGGCACATAATAATAAATAACATAGGAAATGCATGTTAGAGGTCATGGAACCAAGCTAAAAAACCATCATATATGGAACCACATACATAGACAATATTATGATTATGAATAACTTAAGCATTCAAGATATGACACATATCGAACTCAACTATAATTTGACATAGACATGACATGGACTAGAGGATGCCCTAGCATAACTTATGCATGACATGAAAAAACAAAATCATTGTAATTAATGAACATGTAGTATATCACAAATTAATGATCACTTAATGTAATAATCATCAACATCAAACATGAATAAATAAATTAATGTTATTCCACATAATTAATCAATGCCATCATCTAATATACCAAAACACAATATCCATAGAAAATATCACCCTAAAAAGTATACACAAGATAAATCCATGTGTAAATAGTCTAAGTAGGTGAATATTATCAATGTAATGGAAGAGAAAGATATAACTAAAAAAATTTACCAAGATTCCCCTAGTGTAGGCATGCTCCTAATCTAAAAAGGTATCACCTATGTGTAATGAATGTCATGCATTTGTATGTCCATGTATAATATGTAACCTATATGTCATGCATCCAATCATTTATATCTTGAAAAACATGTGTATAAAATGGATTTGTAATTTATCATATATATAATAAATAACATCAATCAATCATGTAAAATAATAAAGCATGTTATGCACAGGTCTGAATTTTGAATATTTGGATTTTTTTTTTTAATTCAATCACACATATATATAATCAAGCAAGGAAAATATACAAATATCCAAAAATAGGAGAATAAAATAGATCCTAAAAATACATAACATATGTCAACGTATAATGTGCACCATCAATAATAACAAAGTAGTCTCGAGGAAGTGAAGTTAAGCAATATGCCATCACTATATATGTGAATCTCAAAATCATGTCTCAAAATAAATGTGGGGATAATAATACATATCCCCAAATGGAAATAATCAATGTGTATGTGAATTTCACAAGGATATATAGGCATATAATATGTGTGGTCATATAATTTTAATGCATGAAATGACAAAATAAAGCATATAAAATCAATATGGAGGGGTGGATAAGTAGTATTACATAAGGAATATGCACTAGGATTAGACTATTGTAAATGATGTGTTATCATAGAATAATTATCATGAATGTTAGAAGCAAGATAAAAAATCAAAGGCAAGGGCTAATGTGAACATCGTAACCAAAGTGAAGCCATGGGATAGAAGAATTTTCAATGCAAAAACATATGAACATGTGTATGTCAAGATATAATAATAGAAAAAATAATCAGTCAACTCTAGAGAAGGTGACCAAGTAAGAAAACATCATGAGGTTATGTATAATAAGGTGTGTCTGAGTGAAACTATGATGCCATCAATGGGATGTTAACATGTAAATATTATACCAATTGGTATAAATGTGACACATCATTGATGAGGTGTAAATTTTATCATAATTATATTCTAATGATATAAAATTGAAGCACACCATATGTCACAATTGAAACTAACCAATGATCTCATCATAATCCAAAAATTTGACTAGGATCAAATCATTTGAGTAAACCTTCATATATAATATCTCATTGTCATATATAGTATTATATTAACTTAATTGATTTATCTCATGAGTAAGTGAATCCTTTGGATATATATTTAGTGATAAGCTTATAATGACACTTATGATTTCATTTACATTAGATACTTACATTAAAATTTCTTGGGATAATATATGTAGTGATACTTGGCCAATGCTACTATCTATAGATTCTTTATTTTATTTCTCTTTATATTTATTAAGAATACACATTAATTGCTTAGTTTATTAATTTATTTTTTTTAATTTAACACACATAATTACATGCTTTGATATATAATTTTACTCTTAATAGAAATTTTGTTTTCATATGTTCGATCTCTTTGAAATTTTAGAAAACTACCTTAGAAATCAAATGAAATAATATTATTGATATTCACCAATGTTGCTTGAACTTATTTTAACCACATTTCACTAGTATTTAATTGAATTTTGTAATTGTAGGGATTCACAAACAATAATTTCTCCTCTAACTTAAGTCCAAAATAAATATGTATGGTAATATGCCCTATTGATTCTTCATAAGTGTACAATATTTTAATTTACTCTCATCATATCCTAGTTCCTTAAGAAAATCAATTGTTCATGCATTACATTGTAACTTATAAAAAAACTCCTTTTCTATGTTCACTTGCTATGAGATCTTGAATGATCATTGTTCCGGTCTTTGTAATTTATGAAATAGAATAAGATGGAGATGTTAACCTTGTGGGAGTGTTATTATATTTCTCAAATGAAATGAAACCTTTATCTATAAGTTGTTCAATTCTATTTTAAAATACATAAGAATTTCTATTTCTATGCCCATTTATGTGATGGTAGTTATAAAATGTTCTTTCCGCCACACATGTTAAATTATGTGTAGGGTGATGTTGACTATAAGGAACTGTGATCAAATTCTTATTAAGGATTGTCTATAAATAGCACTTGGTTTATCCTTGAGTCTATCAAATATCTTGGGTTGGTCCATAATTAGAGGAAAAGGACTCATGTGTTCCTTATTCTTATTATTTATATTATATGTAGCTTCTTTCTTAGGGGGAGATTCACTTTGGAAATTTGAGGTTGTTAAATTTTGAAAACTATTAAAGGTACTACTGTGTGCATGTACAAGATGAAACTCATAAGTAAAAAAGTCAAAGTAGATTTTCTCAAAATAAGGATAAATATTATAAAGTGATTTTTTCCTAAGGGAGATAAAATACCATTTTTAAAGATGAAATGCTTTTACAAATTAGTTTGTTGATATATTAAACAATGTAGTGTATTATTGAAAATTAAAGTGTATCTTATATAATTTCATCTAACATTGTTAAAGGCTTTGGATATGTTGTAAAATTAATCTAGGACTTCTTTTATTATTGAAATGAGATAGGAAATCCTATTCTAATTTAACAAAGAAAGCTATAGACCCACTAGGTAGAATAAAATAAATCCAAGGACTTACCTTTTAAACTTCGATGCAATGGTTTTTTAGTAAAACTCTTCCTTCACATGAATGTTATCCAAGGTAGGAAATAAAGTTTTTAATATGGATATGATGATATCCATGTCCATGAAATAATCTAAATGTAGACACAATAAATCCTTCTAGATAGGGATGCTTAAATTTCATTCATATTAGAGGTTTCTCTAGTGTGAAATTATTATAAAATTAGCATTATATGACTTAGACTCCAAACATAAAGTGGAAAAATTCATTTTAATTTCACTTATGACATTCATCATGGATACTATATGGCTAGTATGTATGGTTATGTATTGGAAAGGTTTATTAAGAGTTTCATATCACCATCTATCTTAAGTATGGGTATAAAATATTCATCACAAACATTCTTATAATTGCATTGATTATAAAAATTATCATATTCCATATCTATAAATGAGTCATTGAATGAAATATCATCACATTTCATGTCAATTTAAGGATTAACATCACGTTTCAGATAAATATATGGATTAGCATCACATTTCATGTCAATAAAAGAATCATTGAATTTAAGAATATCATTACATCTCATGTCAATAATAGAATTAGAATCACATTTAATGTCACTAGAAGAATAATTATATTTAGAAACATTACTGAAATGTATATCATCATGATAAGTAACATGTATATCAACTATCTAATTTTTTGGTATCATCTTTTGTAATTATGAGCTTTGTAGTATCAAGAAGTGTGTTAGATAACTAATTTTTACTTTATTATTGTTCTAATTAATGACTAATGGAAAGGTATATGGAAAGGGAAGAAGAAATAATCTCTTGAATCATAACATCAATTTGACCTAATTCTCCTTCACTATCATTGTACAAAGATAAATCACTAGTATACCAAGTCTTCATATCATTATGCATATAATCTTATAAATTTTGTAGCTACTTTCATTCACAAAAGCATGATAATTATTCATACAAACACTATCATTAGTCATAAAATAAAGAGTATATACATCAACATGTGTCCAATCATTGGTATAATCATAAGGCACAACATGGGTAGAAAATAAGTAATCTATAGGATGAGTCATAATAGGGTTTTAAGGATGAACACACGTGGAAAATTTTACAAACCCTAAGATGAAAAGGATAAAAACCACAAGACCTTATCTTAAGATAAGGGAAAACATGTAAATATATGGCTTGTAAATATTGTATGTTAATAATTAAAACCCTTAAATTATTATCTATGAATAAGGAAATTAAAAATCAAACCCTAATGAAATATAAATATGAAACCCTTATATAAATATGAAAGCCTAAGGTGTAAACCTATGGCTTGTCATTCTCAAGAAAATAATCGGGTTCACCAAGATATTTTATTTATTTTTAGATTAAGGTTATCTAAATAAGATAAAAATATTTAAATTTTCATTTTACAAGCTAGGACATTAACCATATACATCTAAATGCTGAAAAGAGATTTATATTTCACTTACTATGTTTATAATTGATAAAGAAAAGAGGGAAACAATGCACTTAACTAATTTATAATTTAAGTTGTCACTGAATGTGTCACAATCTCTAAAATTGTTGTTTATTTACTATGCAACTATTGAGATCAATAAGCATGAGCTAAATCCCTGGTCAGACACTATCGGTGAAGCTCAAACCCTTACAGTGATCGATACTATCCAAGTTTTGTTGATACTATCCTTATACCTTAGATAAGGAAATAAGAACTCATAAAATGTGCGAACGTTACTAGTGAATATCATACCCTTGCAATGATTTTTATTGTCTACGTTTTATTAATATTGTCCCTATTGACTATGTAAATTTTTACTGGTTTAATTTTTTGTACCTACACATTTAGATGAATTTTGTATGTGCACTTGCCTTTCAATCATGTGTGATGATCCTTATTTTTCTTCTCCTTCTTTTTAAACCTTAATTACACATTTATCATAAGAGAAATGTTGAAAAAGGGGTTATAAAAATGGGTTGGATAGCCCATACCACTCCCATATAAGTGATTGAGTGTTTCCTAAGTTCTAATAATCTGAATAAGGTTCAAACTAGAAGTAATTATCCCACATATTTATGTGTATGCACCATCATGATAAATATAAAATACAATAAAATGTTTGGATTTCGATGCTTGACACCATGAAAATTTGACCAACATTTATATTTAGACTTAGATTTATGGATACTTATTTATGGGGTTTTTATATGTGTATTCCTTTATGATAATGTCTCAAGAGAGTGCTAATTAATTTCTAAATAATTGATAACCTTAGTGGTGATTTGTATTTATAGAGGATTATTTTTCAATTTCCTACCATAGTTGACCCATGAAACATGTCTAGGATAGCCTAATGAATGTTCCCATAATTAAAATTTTAATTTACCTATGAGGAGGACACTAGTGAAAAAGAAGGACACTACCATTAATTGGTAGTGTCCTAGTTATATTGTCATTGTCCTAGGATAAAACCCCTAATAGTGTTTTGTTTTGACCTTTTTGGGAGTATCCAAAGTGATATAAGGGTAATTATATAGTCATTTTGTAGGTTTTATATTATTACAGATTGAATGGACATATTATCATTGACCTAAAGTGATCATAACGCAAAGTTACAAGGAAACATTAAGTGAGAAAAGGTGAATGATGTCCAATACAAAGAATATATGTGTGTCCAAAGGATATGATATGTGTTAAGAGTCCAAACATGTCAAAAATATACCAAAGTTGATGTTTTCAATTGTATAATACCAAATCTAGGCATATAAAATATAAATTGTATATATGTGTAGAGATAATGTTGTGTTATGGCTATGGAATTCATTATCTATGCACTCTTGAAGGAATGCTTATTTACATAATATGGGCACTATTGAATATGATTTCTAGTCATGTTCAAAGGGTTTTGCATAAATTTAATAAATAATGCTTGTTTATAATTAAAAATAAAATTATTAAGTTATGGGGGAGCTACGTCACTCAATAGTTGACCCATTACAACAAGAATTGAGTGTTTGTATAATAAAAATCATGACACATGCTTAGAAATTTCTATGGTTTTTCATATTTAATAGGTAAAAATTGTATAACAACTTTATGCTTAGAATTCTTATGATTTTTCATATTTAATAGGTAAAAATTATATAACAACTTCTATAGAACCCTTGAGCGTATGCATGAACATATAATGTTTCATTGAAAAAGGAACCCCTCAATATGTTCATTCATAAACATCTAATGTCTCATTTATAAAGTAAAGATTCATACAAAAGTTCATAAAATTAACTTAGCCAACATCATTTTATTTTTCTCTTGTTGGTAAATCACATTTGTGTGCCTACTTGATGTTGTTGGTGGTAATAAAGTGTTGTGTTATGATTATGTAATTAATTGTTTATGCACTATTGAAGGAATCCTTATTTACATAATTTGGCTATTGTTAAAAATGGGTGTCATCTGGGATCGAAGGGTTTTACATATTTTTAATAAAATACACAAATTAGGGTTGAATGGTTTGCATATATTTAATAAAATCTAATTTTCATGTGCAAAAATAAACTTAACACACTTCACATATCATTAAGTACTATAGGAATGTCTCATAGGTGCTTATTGTGTTGTCATAAAACCATTGCAGTCTAATAATTATGTTTTTTTCTAGTAGCCCTATTTAAGTTTGAAAAAAAACAACATAAAAATTTATTTTAAAATTTAAAAACATGTTTTTTAATATAAAATTTTCTTATTCACCAACAATTTTTTTTATTATCATAAACTTGCAAAAACTCATGACTTCTTAGGAGTTTATGAAAAAAATAAATGGGGAGTTAGTAGTTCATTGATAGGGGTTTTTATTTGAAATTTATTTCATTTATTGGTAAGTAATCATGAATATGAGTATCACCCATTTAGGGATTTGAAATTAATAATGAAACACAACCAAAATTCTAGATTATAGTGAAAATGAAAATCATTTAAATTTGGAGGAGAAAAACTCAATAGTTACGCATGATAGGAAGGACTAAGTGTTTGTATGATAAAAAATGGAACAAAGGTTTATAGATGCTTATGATTTTTTAGCATTGGCATGGAAAAATTATACAACTTAAAGAAAAACCCCTCAATTTCTATTTATAGACATATTTATTAACCACTTATACACCTTTCTCATTGAATGCAAGTTGACAGAATGATAACAATATAATTATGTACTATCTTCAAACATAATTAATTAAAACATGAAAGCTTATATAGATGTTGCTACCATTAGTCTAGTGTATTTTAAAAAAATAGTATTCAAATGCCAAAGGGTATATCTAGAAGCTACTAGCACATTTTATATAGATATATACAACACATACCTCAAGAAAATTAAACATTTTAGACGTGTTCATGAACATTTAATGTCTCATTGGTGATAAAAACATTCATACAAAATATCATAAAACTAACTCAAACATCATTTTAATTTTTCCTTGTTATAAAAACACATATGTGTGCCTACCTAATATTGTTTGTGGTGATAAACTATTTTATTATGGCTATGGAATTGATTGTTTATTTTGAAGATATTTTGTGCATTGTTAGTACCTTTTAGGAGGCATGTTTTCAACATATCTATAGGGAAGGAAATTAGCTAGCAGACATATTTGTTAATAGAGGAGTGATTACCCTTGTTTTTAAGATTTAGTCCAAAGGAGAAGAGTTTCCTATCCTTATTAATGATATTATAATTAAAGAGAATTCAAACAAGTCTTCATAAGACTCTTAGATGGCTTGTTTTGTTGGTTTTGTCTTTGATTTGATGATTTTATTTTATGATGGTTCAAATAATAATTATGATTGGAGAATGACCAATTATGATAACAAGCTAAGTGATGTCAACATGTGCGATGGTTATGACATGTTGATTTGGTGTTTAGTTAGCATGTGTTTGAAATATGTTTCTGATCATGTTCTAGATGTGAGCCTATTACCGATTCCCTCCCCATTTTTATGGATTGCTTACGTTATCTTATCCTCTATGAACCTTCTCTACTATCAATTACTCAAAATGTGAGGTGATTTGAATAGGGTAAATCAATTATTAGATGATAAACTCATAAATAATATGAATATTTAGGAGATCCTACATACTAGTGGTTTAAGTAACTTCATTGACATAATTTATGGCTACGATGAGCACATCTCATTAAAGTTTGCTATGAGCTGGAATGAACATGTTTTAGAGATAAATAATGTGTTAATAGAGATAATAAAAGGATTGATTACCCATGAGACTAGTTTGAAGGTCAAATACACCAAATATGTTAATTCAAGCAAAGATTATGAGGACTAATTGTGAAAATTTATTATTGAAGATGAATAATTGATAGAATACCAAGGGGTCTACCTACAAGAAGATTTTATATTACCCTATGATGTTTTAATAGAGTAAGTTATTGGATATGTTACACTAAAAGGCATATTTATTGTTGTGTATTACTATAATTTCCCCATATTGAACTAATTTCATCACCAAATTCCTTTAAGTCTTCCTTTTATATAGTGCACTTGATGGATGATTTGGTGTTAGAGTTCAAGAGGGAAAAAAGAAAGCTCCATTGCATCAGGTAGTCATCTTCCTCATTTATAAGTTTTAATGCCATAAACTCTACTCTTTATTGTCCTAATTTGAATAAGGGTATTTCTAGGGCATTAGAGGGTTCTATAAGGAATCTTATAAGTAAAATAAAAAAGATAAAGGCGATCCATAATTTTGAACCTATTGAAATTGATAGGGATGATGAAGGGCAAGATAATTTTGGGGAGACTAATGAGATTATGAAGTATGTTGAAGGGGAAACACATAATTTTTTTAGAATGGAGGAAGATGTGTATAATAATGTAACTATTGTCATGGGAGAGAATAATAATAAAATCCAAGAGGTTTTGTAAAGTCTGCACCTTCTTAAAAAGAGAGGTGGAGGTATTGAGGTTGATAATAAGAAGGAATTGCCTAAAGGCAAGAAGAAGATACAATCAGAGTTTGAATCTCTCGTATATGAATTCAAGAAGTAGGATAAGCTTTACCAAATTGAATAGGATATTGACATGCATAAATCCTTTCTATGATGGTTTATGAAAGGCCATTATAGACTTAAGGAGGCAATAAATAAAATGAATCACAATGATGAGATTTTTTGTACTAAAGCCAACTTGATGGATATGACTATATAGGTACACATATTGACTAAGACAGTGGACAAAATGGAAAGAAAAATCAATAATATCAAAGAAAATATGATATTTCTTGTTGATTTTAATTGGGTCGCTATGGATAAATGTGTGCAAAGTACTGAGGATCTAAGGACTTTGGTTAAAAGGAAGAATGAACATACTAATAATGGTAATCAAGGAAAGAAGAGGAAACCCTTAGATAGGGATTAAAAAAACCTTAAATAACTAATCAAATGGATACTGCATTCAAGAATCTCACAGAAAACTAGGCTAAAGTGTATGAGGTGTGGAAATGCGCAAGATGTTAGTTTCAAGCTACTATTTTTTCACTATTTTTTGGCTATCTTTGCGTTATTTTTCTACTATGTGGTTTTATTGTTTTTTCTTGGCAGACATTTATATGCTTTCTAGTTTTTATACCATGGATACATGCTCCATTTAAAGGGTAGGGTCCCTGCTTACAACTCTATTTACCATGAATAAGTTTTTTTATTTCTTTGTATAATCTTGCCACTATTGACTATGGTTGTCAATTATTGAAGCAAATAAAAAATGAGTAACATGGCTTATGATAAAGAGTGTTAAGTGAATAATTATTTTGATGAGGAACTATGATTTATATAAAAGGCTAAAAAAATAAATTTTTGGATATAAATAATGAATTTTAGTCTAAAAAAAATATCATGTAATAAATGAATCTTGAGATTATTTTTAGAGAAATTAACATTATTTTTAAGAGGAAGATACTCATTTATTTGAATTTGTTTAAAATAATATGAAAAATATATTTAGTGGAAAAATAGACATTTAAACCCAGTTATATATTTTTCCTTAGCTAATAAAAATTTTATTCTTTTTAGTTTTTAATTAATATGAGTGATAGATAGGAAACTAAGCATAGAATGTTATGTTATAGTTTTTCTATTTTTCACAATTTTTAGCATTAAGCTTAGAACTATGTTAAAATACACTCCACATGTGGTTTCACTAGTATATTTTGATGATTTTACAACACTTTTTAGGTTAACTTTTCATTTTTTATTATTTTTTGATGTACTTCTATGCCAATGAATTTTATTGATACTAATTATATTAAGAAATGATAAACATTAAATTTGGCAAGAGAAAATACTCCAATTTTGGGGGTTCTTTTTTTCAAATAGATAAGTTATGTTATTTTTTGAATTTTAATTATTTTTGGACTTTAAAAATGTATTTTTTATTATTATATTTTAGTTTATTAAATTAAAGGTATTTTTTCATTACAAACCTAATGATGTTTCAATTTTTTTAGGAAATAAATTTTGATAGATAAATGCCTAATTACACTTCATACTTTCAAACATAATTAATGTTCAATAGTGTCATTTCAAATACATCAATTAATATAAATTTTAACTCATATATGTCTAGTTGACAAGCTAAAACATAGTCCTAATCATATTATATGTTTTATATTTGTAACAGTAATTATTTTAAAAAGTGACACTATTTTGTATTTCATGGAAGGAGAAAAAATAATATTTTTATTCCCAATATTGCACAAATAATTAAAAATGGAAAAAGATATGTTTTTTTTGGTAGGATGTTTTCAAAATTATCCTTGATTTGAAGGGCGATGATTTAAATTTTTAGGGTTTATGGAGTGTGAGCCTTAGGTTGTTAAAGGGTATGAGTATAATAAATTAGGGTAAAAATATGAAATAAATACAACCATTTATTTGTGAAAGAGTTGACCTAATCTAATAATTCTAAAAATAGAAATGAATGACATAAATAAGTACTTAGATAGAAACTGATAAAGACAGATGATCTAGAGGTTAAATACTGGTGTGGGAGCATAGTTGAGTATCACAAATATGGTCCAAGTGTTAGAAACCCTCCTAGACAATACCACTATACCTTGGAAAGTAACACTAGGGTGCTAGTGTCCTACTTTTATCATTAATGTCCTTTGTGTAAGAACTATCTAATCTTTTGGGTGCACCTCAAATTGGGTCTAACTTTCCTGTACTATTTCAATGAATTTCAGCTCATATTTCAGAAAGGGAAAAGAAGAAATTAAGTATGGGTATGGTTGAAAAACCTATATGGTTGTGCACACATTGAATCAAATGATTATGAATAATTCCTCTTTAGATTAAGAAGATGACCTATAAGTAAGATATCATGAAAGAAAATTTGTTTGTTAGATAAGTAGTCGATTGGATTACCTAGTGCTAACCAGATCCTGAAAGCAAGAGCTTCCTCAGAGGATATAAATCCATAGATTTTAAAAAATCAAGTTTATAAACAGAATAGAAAGTACTTGCATCAATAATCAAAAGGTACTGAAATTGAACACAATAAATACTTACTAAATAAATAAACTAGAAATGATTAATATAATGATAAACAAATTAATACTAATACTAGATGGCTCAGGTTTACTTCAAAAAACTAGGCAGGGATTTGTGAATAAGGGAGAAATAGAAAATTGAATATTGTTGGGGGTGAAAAGGAAAAAATAACTTATTATTATTTCCTACCATAGTGATTTTCAATGACCAAAGTGACCATCAGTGATTAAAGTGACTACCAGTGGTTAAGTTGACCATCGATGGTTGGATAGACTGTCAGTGGTTGAGACAACCATCGACAATTATTGTGTAGGTCTAGGTTGGTAATAGATGATTAATAGGATCACAAGGTAGATTCTTGAGAGAGGGTTGGTGTTAGGCTAAGTAAAAAAGGAAAATAAATTAAATAAGTATCAAAAAACAAACCCTTGTCTTGCAGAAGGTTGATTAGATGATTGATTGAGGTAGTTGACCCATTGGTGGAGTCTGACATGATTTTGGTAGAGTAACAATACTTGGCACTTTGGCAGAGTGATGACATCAAGTTGGCTCTCTGAAGTGCTAGTTAGATCACTAGATTACTAATGATGATTGACCTAAAAAAAATCTAGATGTACAAGCTCTTAATAATAATTGCATATGATTTTCACCTTCTCACTCCTCTATTCTTATAGGCAAGCCAAGGGAGTTACAACAAGATGTTAATTGGGCCTTCTAATTATAACTTACTCATGCAATGGTTCACACATGGATTAAGATAAGATATTTTTAGAAAATTAAGTGGGTGTATTGCATGTTTGTGGGTAAGAAGTTACACCCTGACTATCGATGGTCAAGGTGATTATTGGTGGTTGATGAGCTGTCTAAGAGAATAAAGCTTTCCACAAATAGGTATATATATTCTTCTTCATTACAACAAGTGTTTTCCCTCAGGTTTGGTCTATTAAACTGTGAACTTCCATCTCCTAAACGTATTCGTCATAGATTCTATGAGTTATTTCAACAGTGAGTTTCAACCAATAGCATTTACCATTTCTGAGATTCAACTTTCCAGTCTTACAGATTAACTTCTACAACATAGTTAACTTGATCTTTATCAATTTGAGCAACACACTTATGCAGCGTTGTTCATTTCTTTCCAATTTAATGGCACGAACAACTTTTCTAACATGTATCAACATCTACTTCAATTGCATATTCCTTAATCTTCTCATCGAATAATAGATTGAAAGCGTCCTGTGCAATGATATTGGAATCTGGTAATCTCATTATATTAGCCTCTGACAACAGTTCCCAGGTTGTTTGGGAGAGTTTTGGATATCCAGGAGATACATGGTTTCCCTTGATGAAAATGTGGAAAGGCATGAGGCTTACTTCTTGGAAGAGTTCTGTGGATCCTGCGCCTGGACCTTTCTCTTTAGGAATGGATCCATCCCCCGAAGAGACTCAATTTCTGCTCTTGTATAACAAGACTATAAAATATTGGTCCAGTGGAGAGTGGACTGATGACAGTTTCATGAATGTGTTAGAGATGAAAAGTATTTTGAAGTATGAGATGCCCTTTGTGAAGAAATTGCCTTCAAAAATGTACTTCATTCAAGCACCACAAATTTCTAAGCTCGGGCACGGACTTCACTGGCCATGCACATATCTTGGCTGCATCTTTCCACGAACACAACCTGCCAAAAGATTTCCGTGGGCTCCTCCATCGGTATCTGATATTGGACTAGAAGAATTGCTGATTCTAGCGGTTACTATATCATTAGGCGGGGGAGGCAGAGGCGACTTGATTATATACATCCTTCTTGAGTTGGTAAACTATGAATGTAATCAATCATTCTTCTATTCCTCACCACCCATCTACAACTTCTACCAAATTTAAACAAGAACCACTCGTCCCACCATAAAATATCTAAGATACAGCAGAGAGAGAGCACGTTCAATCTCCTTGGCTGGTCGCTGGGCCTTATCAAACAAAATAAAGCATCTCTCCTCCTTTGAACCTTCGGGACTGTCTAGGAGTGTCAGTATCATGTGGGATGCTTACATGATAGAGGGATGCAAAAATTGGATTCTTGTCTCGAAGGCAACTGGTTTTTGTAGTAAAAAATGTTCTGAGATGTTTTTGCAGCTTTGGAATCTTGTTGGAGTGGTGAATCTGGTTGGTTTTGGGATTACCAGTAGGTTTTTAGATACAAATAAAAGTATTGATGCCTCCCCTAACAGGAATGGTACTTGAATTTAAACATAAATCACAAGCTGGGGTCTACGTCCCTGTTCTTTCCTACGCCAATGGTCTCTATTTGGGGACTCCCAGCAAACTAAGCAATGGATTTGTATTACTATTTCAAACCTGTGTTTTCCATTTCTAAGTCTATAAATAAATCATTGAACTCCCAAAATGCATACAAACATTTGCTCATAGGTTATAAGGTGGCAAATCAATCCACAGACTTGATTAAATTCATCAGATTAAAATATACATATAACAAAATATATCAAAGATCATACAGACCTCTCCTTTTTTTTAACTCAACCAGAACAACTTTCCATTCAGTCAAGGATTCAACAAATTCTTTGCGACTTCCACACCACCTACGCTCCTTGCTATTTTCTCTACATACTTCTGTCCTTCCTCCTCTTACAGTAACTTTTCTTTCTATGAGAGGTCCTTACCTCTCTTCCTACGCCCCTGTTTTTCTTCTCTTCTTTCTTCTATATTTAATTTTTTTGTTTTTGCTATATTTTGAGATTAAAAACCTCCTTCAAACCTCCACGCCAAACTTGGCTTAAGGAAAAACAAAATACAGTTTTTGAATTTGTAACAACATGCCCAGGTTGAAATATTTTCAACCACTCCTTGATTTTCTCAACAGCCCACAATTACCTTTGTACTTTTTACAATTACTCCTTAATTTTAACATTTTAGGGGAAAATACAATAATTTCAAATTTCAATTTAATCATAACCATGTCTTGTGTAGATGCTCCTGCATCATACTCTCCCTCTAGAAACAATTTGAACCTTGGTTCAAATGAACTGCTGCCTCCATGCCTTAGCCTTCATTCTATACTTGGATCCCACGGTCTTCTTGTCAATGCCAATGCTTGTCTTTGATAGTCTCTGTCTCTCATCTTGCTTTTCTTCCTCTTCTGGTATGTTCTTCTTCTCATTTCTTTTTCAGCTGCCATCTCCCACTCCCATGCTTCTTCATCTTCATATATGTCTTCAAGATTTTCATCTTCCATACTTGCATTCAAAACATCAAAAGCAACCTTCGTATAAAAACATTGAGGCCATGAAGCCTCTTGGCTGCCTTCACATGCTAGCTCTTTGACCAAAACTGCCTTGGTCTCATTGCTTTGCTCTTGTCTTGTTCCACTCTTCCTAATGCTGCCTTCTTCCTTCATCTCTCTTGAATTACCAAACAACTCCTCCATCATTCTCAACTCTACCTTTAGTGAGATCTCATCTATCTCACAATATTCATCAAACTTGGGCTTATCAACTTGAAGAATTGCTTGTTCTTTACTAGCCTTACTCTTCATCTCATCACTCAACACAAATTCATCCAAATCCTCATGTCCTATATCAAACTTAGGACTAGATTGTCTTTCACCCTTTATAAGTACATTTATCCACTTTATAGTTTCTTCATACAAATCAGCTTCTTCATCAACATCACTATATTCATCAGAAACAATTGCAGTATTCATACCTTCTGTCTCCTTGCTTTCTTCAATTGCTGCCTGAAGCCATCTTGTTTGTTCTGCTGCATACTTTCTCCTTTTCTCATCATCCATCCCTTTTGAACTCTCTCCTTGCTGCATATTAGTTTTCATAGCCACTTTCCATTCCTCATTTTCCATGAAAAGATTATTAAATGATTCAAACAAATCATTATCCCTTTCATTGCAAACAATTGACTTACCTTTCCATATACTTGTGTCATCCTTCACCTTTTCCCATTGATTTCTTGGTGTTGCTATCTCAACACTCACATCTTCTTCACTCTTAGCCTTCTTAGGCACCCATACTTGTTTCTCTTTCTTACCATTTCTCTTCTCAAGCCATGTAGGCATCCTGCATCTATGCTTTTGTACTAGCACCTCCTCTTGCTTGGGAGTTTGTTTCTTCCACCATTTAGGCATCACATATCCATGGTTAATTGGAAACTTTACCTTTCTCTTCACTTATTTAACATGTATATCAACAATTTCATGCTTATAAGAATAATCAATTATGGAACTCAACTTTACCTCCTTAATGGGCTGCTCCATTAGTTCCTTGACTTGCATAGCTTCTTGATTATCTGTATTTTCTTCTTCCTTTGTGCTTGGCTGTCCCCTTTCTTCTTCTTGACATTCAATAGCATCATGGAATTCAACTTCATCTTCCATCTCTCCCCTCTCATGCATTAACCAATGTACCTTATCAACAATAGCAAATTCTCTTCTCATTCCTGCACATTCACTTGTGCAATTGGTGTCTTCTCTTGCACCAATCTCTTCACTCTCCAAGGCCCTTCTCTTGACCTTCATAAGGCTGCTCATACCTGCACTTAACCATGCAAAAATAGCATTAGATACAAAAACAAGAGACCATAATATCTCCATGAGTGCTTTCTTCATCCACACTCTCATCTTTTCAAGTGCTCTTCCTGGCACTTCATCTTTTCTCTCTTCTCTCTTGTTCTCCTCAATGAGAACCTTCTTCACAACTTCTTCCTCTTGCTGATCACTTGGCAACCTTCTTATCTTCTTGCCTCTTTGGACTTCCCTCTTCATGGCAATCTTCTTTTGCCTTCTTCTCCTTTTCACTAGGAGATCTATTGGCCACTTTATCCTCTTCTTTATTGGCCATACCCATGCTTGTCTATTCAGCTGCATCCAAGACTCATACTCATCTTTAACCTTAGCTAATTCTATCTTCAAACTAGCAATTTCTTTATCAAAATCAACATTAGTCATACCTTTGATGCTTGCTTTCGTCTTGCTGCCCTCATATACCTTGCTGCTCTGTAGTGCTTTGAACAATGCTTCCATCTTTGAGATCTTCACCCAAGTCTTTTCCACCTTGGTCTCTTGATCCCTTGTCTCACCTAAGCCTTTTTCCTTGACTGGTCTTTTGACAATCTCCTTTGATCTCACCTAGGCCTTTTGCATCCTAGTCTTTTGATCTTTTTCTCAAACCTGCAGCAACTCTTATACAACTCTTCAACAAACACAAATTACAAATCCAAGCTTACCTTGCTTTGGATCTTCTTCTTCTAGGCAGTCCCTCTATCACTCTTCTCAAAACTTTATCCTTTACCTCACCTAAGTCTATTTCACCTTAGTCTTTTGGCAAACAATCTAAGCTTCCTCTTGGATCTTCTTCTCTAAGCCTTTCTTGGCTTCTTCTCTTCTTAAGCCTCAATGGCTTGACTGTCTTTCTCTTCACTTGTTTACTTCTCAAAAACAATTTTTCAAACCATAGAATTAAAATTGAATATTAAATCCTACTCATACCTTTCCTCCAGCAGAGTCTTCTAGTGTTGTCTCCTGTTGATCTCTTTGCCAAATCCTTCACAACTGCAACATCATTGACAAATGCAACCATTCCAAATTCTGTAACAACTTATGATCAATTTCTAAATCCCCAAGAGCTTCAAGCTCTGATACCAAATTGATGAGTTGTCTAAGAGAATAATGCTTTCCACAAATAGGTATATATATTCTTCTTCATTACAACAAGTGTTTGCCCTCAGGTTTGGTCTATTAAACTGTGAACTTCCATCTCCTAAACGCATTCATCATAGATTCTATGAGTTATTTCAAGAGTGAGTTTCAACCAATAGCATTTACCATTTCTGAGATTCAACTTTCTAGTCTTACAGATTAACTTCTACAACATAGTTAACTTGATCTTTATCAATTTGAGCAACACACTTATGCAGCATTGTTCAGTTCTTTCCAATTTAATGGCACGGACAGCTTTTCTAACATGTATCAACATCTACTTCAATTGCATATTCCTTAATCTTCTCATCGGATAACAGATTGAAAGCATCCTATGCAATGATATTGGAATCTAGTAATCTCATTATATTAGCCTCCGACAACAGTTCCCAGGTTGTTTGGGAGAGTTTTGGATATCCAGGAGTACATGGTTGCCCTCGATGAAAATGTGGAAAGGCATGAGGCTTACTTCTTGGAAGAGTTCTGTGGATCCTGTGCTTGGACCTTTCTCTTTAGGAATGGATCCATCCCCTGGAGAGACTCAATTTCTGCTCTTGTATAACAAGACTATAAAATATTGGTCCAGTGGAGAGTGGACTGATGACAGTTTCACGAATGTGTCAGAGATGAAAAGTATTTTGAAGTATGAGATGCCCTTTATGAAGAAATTGCCTTCAAAAATGTACTTCATTCAAGCACCACAAATTGCTAAGCTCGGGCACGGACTTCGCTGGCCATGCGCATATCTTGGCTGCATCTTTCCACAGACACAACCTGCCAAAATATTTCCATGGGCTCCTCCATCGATATCTGATATTGGACTGGAAGAATTGCTGATTCTAGCAGTTACTATATCATTAGGTGGGGGAGGTAGAGGCAACTTGATTATATACGTCCTTCTTGAGTTGGTAAACTGTGAATGTAATCAATCATTCTTCTATTCCTCGCCACCCATCTACAACTTCTACCAAATTTAAACAAGAACCACTTGTCCCACCATAAAATATCTAAGATACAACAGAGAGAGAGCACGTTCAATCTCCTTGACTGGTCCCTGGGCCTTATCAAACAAAATAAAGCGTCTCTCCTCCTTTGAACCTTCGGGACTGTCTAGGAGTGTCAGTATCACGTGGGATGCTTACATGATAGAGGGATGCAAAAATTGGATTCTTGTCCCGAAGGCAACTGGTTTTTGTAGTAAAAAATGTTCTGAGATGTTTTTGCAGCTTTGGAATCTTGTTGGAGTGGTGAATTTGGTTGGTTTTGGGATTACCAGTAGGTTTGTAGATACAAATAAAAGTATTGACGCCTCCCCTAATAGGAATGGTACTTGACTTTAAACATAAATCACAAGCTGGGTTCTGCGTCCCTGTTCTTTCCTACGCCAATGGTCTCTATTTGGGGATTCCCAGCAAACTAAGCAATGGATTTGTATTACTATTTCAAACCTGTGTTTTCCCTTTCTAAGTCTATAAAGAAATCATTGAACTCCCAAAATGCATACAAAAATTTTCTCACAGGTTATAAGGTGGCGAATCAATCCACAGACTTGATTAAATTCATCAGATTAAAATATACATACTTATAACAAAATATATCAAAGATCATACAGACCTCTCCTTTTTTTTAACTCAACCGGAACAACTTTCCATTTAGTCAAGGATTCAACAAATTCTTTGCGCCTTCCACACCACCTACGCTCCTTGCTATTATCTCTACATACTTCTGTCCTTCCTCCTCTTACAGCAACTTTTCTTTCTATGAGAGGTCCTTACCTCTCTTCCTACGCCCCTGTTTTTCTTCTCTTCTTTCTTCTATATTTAATTTTTTTGTTTTTTCTATATTTTGGGATTAAAAACCTCCTTCAAACCTCCACGCCAAACTTGGCTTAAGGAAAATCAAAATACAGTTTTTGAATTTGTAACAACATGCCCAGGTTGAAATATTTTCAACCACTCCTTGATTTTCTCAACAACCCACAATTACCTTTGTACTTTTTACAATTACTCCTTAATTTTAACATTTTAGAGGAAAATACAATAATTTCAAATTTCAATTTAATCATAACCATGTCTTGTGTAGATGCTCCTGCATCAGTGGTCATCCTGAATGTCAGTGATCAAGGGCAAAGGGTCAAAAGTGGGTAAAATCTAAGTTAAGTTAATTGGGTAAACTGACCATGGGTTAGACTCAATTAGGTTTTGATATGTCAAATTAGTCCCAATGGGGTCCTAAGGTGGTCCAAGGGAACTTTGACATTCAAAATCATGGTGTGCATATTTTTGATGTCTACATTTTACCTCTTTTTGTTATGCAGCTTAAATTAATAAGCTGAAAAATAAAAATGGATTGCTAGTCGAAGGCCTGATTACCTTGAGTATGGGAGGAGGTATTCTCCCTCAAACCAAGATTTGATGAGGTAAGACAAAATTAGGTATGGGTTTGATAAGGTTAAGGATAATGAAGGTAAACATCATGAAAGTGGGTGATAGGTTGGGCACTTGGAGCTCAAGTATGTGCACAAAGAGTGACAAAAAGGTATGATAGCCAAGATCATGCATATACTAGGTTACCATAGTTGGTAAAAAATAAAGGTCATCTCTAGAAGGACTAGGGATAGGGTAACCAGGCCACAATGTTAGGCATAATTGATCAAGTTATTCCTATCAAGTCTCCTAGGCAAGGTTAGTGTTTTAGTGGGTATCTAAGGTAGGAAGTGCTCCTGGTGAAAACACAAATAAGTCAATTATTATGGGTATCTAAGGTAGGAAGTTCTCCTTAGAATACATAATTAGTTTAGGTAAGTGTGAGGTGGCATAAGTGCAAAAGGGTCAATATGGAATTATTATCACTATGGTCAAAGGACCAAGTAAAAGTTAACATAAAACATGCACTAATTGGGTCGAAGTGGACCAATAGTGAGGTGACGAGGTGGTTAGGGTGGGTGGATAAGGTAGTCTCCATGGGTTCATGGGTTGATTTGATTTTGATTAAAGGTGGTTGCTCAAGGTAAGAGAAAAAAGTAGGATCCCTAACTATTGATGATCAAGGTACTCAAAGTCAACCATTGATGGTCACCCTGATCATCGATAGTCAAGGTGGAAACCATAAAATTCCATGGGGTAAAAGTGAAAAGTGAATCTATTTTAACTCATTATTATTTTTTCTATTGTTTATTTTGGAGCTCTGGTGCTTTGGGAAAGAGATTTTTGATGGTGACTACTGAGGTGGATTAGTTGAGCTAACATGAGCAAGAGGACCTAGGGGACCAATCAGGATGCAGGGAACATGTGGGCATGGATGAAAATGAATAGGATTATGATTGAATCCATAGTGGTGGTCATGAAATAAGGTAAGGGTGACCTTAAAAGTGATAGCTTAGCATGAATTTTTAATTACACTAGGGTGATGGTAAGTGTAGTTGAATGTAGATACCCTAGTTAAGGTTTTTTTAGGTTATGGGTAAATTTATAGGTGAAATTGGAAATTGATCATGTGGTTAGGTAAAATGGGGTAGGTTGAGACCTTAGGGTAGCAAAGTAGGTTATACTAGTTGCATTTTAGGTAGTTTTAGGGTATGGTAGGGTTTGGGTATTCCATTAGCAGAATGCCCATAGTGACCATTGATGGTCAGGCTCAATTGTTGATGGTCAACATCCCTAAAAAAATGGGTACATGACCATCAACGGTCACCATTATTTTCAATGTTCACATATTAAAAAAAGGTTTTAATAAGTGTTTAAAAATTTTAAAGTAAAAGAGGTGGTAATTGCTAGCTAGGTTGACCTTGTAGGTTTAGAGGCTAAATTTGGGGGGGTATTGGGTAGATGGATAGGAGGGTTTAAAAAAATAAGTTAGTTGCTTTAAGGGTAAGGTAGATTAGGGTAGGTGATATTGGTGTAGGTGACTAAATTATGTTTCTAAATGAATTATTATATGCTAGAGAGTAGATATAGATGCATGAATAAGTGCCATGTATCTTCATAGAGATCCAGTAGGGGATGACCCTAGTTGACTGGGCCTACATGGAGGAGGTTGGGTTGGGGGTGATGAAGCACTATCAACATGTGCCTTGTGATGCATCTATGATGATAACACTCATAGAGATATGGGATCCTTCTATAAACACCTTCCTATTACCAAAGGTGAAATGATGATTTTGCCTGAGGATGTTCATAGGATCACATGATTTCTACTTTAGGCTAATTCGATCTATCACATAGAGTGAGAGGAATGTGAGGAACATATTGAGATTTTGTATGGAGATGATAGTGATTAGGTCTGATGGAATTTTGGTGGGTTCATCTATAACATGCTATATGTTAGGGCTTCAAGTGAGAGGAGACTAATGACCATGCTCATGATGGTTGTCTCCTACTTTACTCTTCCTGACTCAAGTAGTGGGAGATTCTCATATTTTCTATTGGGAGTGTTAGTGGAGCTAATAATAGGGTATATAGTATTTGGATAGGTACCTATTCTCTTGGTTCAAATATATAGGGAGTTGTATGGGTTCAGGGCCCACACGAGGTATGGTATCAACATTTTGCCTGGTTCTACATTGTTGGGACTATGAGCACATTTGGGTGTTGAGGCCAGTGGGATTTTTGTGGGAAAGGTTCACATAGATTGAGTTCCTAGTAAACTTAATGAGGTGGAGGGGTGACTTTGCCACCTTAAGTGTAGGGGGAGGAACCCATGACATAGATTAGTTGAGGGGTGTACTGGGTGTACTAATGATTGGAAATATCACCTGGAGACCTTATATTCAGTCTTCAATATGGCCTAGTTATAGGAGGTAGACACTCTCCCTATAGAGCTATAGATGGATATTTAGTTGGAGGGATGGAGAGGTGGAGCTCATCCCATTTGATAGGGTGATGAGGTAGTTTGGCCTTATATAGGGTATTCTAGGTGCATTCCCCAAGTACAAGCATGAGGACTCCAAGATTTTATCACCAAAACCACATCTCGTAATAACTTTACTAGACCATGAGGAGCTACCAGTTAGGTCACAGATAGATGATGCCAGCTTCATATATGGGTACATGTCATGGTACCAAGAATTATATGTAGTAATATATATTAGTGATGGTGATGGTGGTAGAGGGCATATAGATTTAGATCCAGCTAGGAGGGGGCCAGAGAGTATAGGCATAAGGGGTCAGCCTCAATGGATAGGTAGGGGTGGAATTAAATTCTACATAGGTATAGGTTACAACATTACAAGGGTAGGTGGCCACCTTACAGGGCTAGATTTATACCTTACAAGGTCAGGTTACAACTCTTATAGGTGACAGGGATTAGGTGTGGGCTTCACTCACCTTGGTTACATATGAGAGGAACTCTCTAAGGTAGAGAGGAGGAAAATCAATAGTCATGATAGGACCATTAGGCACCATCCCCATGGCACAATACCTAGATAAAATTGAGGAGCAATGGTATTATTAGGCTATAGTTTTGACATGATGTCTCGATGAGTCTCGATGGGGCGATTATAGAGTGAGCTTGGTAGGCAGTGCTAGTGTGGCTACTCCAAGGTAGTGGGTAACCTTTGTATCTAGACAGATAAGTGTAATAGGTGGACAGGTACTGAGACCTAATAGTGTACCAAGGGATAGTAGTGCCCCAGGGGCATGACATAGCTCATACATTGCATCTATTATTATATACAATTTTGATTCTAGCTTATGAGCTGATGTAATGAGATGTACATTTTGAGAGAGACATGCCTATCTGCTAGTACACATTATGTTATTTAAATCATGATATATATATATATATATATATATATATATATATATATATATATATATATATATCATGATTTAAATAACATAATGTGTACTAGTAGATAGGCATGATCTTTGTTTATTTCTTATGCTCATGGTGTATGATTTGTGTTGATGTTTAGTGATTATGATGTGATGTTAATATTTATTATGCTTATGTTGTGGTTTTTAGACACTGATAAATGATTAGCTAGGCATGAGATGGTTTTGATTTATGGTTATGCCACCTAGTTGTTTATGGCATGCTCAAATTTAATGAATATGTGATTCATTACTTCTATGTAGACCTGTGGTGGAAAATGGTTGTTTGATTTTATTTCTCATGGATGCAATGGTTTTATTATGCTTGATATGGTTATGAATATGATGTTGCCTATGAGACACATGGATATCCCTGTTATGACTATGGTTGTTGTTATCATGCTTAGGGTAAAGCACATGAGGTAAGCTAACTAACAAAATTATATGGGAAGATAGAGAATATAATAAAGAGACAAATGTCATAATGGGAATATCAATTAGTCATGATAGGATAAGAAGAGGACATGATGCTTCTTCATTGACAAGGATTAAAACAAAACCAAAGTTGGAGTGGCTTAATGAACATAAGCCCTTTGAATGATTTGCATTAGCACTCATTATTTGGGTAAACATGTGTCTTGACCACATAATGTTAAGTAAGCTCAAAATCCCTTGCTTATAGAGGAGAAGGATGAAAATGGAATCTTATTGTGAGAGTATCATGCCTCTTCTATAGGTGCCCAAAGAGTCAATATAAACAAGTCTATGTCATACAAAGTGTATACTGATAGATGTAGGAAGTCTACTTGTGAAAACCAATTATGATATTTATTCTAGGCTTTGTGATAGTTATCCTTTAAGGGAGTAGTATACCTTATATTTGTACAACTTTATATATGCTTATGTAGCTATCCTTTGAGGGAGCAGTCTGTGAATGCTAAGAATGACCCATGATTTCTATTGGTTTGGATTTTACTTTTTTCTTGATTGATTTGATTGACATAAACATGCTTATAGAGGCTTAAGGGTTTAACCTTATGAATGCAAAACTAAAAGCACAAAAAGGTTGATTAGGTGTAAATAGGTTTAGGTGATAATGATCATGGGAATCCATCCTAGGATAGGGGTGGAAAGTACCATGAGAATCATCCCATGGGTAGAGCCATGGTACCCATTATTCAATATTAGATTATGAATGTGACAGATAATCACATGATTCAATTTTAATCAGTTACCCATAAAATAGGGAGATGAATGTGATGTGAAATCAAGGGATGAGATTAAGTTAAAACAAAATGTGAACTTGATCCTTATTAACAAAATAATAGATGTAGATGTGAAGCATTGAGGAGCGCAAGTTCTAGGTGGCCTTTGAAGGGAAATAATCGATATGCTCCTAACCCATACTTGTGGGTTATGATTAAGGGTCTAAACTAATTAAAAGAAAACTTATCCCACTTTTTTTTCTCCATATTGGTGACATGATAATTTTCCTTTAGGATGAGGTCTCTAATGTTTAATTATCACACTTTAAGGTGTTTGTGATAGGCACACTTGATGCACTCTTAATAGACATGAATATGGGTAAAGGATACTATGTAATGTTCATCAAGTATCTCAAGATGAGTTAAATGATGTTGATGATAATCATCCTCAGTAACAAGATCTTGTAAGGATATGTGAAGAGAGGGTATTTAGACTTTGAGAGGCAAAACAACCTCCACTCCAAACACAAGATAAAAAGTTATAACACCCATAGCAGTTTGAATGCTAGTACGATATACCCATATGGTGAAGGGGATGTGCAAATTCTAATCTTGACCAGACTCATTAACCATTTTAGTTAGCATGTTATTAAGAGTTTTGTTAGAGGCCTCAACCTATCCATTCACTTGAGGGTGATAGGGTGAGGAGAAACTTAAATTGATGTTGAAAACATCACATAGGCCCTAGACTTGCTTGTTCTTAAAATACTTACCATTATCAATATAATCTTGTGAGAAACACCGAAGCAATAGATGATATGATAGTTAATAAATTCAATAATATTCTTTGATTTGGTCAAGACTAGAGGAATAACCTGTACCCACTTGGTAAAATACTCGATTGTGGTGTTGATAGAATGGTGTCACTGTGATGAATGGGGATTAATTTCAACAATGAAGTCTAGACCCCATTATGAAAAGTTCCAAAAATTAGTAGAAACATGAAGACTATGGCTAGGTGCATGATGCAAATTGGCATGTTGTTAGCACTTAACTCACTTTTTCACATAATCACAATAGTCTTGGTTAAGGGTAGGCTAGCAATAGCTGAGGAGAAGGATGAATTTAGCTATAGTGAGGCCACTAATTTTTTCCCCATAAATACTATTGTACATTTCCTTGATAGCATGAGAGGATTCATGATTACGTAGGCAACAGAAGAGGAGGCCATCAAAGCCATGTTTATAGAGAATTCCTCCCATAATGGTGTAACATGAGTTACTCTACACAAATTATCTTTGAGCATTCCTAGAGAGGCCATAAGGAATGATGGTAAGGTTGAGGTAGGTGAAGGTCTATTGATACCAAAGGTTAGGCTGGGTCTCTTACACATTGAAAATATTGGGAGAATCTGGTTTGACATATGAAGGTTGGGTAAGTCTATATATAACAATAGATAGGTTAGATTCAAAAGGTGCATAAAAGATTTGAGAGGCAAGGCAAGCCATGGTATCAATAAAATTATTGGTAGATCATGGGGTTGACTGGATATGGTAGCATTCAAATCATGCTAAGAGTTTATCAATTAGTTGTTTATACTATTGAAAAACATCATTTTTACATTAGTAAGAGCCATTAACTTGATTGACCATAAGTTGGGACTCACGAAAGATGTTGATTATTTTGACTCCTAGGGATAAGGTAGTCTGAAGACCTATCACTAGGGATTTATACTTGGCCATATTATTGGTATAGTCAAAATCAAGCTTGAAGGACAAAGGAAGAGGCTCACCATCAAAGGGGATAAGGATGATACCAACTCCCACACCACATTGACATTTTGATCCATCAAAGAACATGGTGACTTTATAGGTGAAGTCCACCTGAGAGAGGGTCACGATGGACTCATCAAGGAACTCAAGAGGAGGAGGGTGGTTGTCTACTAATAGTGATTCAACCAATTGGTTAGTAATGACTTGCCCCTTAATTTACTTTTTATAAATGAACTCAAGGTCAAACTCTACTAAAAGCATGAGCCACTTGGCCATACACTAGTTTTGGTAAGGCTTGGAGTGCATGTACTTGAGTGGGTTAGTACTGGTTATGACATAGGTTTTGTGGTTAAGCAAGTAATGACAAAGTTTTCTGGCCATGAAGAATAAAGCTAAACAAAACTTCTCAGTATGGGTATACCAAGTCTCATACTATAAAAGCATGTGGTTAATGTAGTATATGTCCTTTTCTCTATGTTGTTAATCTTGATGAGCAAGCATTTCCCATAGGGAGTGATCAGTAGTAGAGATATAAAGGTGGAAAGGTTGGTCATATTTAGGAGGGGTAAGGACAAGTGGAGACAAAAGGTACTATTTGAGTGAATTAAAAGCCTTTTGATAGTCGTTATTCCACTTAAAAGAGACATCCTTCTTCAGAAGGTGGTGGAAGGGTTGGTATTGGTCCAAAATCTAAGAGATAAAATGATGAATGGATTGAAGCTTCTATTACAAGATATGGAGTTGCTTAAGGTTGGTGGGAAAAAGCATGTCTAGGATTGCTTTGATCTTGGTGGGATCAACTTTGATTCTATGGAGGGAGACAATGAAACCAAGAAGCTTTCCTAACAAGACCCTAAAAATTCACTTCTTAGGGTTTAGGCAGACATGGTAATGGATAATCCACTCAAATATGAGCTTGAGGATGACCAAATGGTCCTTTTAGAGTTTAGATTTTCTAAGAAGGTCATCCACATAGTCCTCTACAATCTTATGGATGAGATCATGGAAGATATAGGTCATGGCACATTGGTAGGTTACACTAGCATTATTTAACTTGAAAGGCTTGACTCTATAGTAGAAGGTCCCCCATGGGGTGGTAAAGGTGGTTTTGTGTTGATCTTCGAGGGAAATTAAGATCTGATTGTAACCCAAGAATCCATCCATGAGAGATAACATATCATGTTTGACTATAAGATCAAATAGTTGGTCGATGCTTGATAGAGGAAAGTCATCTTTAGGGAAAGTGAGGTTGAGGTCATTAAAGTCCACACAAATTCATAGTCCCCCTATGGATTTGGTGATAGGTATGAAATTTGAGACCCATTGAGAGAGTCAATGGGTTGAATGAAGTTGATAGATAGAAGACACTAAAAATACTTTTTGATGAGAAGGGATATGCTAGGGTACATGCATCAAAGTTTATATTTTATGGGTTTGGTATCACGGTGAGTGACTATGTTATGGGTAGTAATGGTAGGTTTGATCCCAAGCATTTTTTTATAAGACCAAGTGAATTTTATGCTGTGGTCTTGGAGGAAGGAGGGGAATTCCCGAATTTCCTCAATATTTACTGATTAGCTGATTTTGACAATGCAAGGGTTGTTCAAAGTACCCAAGTTGATATCTATGGTGGATTCATCCAACATGGTCAAGGTCTCAGGAAGAAGGGATTTATGGATGGAATAATCTAGGGCACCAAGGTAGGTCAGAATACAATCATCATCTTGACATTGAACAATGTTAATGGTAAGAGAGTCATCCTTTATCGTCTTAGGATGGATCAAAGGGATGGTTACAGTTTCCCACTCCTAATAATTTAGAGGTCCTAGGATGATCATGTTAATGAAAAAAATTAGGTGGGATGATATCATCATCGTCACATGTAGATGGAGGAGAGGTCAGTGAAGAAGGTGTGTCTTCCTCAAGAATGGTGATGGTAGCAGTTTGGGTTGCTTCTTATTGGGTAGGATGAAACCAAGGCCATGCTTCTCATGAATATTCTTGGAAACAATAGAGACCAACTCATGTGGGCCATGATCATACCTCCCAAGACCAAATCCTTTCCAAGCACACCTGTGGAGGTATGTTTTGGTAAAAATTAGCTTGTCTAGATAAGAGAAGCCAGAGGTGAATGGTCGAGTTGAGGAGGAGGAGACAGAAGCACCAAGTGGTTTGTCAAGTCCCCCATAAATTAAATGGGTTTAATAGTGGGGAGGTCCAAAGTTAACAATGGTTCCAACATTAGGGTCACACCTAGGTTGGTGGTTAAGTTTCTTGGGGAGTAGGGAAAGTGTCAAGGGTAAGGAGGTGGTATTCCCCCAGTGACAGTTGATGGAATATGGATTCCAAAGCATTTGAAGTAGGAATCTAACTAAAAGAAATGGATGAACAAGTTGATGTCTCATTTTTAGGAGTGACTTCCTCTTTTGTGGAGAAGGTCTTGTCTTTAGTTAGGGAGGGTGTGTTATATGGGTGTAAGAGGACATTATTAGGTCGATAGGTCATGCTGCATGTTAAGAAAGGAATCAAGTTGGCTTTAATGGTGATGACGTAGCCTTTGTGATCAAACTTCATGCAATGGTGAAGGGTAGAGGGTATGCAACCCATGGAGCGAATCCAAGGTCATCACAACAAAACATTGTATTGAAATTGACCTTCCACTACATAGAAAAGTTTAGGGATCATGCGAGGCCCTATAAAAATATGAAGTAAAATCATTCCTAGTGTGTGGTCATGGTGTCGTTAAAGGATCAGAGGATGGTTGAGGTTTTATACATGACATTATTTGGAAGGTTGAGTTGTTTATAGGCATGGGAGGGGATGATATTAATACTAGCTCCCCCATTAATCATGACCTATTTGATGTGGGGTTGGTTGATGTAAGCAATAATAAAAAGAGGGGGATCTAGGTCATCAAAGTGGATATAAGGTATCTTTAAATCCTTGAAGGTGACAAGGTTGTAAATATGCAGAGCACTGACAAAGGTTGAGGGTCTTCAGGTTGAACCTCTACTAATTGTAAGGCCTCTATCATTTCTTGGCGATAATGAGGTGAAGTAGTAATTAACTCATATAAGATTATTTTCATTGGGCTCTGGTGGAGTTATTTAAGCACCACTTTCTTGATGGACGTAAAGGGGTTGGATTGGGAGGCACCTAAGATAGATACCTTGGGTTTGGGTTTGGGTGAAGGTGTTTGGGTAGGGTTTGGTTGGGAGGTAGAAGATGGGTATGTCCATAGAATGGACACTTTGGCCTTCCCCTTATCATTTTACTGAGCTCTTATAACCACATGAATGGTATGGATAGAGGGAGGAATTGGGGTAGGAGAGTCATTTGGTTCTTCATGACTTTGAGGTGAGAGTGGAAGAATAGGTAGGTCTTGGCTAGTGGTTATTTATTATTGGATGGGTAATGGGATCAAGAGAGGTTTATCTGTTAAAAGATCATCCTCATCATATATTTGATGGATAATGGTTTGGAGAGCTTTATAGTTCCCTGTGTCATAGCCTAGTGTCCTATGATAGGAACACACTTGGTGGTCATCCTACCAAACAAGTTTTGAATCGAGAGGGTTGAATGGCCTGATAGGGGGTAGGGTCAATCAAGAAGCTTACAATAACCTTTGAAAAATGGTGGATTAGGATTTAGTTAAAAGTGGAGATGGTGTAGGGGCTTTGGTTTTAGTTGGTAAGGTGGAAATCCTTTTGGGAGTTGGTTTGGTGATGGGAGGTTTGGGTAAGGTAGCATGTTTGGTTGGTGGTGTTGGTTTTGGTAAGGTACAGGTTGATATGTTTGAGGGGATAATTCTCAAGGTAGGTATCTTGTTCATCACAGGTTCGATGAAAATAGGTGTGTCAAAAAGCAAGTGTGTTGGTAGAACCAACATTGGTGGTTGGGATTTAGTAAGGGAAACCAAATTCCTACTCAGAGTGGAAGGATGAGGCCCTAAGATAGAAGGCAAGGTGGAGGGAGGTAGGAATTTAACTCTCTAGCCTTTTTTTACTTTTACTCCCTTGGTTTACTTGGATTAGCATTTGGTTTTGGTGAGGTGAGCTCCATCTTCACAAATGGGTGGTTAAGAATTTATTTATGGAAGGTGCCAAGGTTCTTGATTGGTTTGGTAGGTTTTGTTTAAGAATGTGACTTGGTAACTTGAGGTTTAGGTTCTTTAGATGGCTTAGGGATTAGTAGGTGGGTAGGATTTGTTATTGGATTAGTTGACAATGTAGGAATTTGGATATTAGAAGTGATTGGTTGGTATTTTAAAGGTATGGTTAGAGGTCCTTGCTTGGTGATATAAGGTATCCATAATTTCTACCATAAGGTGGCTTGATCCATTTCAGGGTTGAATATAAATTTTAATTTTTTCACTAACCTAGAGAATGGTTTGTAGGCTGACTTTATTCCATAGATAGTGGACCTAAAAGATAAGTCTGTAGGTCAAGACCAAGGGATGGCAACCTCATCCTCTTCCCCAATTAAAGGATGTGAGGTTTGAATGGGTGAAGCCCTTGTGGGAGATGTAGACATGGGGGATTCCTCTTTGGAAATGATTTTAAAAGGGATAGAAAGTTACTCAGTGGTTGATGGAGAAGATAAGATGGGTGCTTATCTAGGTATGTCAGTTGAAGAAGAGGTTTAGGGATCCACTACCACAATAAGCAAAGGAGGAAAAAGGGGTGATCCTTTGATTTGGGTTTCCAAAAGAGGAAAATGTAACTCAACTACTTCAATAAGTGGAGAAGGTGAGGAATAGGTAGGTTGGTCAGTAGATTTGAGTGTGCCAAGAACCATGTTAACATTATGGGCAAAATGAGAACATTCAACCATGTTGCTCTCATTCTTGAGAGGTGGATGGTTTGGAAAAGGATGCCTAAAGATGTCAAGGGCTTGGTTTTGAGGTACATTTGGGTTATCCAACACAAGCTCCCCTTGTCAATGAGAGATTAGACAATACTCTTGAAGGTGTTACACCTACTCACATCATGCCCTACTACTCGGTGGAAGGGACATACATCATTCTCATTGTACCAACTAGGTACAGGATGAGAAGAATCAAATTACTAAGGTGGATTAATAGTAGGAAGCTATATGATATTGGATTTCATTAGCTTCTCTAGGATTGAAGCATAAGATTCTCCAAGTGGAGTAAATTACTTTGGGGTGTTCCAATTTTGGATCCTCATGTTTTGATTTGAGGAACTAGAAGAATTCCGTTGGTTAGCAGATAATGGGGAAGTGGTTTTAAGGATAACTGTGTTTGCAGTGCCCTTGATTTTGGTCTCAATATTGGTTTCATGGTTTGGTTTGGAGGAGGAAGCCTTATTGGTTTTGTAGGTAGAGTTCTTATTTTTTAGTTTTAGATTTCCTTCATTAATGGCTCATTTCTCTAATTTATGCACCATGTTAAAATCCTCCATAAAGGTTTGGAAGCTTTGGACATGTAGTGTAGAGGAGATGTGCTTGGCACATGCTTGAGAAAAGAGTTCAATAAATTTAGGTTGGGGCAAGGAGAAGGAAATTTGGTTGATTAGGCTCCTCTATCGAGCTATGAAATTAACAATAGATTCATCATCAAATTGCTAGATGGATTAGAGGTCAGTGATGGAAAATTTCTTGGAAATATTTATTTAGAAATGATCTAAGAAATTTTGAGCCAACTGAGTAAAGGAGAAGCTAGAATGCTTGGGTAAGGCACTATACCAATCCAATATCGGTCTTGATAAATACATAATAAAAGTGTGGAGAAGGAGGGCATCATCTTATGTAATCAAGTAACATGAATGCTTGAATACCCTAATGTGCTGCTAGGGATCCTCCTTACTCTAAAACTTGGAGAGCTTTGGAATCTCCCATTGAAGAGGATAGGGTCAAATAGGAATAGATGGGTGAATGAGTTCATTACATATATGATTATATGATAAGACATTATTAGTTCCATAAATGAATGACTCTAAGGTATTCATCTTATCCATGAGCATCTTCATGAGGTCTGCTTGGGGTTATGCACCCATAAGGTTGTAAGGTGCATATTGTTATGGTGGTTGGGTGGCATAATAATAATGGGTAGGAGGTTGGGAGGCTACCACATATTGGTATGTGGAGACTAGTGATTGGGTGGAAGATATGTAAGGGTAGGTAGGTGTGGGTGTTTGGGTACTAGATAGAGGTGCATGCCCTTGTGGGTTAGGTATATGACCTAGGTTTGGAGCAATGGACACCTGTTGGGTAGTAGTAGTAGTTATGTTGGTAACCAAAGGAAGTGTAGTGACCTTTGTGGTAATTGGTGGTAAGGTAGAGGGTATAAGTAGCACAAGACTTTGAATTGAGTCACTGGTTGAGGAGAGGTTGGAAATGCTAGTGGTGGGTACTCCCATGGTGAGGGCAGTATAGGTGGATAATGGTTGGGTTGCTCACAAGGCAGATGAGTTGGTAGGGGTGGAAGGTGTAAGAGTGTTCATAGGTTGGGTAGGTTGGTTTTTTATAGTTGTATCAAGGGGGTTATTGGTAGATGAGGAAGCTTGGGTATCTAATGGTTGGGTGGTAACCTTGGTAATAGAGGTGTTTCCCATGAGGTGGAAAGACATACAATAAGGTGGGTCTCTAGGTGGAACTAAAGCATGGGTATGGTGAGACATAGTATTAAGGTAGTGTTGGAGGGCCATAAGATTGTTATCTAGGAAGGTGGTAAAATCCTCATCTCCTTGGGGAACATCTTGAGGGAAAGGGGGACTTCTTGAAGGGTGAGGAGAGTTTTCTAGTTCAGAGATGTAGTCCATGGATGAGGAGGTGGAAGAGGTCAATTGGTTTGGTAGGGGGTTTTACTCTGCTAGGTTATTTCACTATTGGTGAGTTAGAACCATCCAAGGTAGGGGGGAGAAAATGCACAAATAATCTCACCTCTAAAATGGAGAGAAGATAAGAAATGATCAAGAAAAGCAATCACACTTTAAAAATCATGTTAAATCTTAAAATTTGCTTTTAGTCACTCTTTTAGATTATAATTTAAGCTTTCAAGAATTGTGTGACTAAAATTAGCTTGTAGAACAATTACTAGAGAGGAAATCTATGGTTGGTTTTAGGTTGTTTAGGTGCTCAAAATGAATCTGTATTAGAATCAATACATGGCTTGGTATTGGGGCCTACCTGCTCACTTCACACACTGTAATGATAAGGGTGTCAGGGGCTTAGCTAATAAATATTGATTTCCAAAGTTTATACTCAACCAAAGAGTTGAGTTGGTTTTCTCCTTAGTAATGACCTCTATGTAGGATTACCAAGAAAGGGTAAGATTACCGCTAGGTGATGAAACCTTAGTTAGGCCTTGTTTCAATTTTGTTTGATTTTTAATTGGTGAAAGTAGTTTGGTTTAGTATGTGCAACAAGAGTGATGCTACGATAGGATTACTTTTATTAAAGTTAGACTATGTGAGCTAAACTTGCAAGCAATAAATATATGCACTTAATTTTAAGCCCAAAAAAAATTTTAGTTTCGCTAATGAGCACAGATAGAGAGAAGAACACACAAATGCAAATAAAAAAAATGTAAAGACTCAAGGTCCCACTGAGTGGGCCAGAATATTTCAATGAATTTCAACTTATATTTAGGAAAGGGAAAAGAAGAAACTAAGTATAGGCATGGTTGAAAAACCTATTTGGTTGTGCATACATTTATCAAATGATTGGGAGGATGACCCATAAGTAAGAAAACACTAAAGCAAATTTGTTTTCTAGATAGGTAGCTGAGTAGATTGCCTAGCACTAGCTAGATCTCGAAAATAAGAGCTTCCTCAAAGGCTATCAATCCACATGTTTTAGAAAATCAAGTCTATGAAAAAAATAGAAAGTACTTACATCAATAATCAAAAGGTACTAAAATTTAAAACAAGAAATTCTTGCTAAATAAATAGACTATAAATTACTAATATAGTGATAATAAACTTAGTACTAGTGTTAGATGGCTTGGATCTACTTCAAAAAACTAGGCAGGGATCTATGAACAAGCACAAACATACAAAAATGAATTTTATTGGGGATAAAAGGGGGGAAATAAATTGTTATTTCTTACCAAAATGACTGTCGGTGGTTAGATGACCATAAATGGTTAAGGTGATTGTCAATGATCAAGCTGACCTTTGACAATTTGGATAGATTGTTGGCAATTGAGACAATCATCGATGGATATTGTGTGTAGGTCTGGGTTGGTAAATATTTGATTGATGGGATCACAAGGTGGATTCCTGAGAGATGGGTTGGTGTTGGGCTGAGTGTAAAAGGCAAATAAAGTAAATGAATATAAAAAATACTTATATTACACAAGGTTGATCGGATGATTGATTGAGGTGGTTGACTCATTGGTGGAGCTTGATGTGATTTTGGCAGAGTAACAATACTTGACACTTTGATGGAGTGTTAGTGGCAAGTTGGCTCTCTGACATGGTGGTTGGATCACTAGATTGCTAATGATGATTGACCTATAAAATAAAAAAACTTTGGATGCACAAGATCTTAATAACAATTGCAGATGATTTTTACCTCCTTGCTCCTCTCTTCTTATAGACAAGGCAAGGGAGTTATAACAAGACATTAACTGGGCCTTCTAATTATAAATTTCTCATGTAATGGTTCACATGTAGATTAAGACAATCTATTTTTAGAAAAGCAAGTGGGTGGCATGCATGTTGGTGGGTAAGAAGTTGCACCTTGATCATTGATGGTCAAGGTGGCCATCGACGGTCGAGTGTGAAGGGACAAAAGTGGGTAAAATCTAAGTTAAGTCAGTTGGGAAAATTGGCCATGGGTTAGGCTTGGTTAGGGCTCGATAGGTCAAATTGATCCCTAGGGGGTCTTAAGGTGGTCCAAGGGAACTTCAACATTTGGAATCATGGTGTACAAATTTTTGATATCTACATGTACCTATGTGAATAATTTATTGGTGCATATCCTTAATAAATATGGAAGAAATTATTCCTTAAAATATATCAAAAGTAAAGACAAAATTGAGTAAATATATATGAGAGAGGAAATGAATGAGTACACCTCATTAGCTATATTAACTAATGCAAATATTTGGTCACATCCTATGTGTGTGCATTTAGATAGTGATTAAATGGTGAATAAATTAGATTGACCTGATGGCTTACTCAATCCTAATGTGTGGGTGGCTCAAGAACTCAATCTAGTTTTAACTCCATCATTGCACACCTCTAATTGGTGGATGATATACTATGAATAACTTGGATTGGACTAATGGATTGTCTAACCCTCTTATGTAGGTGGATCAAGAAATCAAAATATATTATGACTCTATCATTGCCTACTCATGTGTAGTAGATGCATCTATAATTAAAACAACACAATGTAACTATAACTATGTAGGATGGCCTTGGGGTCATTTTGAAAATCTAAAATGAAAAATGACTAAGGGGCCACTCAGGTACTTGGGAATGTATCTTAGGGACTATGTGGAAATGAAAACCATTGTATACATAATAAGACATCAATATGGTGTGATACCTGGTGAAAATGGTATCCAAAGTATACCACATATTGAATGGCATGGAGTTTTCCATTCCATCTGAGATAAACTAGTTTGAAATTGATCATGTGGAAATAATGTGCCACATACATGCCCCTAATTTTGATATCTATGCATATAGATTCTGTATTGAGTTGTAGCAATCTATATCTGTGTATCTGAAATGAAGTGGGAGTGATCATGTCATGTATGATGCCACCAATATGAGCAAACCTAGTATGATTTTATGTTAAAATGAGCATAAGCTAATTGAATTTGATAATCTATGACTAAAACTATACAAATATGGGCTATAACTATTGTGTCATTTTTTCAAATATGAATTTTTATTATTTATGAGCTACTTGATAGTAGCATTGTAATTTGGACAATAGTACTGGGGTGATAGTCTCCTCCTTTTAGAGCTAATGTCCTTTTATGTTTTTTCTATGCAAACTGAAATTGATGTGTCTAACTATTTTTCATTGTGTTTTTCTTATTATTAACTTTGTAATTCTATGTTTGCATGTTGAAAATTGTACTCTAAGTGCACTCAGATGGATTGATCTCTATGACAAACCACTATGAATGCCCCATCTTTTGAGGGGAGTTATTTTACATGAGCAATAATTATCCTCAAAAGAAAAGATATGCATGATGTATATTAGGTTGAAAATATATGTTATTTGTGTAGTAACCCAATATAATGTATATACATGATAGCATAATGTAAGATAATCTGAGCATAAATTGGTAATGTATGGTGTATTAGATTTAGCATTTATAAGGTTATATAGATAGATATAACAATGTAAGCATGTGTATGAATTGCATAATCTAAGTAATAATCTATGTAAACTACCTAGGGGGATGGGGCATGGTGTCCATCAAGGCTCCCAAGAAGAAGGGGAGATACACGAGGGTACTCATGGCATATAAAATTGGCTGTAAATGTAACAAGCATGAGACAAGTGTCATAACCATGATTCATACACATAAACATGAGGCACACAAAGTAGGCCAAGGGGCCATAATATAAGGGATATGACCACATGTCACTAAATCTAAGAAATCAATACATACAAGGACATGTTCAAATATCCACATATGCAAACATCAAATAAGTTAGCTTAAAGCCACATGGAAGGACATTTTCAAATGTCCACATAGACAATCAAGAAGGCACACACTAGGACATGAGCACATGTCCAAAGCATACACACAATCAAAGGAAGTGGTGTAGAGCCATAAAATAGTGGAATTTTCAAATGCCATCAAATAGATGTCTAATTAAAGAGACACAATCATGTCTAAACTAGGAAATCTAGAAATGAAATTATGCATGAACATGTGGTATGAATCTATATAAGTGAAAAGATGTACATAAACTGAGTCTATAGTGGTTGTAATAAAAAAAATATTAGTACTATAAAATAATATAACCTAGTAAAGTGGAATATTTGTATGGTATGTCCGCAATAGGTGAATGTATCAATGTTGAATATGTGTATATGCCTTTAGTGGGTAAATAGTAACAAATATAGATCTTTGTGATGGTCCTGAGTCTTGTAATAATTTGTGAACAATCAACAAGAAAAAGTGAAGCATGTATGTATGATAAAAATAACTATACTAATATAGTTAGCATATTTATTACTTGACAAGTATACCTAAATAAACATGGATATGCAAATAATCTAAATATTGTGTTTTTTTAGCAATGTTTAAATGTTTTTGTATTTTGAACATATTATATTATTTTTTGTTTTTATGAGTATATAAGCTATGTACAATAAATCATGAAAAATGAAAATTTATACAAGGATCAAGGTAAGAGAAGTTGTATGCTAATAATATGCAAGTATATATGAGTATGTACAAATGCAAATTAGTGCTTCTAGAGACCTAAGAGAACATCTAGAGGATATGGATAGTCAAATAGAAGATATGGTGGGATATCATCCGATGTTAGATACTGAACCTACCCAAACTTGAATAAATCATCATCACTATGATCATCATACCATGTTGTTGATAAAAGTATAGCCTTATTGTTGGATATAGTCTGGAGTATATGCATTCGAATGGCATGCTACTCTACTATGTAAGAATCCTCCATGTGGTCCCAAGGTAAACCACATTGGACTGCAACGTATATATGTGAAACCTATGTTTCTCATCTGTGCCATCATGTAGAATACTAATTGTGTGTCCCTCATGACTGAATGTCAAAGATCTGTCCATCCCATCAATGGTGGCATCCATTACTTGTAACCATGTAGTGCCAAGTGTAACCTATATGTGAGTGGTTGTGCTCATCAAAAAATAAGTGTGTTGACCACCTTAGGGACACATGCAACTGGTAGTGTAATATGTCCCAAGGAATCTTGATAATGTATATCATGTTATAGCTCACTCTCCTGATGTCCTATATGTTGTAAAAATACTAAGGTGTAAGAATTAGGATCAGAATATTCATCTATAATAAGATGGGGGATGTATTTATCCTTGACAAAAATAGGAATAGTCAATGGATAATTCCTTGAATGTATATGTTAGCTAAGATTCCATCATGGTGCCTATACTGCTGGAGGTGGAGGTTGTGTAATATGAATAGTTCCCTAAGCCCTGAATGAACTTAGTCTGTGTTGTATTCCTGAGAATGTATTTGTATCATGTACAGTAATCCTCTGAAAATGACAAAATGGGCTATCATTATGTTATGACAATCTACTAATGGATCTATTGCAAACTGTACGTAATTCCATCAATCCTCTATCAAGTAACATCTACTGTGGTCTATCCTATGTACTGCCTACATGTATCTAAATAACCAGATTAATATCTATAGATGTAACCATGTGTATCAAATGTTTAAAATAATCTACCTCTAACTATAAGTGAGTGTCTCAACCTATATCTATGGAAATTTTAATTGGTGGTGATGCCTATGTAGATGAAGGCATAAGTGCCTTAGAATCATCTCTATACTCACTAGGGACCACTAATGTGAAAGATCAATACATAGAAATAATCATCAATTTGTATGAGTGTTGGATCATCCTTTGTAGTGGATTAGGAATCTATATTTGAGTTCCTGATGTATACTTATTTTGAATTAACAAGTAATGATAATTGTGATATGAGAATCCCATCATATGTTGTGGGTTAGGATAATTGTGTTATAAGAGTGTACTTCACCTTTATGGGTGAAGGTAACTATGTTATAAGATGATTTGGAATGAGTGTAGGAATAGTAGTGCTAGATTCCCCAACCTTATATGTATGCATTTGCTCTATCAGAATATTTTGAGGTGGGGAATCTATGAGAACATGAGGTGTCCCATCTAAATATGTACTCGAGGTGGTAGGATTTGTGACTATGTAATATCTAAATGGTTGATTATTAACTAGGAAAGTGTATAAGTATTTTCCATGTAAAAAATTAACACATATGTGCAAGGTAGATTGTACAATATCCATGACATGTATCCAAGGTCTCCCAAACAATAAATTATAATGCAAATGATTAGGCATCACCTGAAATAATATGAATAATGTTTTTGGCCCAACTATGATATCCAATATAATAGTACCCAATGCCTATCGAGGAATGCCATCAAAACCTCTAACATTTTTATATGTCTTTTGAATGGATGTTATTTCAATCTCCATATTTTGTATGAATGTGAGGTTCCATATGTTAAGTATTGAACCATTATCAATTATAAATCATTTAATAGCGATGGTTTTGATTTATGCCTAAATGAAGAGTGGAATATTTTGATTAGTAATTAATTATGAAGGCAAATCCTCATTGGTAAAAGATATAACATCCTTGATGTACTTAATAGTGTTCATGATAGATGCAAAATAAGTTAGGTTTGTATCACGAGGCAAAGATGTATGATCTAGTGTAAGCCCTAGGTTGTTAAAGGGTATGAGTATAGTAAATCAGTGTAGAAATATGCAATAAATACAACCACTGATTTGTGCAAGAATTGACCTAATATGATATATCTAAAAATAACAATGAATGACACAAATAAGTACTTAGCTAGAAACTAATTAAGATGAATGATTTGGAGGTTGAAAATTGGTGTACGAATAGATCTAAGTGTTGTAAACAAGGTCCAGCTGTCAAAAACCCTCTTGGATAATAGACTTGTACCTTGGATAGTAGCACTAGGGAACTAGTGCCGTAATTTTAGTGATAATCTCCTTTGTGTAGGAACTATCTGATCTTCTAGGTGCACCTCTAGCTAGGTCTGACTTGCTTATACTTGTGTGGATGAGCTTTGATTCACTGTTTATGCATTATTTTGAGATTATTCAAGAACAAAACCTAGACCTCCATGTTGTTAGGGTATTTGAGTGGCACAAGTATAAAAAATGTGATGTTATTCTTGGTAGGATGGACATCCTCAACACCATGATATGTTGAGAGTTGACTACATACCAATACTCTGAGGAGGGATTAAGCCCAATGAAGTTCTCTTGCTTAAGTGTTTGGTGTAATTACAGGTGAATGCTAGTGTAAATGTTGACTTGAGTGTTTTGAATGAGGCTTGAGACTGAAAATTTGTGTATTATGGGATTTGAATTGTTGTAGATGACTCTATGTATAAGTAGGGTAGAATAAGGATCCATAACCTTGATTATGCACAATTTGTTCTAAGCTTGTTTGTGTACTTTGCATCCGATTTCCATATTTTGGATATAGGGATACAAATCATGTATATATACTGATTTGGTGCCTGTACGGGGTGTGAAATAGGTTTAGGTTGACCCTAGGTGTCTTAGTAATTGAAAAGATATCCATTGGGGTTAAAATTAGGCAAGGGACATTAGAAATAAAAGTGGGACACTAGCGCTAGGTGCTAGTGTCCAAAGTATAGCGCTAGTGTCCAAGTGGTATAAACTAAGGCACTGGGGGCTTAGATCCCTAAGGGAGGGTCTGGAATGAATTTGAGATGTCTAAGGATGTGTAGAGGTTTTCATGAAAGCTAGATAAGTGTCGAAAGAGTCCATAAGATAGGCCTAGGGATAAGCCAAGGATGGGTATTCTTAAGTAAGACTCATTGCACTCAAGTGACATTTTATATGACTATAGGTTCCATTGAACATGTATGATTTATATAACATTTTAATTGACAAAAAATATCAAAAATTTATGAAAACTTATTTCTCCAGTATTAAATGAAAAGTAAACCTATATACTTCCAAAATAAACCATGAAAATATTAATTTACCACTAATTACATGATGGCGTCCTATAGTATATGTCAAAATAAAAAGCTCTACATTTAATCTCCATTTTACACTATATTAAAATTCTAAATTTGGATACATGATTTTATCAAATTACTTTATAGTAATTAATCTTTTGATCATCATCAAATTATAACCATAAAAGGAGGTCACATAAATTTCCCTGTGTGTATTAATAGTGATCAAAAGAGGTCCATCTTTATTCCAATAGATATTATATGTGCTAAATGTTATATGCTGGTGATGAAGTCCATTTTTGAGATTATTGGAGGTGGATTAGTGGATGTAGGTCGCAAGGGTGGATTCAATATTGCAGGGACATGAGGTGAAGTTGATCTAGGCACATAATGAATTAGTATTTGATGTTTCCCCACTAGTTCATATTGATTGCATGCATCTTCTCATACGGTGATCCTTCTACATAATCATGTTTTTCCAAGTAGCAATTTTGACTTGTAGAGGCCTATCGATCCACAAGGTTATGATTAAATTTTGACTTTGTACTTGGTTGTCACATATGGATGTTTCTTCTTCTTATATACTACATTAAATGATCAAATCCATCTATATTTGTATTGATGTGATCAACATGCTCCCATTTCTTCACCATAAATAGAAACCCTCTTTCATCCTCAATAGATACATAGATCTCATGATTACAATATATTCCAAATTCAATTCACATAAAAAAACGTAATTTATATTTTAATTCAATGATCACACTATAACCTTATAACAATTTCATTAATAACCCCAAAATAACCTTCCTATATTTTAAATATTTACATCCACCTTACTCTGACCCGGGTCTTAAATTCAGAGTGACCCCTTCATAAAAAATCTAACTTCATAGATTTGTGAACCCCCTGCATATATCCCCTAAATCCTAAAATTTATGGTGAATGTGTATAATATTTAAATTATACCACTTGCAACCATGTTGACCCCCGTCATGGACCTGACCATTTATCAGTTTAAATACATAAAATAATGGCCTGCACTCCAAACAAAGATCACTAAGTGATTGACACTCTACATGCTTGGGATTTTTACACACGTCTTCATTTTAATCATAAGCTCCATGGATATTTCCATGAATTTATGATCATATATTATTTTATTCTAATTTTAAATAAGATCACACAGTATTTATGTTTAAAAGAATGTGGCCACATTTATTTTATTTTAGTCACTTTGCTTGTTCCAAGGGACCAAAAGTAGATGTAGTGGAAAACAAAGCATATATTGATTCAGGTACCATGTCTACATAGGTCATGAGTAATCATAGTGAACCCATGGCTAATTAACTCTATGATCATTCTGAACCTACCCCGTGTCATAATTCCGTTGGAGGAATTTCGTGTGTATATATGAATTCTGTGACTCAGTGTATATAAGAACTATGTGTCTCCATGCAATAAAGGCTTTATGACTATTGAGAGACGACCACATGTATCATGCTTATTGGGTACACCCAAATAAAAGGATAACTCCATGAAAATAAGACTTCATGGACATAACATTATGTGATGCTCCCACAACATTTTCACTATTCTCTATGGTCAATTTATCTTGTAAAGAGATAGCTGCTAAAATTTACTCATAATTTATTAATCCGTAGATTTTTGTATCGTGTTTAGTAAAATTTGAGTAAATGTTAGATTTGATTAATGAAGATTATGAATATTATAAAGTGCTTGATTTAACAAAATAATATCTCTGTATAAATATAAAACCTTATTTTCTACTTTATCTTTCCCTCCTTTTTGACTTTTTTTATGATGATCTAATTATTGTAACATAGTATCATTATGAATATCCATTTTGGTTAGTTCTAAATGTCATTAGGGAGTCACTAAAAAAAAATAGGTGAATTTCAAAGACAAGTCTACAACTACATTTGTTACCAATCTATTCCACCAACCGTAACTTGTGCCATGGGTTACATTTTTTGATCTTAAAATGAACGGGTTTTTCAATTTACCTATTGGAGCCTATTCACAAAATTGCATCAACATTGATCATGATCAAAAAATTTATCATAATTATGCCGATCAACTATTTATACCATTAATATTAATGTAGGAATTCAAATACTTTTATTAAAAGGATATCAAGTGCTATCATACTGGGCATAAAGTTAAAAAAACACCTAGCTATAACTCTAATTTAATAGTTTGTGTATGTAGTCAAGTGGATTGAGAATAAAAGCTATTTTATATCCAAATTAATCCTTATATAGGAGTCAGAGCATGATCAACTGAATAACACATACCATATGTTTGTCAACCCATCATTTCTATCATTTCAAGAAGTACTTCATCTACACCAAACTCATGGCATGTGCTGCAATAATATTATTGATTGATGTACCCACACATATGAGAAATGTTGTACTTATAATGAATAATTTTAAAATGCACTCAAGTGGATTTAGACTAAAAGATCTTTTCCATCCCAATGAGTCTATACATAAGTGTCAGATAATGATCAATTGATTAATGTGTACTGAATATCTATCTAGTCATTTCCATCATTCTAGGAAGTATTATATTGCCACCAAGTAAATTTTGCATGCTCCAAGAGTCTCAATTATATTATTATTTGAAGTACATCTAGATATGGAAATTGGTGTGCTTATACTTAATAATTTTCAAGTACACTTAAGTGAATCTAGATTAAACTAAATTATTTGTGCTAATTAGTGTCCATGAAAGAGTTAAAGCATGATCAACTAATTAATGTATACTTAATGTATATCTAGTTATTTCGATTAGTTTAACAATCAATGTATTATCACTCAGAGCATTGTGTCTATTGCAAGAGTATCAATTATATTATTTTTATTGAAGTAAATATACATAAAGGAAGTGGTATATGTATTAATTTGTATGTGAAATCAAGTGAATCAAGGCTAAACTTCTTGTCCATCCAAATTAATCTTTATGCAGGAGTTAGAGCCCGATCAACTAACTTATGTGTATTATATGTTTATGTAGTCATTTATTTTAGTGTAGGAAGTATTGTATCACCACTAATCACATTATGTGCACTACAAGATTCTCAATTATATTATTGATTGATGTACATATAGATATGGGAAGTGGTGTACTTATGCTCAATAATTTTCAAGTGCACTTAAGTAGATCAAGACTAAAATATATTGTCCATCCTAATTATTCTCTGTGTTGTAATAAAATCATGACCAACTAATTAACACATATTATATGTCTCTCTAGCAATTTCCTTTAATATAATAAGTATTGTGTTTACACCAAGCATATTGTGTCTGTTGTAAGAGCCTTAATTATATTATTGATTAAAGTAGACATAGATATGAGAATTGATGTAATTATACTTAATAATTTTAAAGTGAACTCAAGTAGATCAAAAATGAAATATGTTTTCTATTTCAATCAATCTCTATACATGAGTTAGACCATGATCAATTGATTAACATGTACCAAATGTCTATAGTCATCTTCGTAAGTCTAAAAAATAATGTTTCTACATCAAGTGAATTGTGTGTGCTTCTAATATTTCTATATAAGATTAATAGGATGGGCTTAGAAAAAAAATTATAGTACACTAATTAAACATAACAAACATGGGAATTACAAATTTTCAAAATGAGATCATAGTGTACAACATATACCTTGTTCCATGGCTGAGAGAAAGGACATGTATTGTTCATGCATATCTTAGGATCAGGTGTAGGAAATGTTTCTCTACCAATGTTTGTTTTTGAATATCTATTGTGGTATGCAAAGGCTGGTATGAGTTGGAATGTTGTGTGCTCCCTTAGTTTTTAAAATAACACATCTGATATATAGGGACAAGGGATAGTCAAGGCAAGGAAGGCCCCATCCTCTTTGGACATTTTTATATTCCCAAGTTGCTATAGCTTATTCACCATTTAGAATTTATTGTAAGGAATTAAAAATGGTAGTTCACAAACATTTTGTATAGGTGCAAATTCAAGAAAAGTATGTTTTTAAATTATTAATGTAATTAGATAATAGAAATGGAGTGTTGAACATTCATAGGATTGAAAGGACAAATAAATGAAGAGATAAAAAGTTAAAGATTCATGTAGAGTCTATAAGTAGTTTATATTCATAACTTGTAAAGATGTATTATGTCTACTTTTATTATTGTTCATAGGATGAAAAATCTTCACATGTATTTTTTATATGAAGTATCCTTAGCCATATAGTTTGTTGAATCATAATATCAGAATGATAGTTCAAATGTTCCATTTATTTTTGTGTTGGTTTAAGAAAGTACATTTGTATTTTATACATATCAATCAACTCGACATCCTAATCAATCCATACAATGCATAAATTTTCTATTTAATTTTTATCATGAAAATTTGTTCTTCTACTTCCACTTAAGAATTTGTATAAATTTGAATAATTAAAATAATATCATATCCTAACATGGATTTCCATGTACAATTACTAACAATCGTTTTGTTTTTAGGACCCAAAAGATACTAATATGTTTTTCAAGTCAGAGAGATAGTGAAGGATGGCTAAAGTAATGGATGCACAAGTTTAACAAAGTGTTTGTTAGACTAAAAATACTTGTAGAAGAGATTATTACTAAACACCTATATTTGGATATATATGAGTTTTTTTGGTGTAAACTATTTGAGTTACTATTGGCATGGTTTTCTATACTAGAGAAATATTATTTATAACCTCATAATATGGATAATTTTGAATTAAATGAAAGTAAGCAAGGAAAATTATGAAATCCAGACACCGAGTAGACTTGGGTAATTGACCATTGAATGAGAAGTACTATTTACATGTACATATAAATTTTATGTTTAAGGATATGTTTTTTGATGTTGCATATGACCTATTTTTAATGGTGATAATAACAAATTTATTAGATAAACTCCCTATGCTTGTAAAGATGTTGGTTATTGATAATTCCATAATGCCTATTTTAACCTACATGGAGTAGTTAAGTAAGGTGATATGGGGACATGAATTACTGAGATTGGACCAAGATTAAGAACATAAATTGAAAATAAGATATGGAAACCAATAAGATAGAAAAGTCATAGAAGATCATGGTAATTCAATGAGAGATGTATTAATATAAAATATGGTGTAAAAAAAATCCTATGGTTGATGAAATTTTCAAGTAGAGGTATTAGAAGAAGATGGCATAGACTAGGAGGAAGTATATCTCCATCAAATGTTATAGAGACAAAGACTCAATGTGAGCTAGATGAACCCATAGAAATCACAAAAGAGACTATGAAGATGAGGTAATCCTAAATTGGGAATGGGATGAGGAGTAGAGAATGAAAGGAAATGATAACATCGATAGATTTAGTGGTAGTTTTATCCTGGATTATCTTGAAATTTATCAAGTATTTATGGAATGGGAAGATAAACCTTTTTTGTAATTCATTATATAGATAAGGGTATAATTAAAGGTCATATTAATTTCATTCACTTAATATGAGAACACCCCTATGCCATTTCTATTAGTAGAAGCAATTAATTTGAAAGTTTACTATGAAATAGTAGCAACCAAGAAGTAGTTTGAATAAGTTATAAAGAGAGTGTATAAAATTATAGAAGAATTTGGTACCCCAACCAACAAAGTAGATAATTAAAGTGCACCATCCATGTTAGTAAGCATCACAATTAGATTTAAGAGATATGTTTTCACACCAGTGAGTTGGTGGTGAATATTCCTCTCATAGGTGGGATGGAATTTATTATAGGAGGTTTTATGACTTTACATCCATATGAACGGACCTTGTACAATAAATTTTGACCTTTGAAATGAAGTGGGAAGCCAAGAATATTCAAACTTATAAGCCCAAATGTTGTGAACTTATAGAGGCCTTAACTAGAAGAGCTATAGAGATCATGTATAAGTATGGAGGCCCTAAATCAACTCTAATCAATGTAGGGAGTAACATGGTTTTAGAGTATAAATGACATAAGTACATGGGCCAAACTATTTAGGACCTAAAGGAAATCAATAAAAATCTAGGGTAAAATGTTTGGGAATGTGATCAGATTTTTTAGATGTAGTGAATAAATTTATATTTTCTTTTGTAGATGAAGATAAAGAAACTTGGTTTGTAGAGGGACTGGACAATAAAATAAGTTTTAGGATTTTAAAAAAATAAGGCAAAATCTATCATAGCCATAGTAAGGGTTGATAAAAATGAGGACTGCGAAGATGCTTCTTCAAGAAATGCTAAGACTAACACCAAGTCAGATGTGGTGTTGTGATAAATAGATGAGATGTTTGAGGGAAATAGGTAAAATATATCTCTATGTTGCATAGATTTTGGGAAAGAAAGGAATCATTTTACTGATTTTCCTCACCTTAGAAAGGAGTTATGTGACATTTTTCACAAATGACATCACTCCACTTTAAATTGTCATTTGGTGTAGCATTATGTAAGACAATCTTAGAGTGTAAGCTAATTTTTTTTAATAAAACACTCATGAAGATGAAAACTATAAGGTATTATAAAATATAAAATATTATATCACCAAGAATGTGTTTATAATAACTATGTAGCCACCACCACAACAATCTTCTCTAATATCACAAGATATGAAGATGTATCAATAAGTAAATTAGGCACACCATTTACACAATATTAAAAGACTTGGACAACTCCTATATAAAATTATTAAATATGGTCACCACCTTCACATTAATATCAACCAAAATTTTCACCTCCTTTTCCATCAAGAAAATATAGTGAATATTAGAACCAATTACAAGGATGGGGATCATCATAAAGGTAGGGTAGATACCGGGGTAAACCAAGGCCATGAAAATGGAAGTCAATAGCCATAAAAACATATAACTTATTGATTATGAATAAAAATTAATAACATTATGCAAAATTATCCTGATAAACCTCAATAAGAAACTTATTGCACATATTACAATTTTTTTGATCAATAAATTACTAAAGATTACCCTGAACTAGAGAAATAAACGAAGGATAAAATTTTGTGAAATGCAAATAGGGTAATAAATCATCCTAAGAAACCTATTAATATACATTTTGTTACAATAATGTAACATAAATAGTAATTATTTGAACCCTTGGATATGCCTAAAGATAATAATATCTAGAAAGTTCAAGAAGCCAATTATTTGGACTTAAGAAGAGAGAAATTATTGATGAATGAAGCAACCAAATTATTATAATTGATTAAAAAACATGATAAAATCAAAACAAATGTGATTAATATGGAATGGGAATGTTATGGTCAAATAATGAACATTATACAATAGGAAGGAGTAGTGAATGCATTAACAAATTTGTTGAAGTTGATAAGTCTACTATGAAATGAGGATATAACACAATGTATCATAATATTGTTGTATAAATTGTTAAATTGTGCCGTGAAGGGGCATGATAAAATAGAAAAAATGGTTTGATATGTAAATACCAAGAAACAATTTGATATAGATGCCATAATGAATATCAAAATTTTAGGATATAAAGAACCAAATGATGTGTTTGATTTTAGGAGCATCATCAATATGATACCAAGGTCCACTTGGTAAGCAATTGGAATCCCTACATTAAGCTATAGTATGGCAACTTTTAGATTAGAAGGATATGGTTGTGTCAAACCTATTATTAGGTTGTAAGACATATAAATTCAGGTGGGAGATATAATCTTACAAGGAGACTTCAAGGTAATAAATATGAAGATAGATGAGACACATATCTTGGTTGATTAGGAAGAAGTGGCATTATGATGTTCGTATGATTATAAACAATGTGAATAAATAGTTATATTTTCATAATGACTATGTAATTATTTCCTTCCCATGAATACATAAAAATTAAAACCATATATGATACCAAAGGAACTAAAATTTCCCCATCTTCACATACTAGAAAGCTGAAATAAGGTAGATTCTAAACCAAAGAAACAAGTTTTCCATATTTCTAACAATCCTCACAATTTTCACATGATTTTAAGTGACTATACTAGTTTAAAATTATAAAATATAGATTCTAAAAGTTTCAAATATAGGTCATAAAATAGATAAAATTCACATTCAATGTGATTAACCATTAGTTCATAGATAGATAAGATCCACTAGTTATCTATGACTAACCAATATTACATACAGTTGATGAAGGAATATATAATGCAATTGGGTTCAACAAATTTTATAGTTGGACTATTGGATGTGGATATGATAAATTGGAGACAAAGTGACCATGAGTTGAATCCAATGTGCATCATCTTTGAAATATACCATCATATTCCTTTGTTTTGGCACAAAGGAATGGCAAAGGTTCATCGGTAAGTTGGAAGTTCATCTTCCATAAGTAGAGACTCATGTAAGCAAATTAAATCATGTGTTGAAAGGAATCAAAAAATATTTGTGGGACATGCATAGGTCAGAAGACTTGAACTAAAAAGAAGCTTGCAAGATGTTGCAAACAAGATTCTATATCAAAACTTAACTATTATAGAAATGGACAAAGTTTCAGTTAGGAAAATGTATAGACATACATGTATATATGGAAAACATAGTATATATATCCAAGGTATTGGATTCATATTTTCCAAGGTATGAGAATTCCTCTCACTAGCTTGGTATATGCATCATAAATGTATGCGATAAGTAGGCAAATGGGTGAAAAACTAATAAGATTTCATTCAAACCTTTATCTAAGGATTAAAACACAATGGTGCATAAAATTATATAAAAATTAAGATATTATTATGGTACATGAAAGGGTTATCAAAACTCTTCAGCCAAGATCTCTCTAATAACTTATTACCAAAACCATTGATGCTTCAAATATACAGAAGAAACCAATTAAAAACAAAATCAATTGTTATACACATAATGATATATGTAAAGGATATGTAAAATATTAAAAAATCATGTAAAATAATTTATATTACAAAGAATAACACTTTATTATATAGACAAGGCAAAGCAATATGCAAGCTAAACTAGGCAATGTGGGACTAAATCCATATAAGACAAAACTAGGTAAACACAAATACCTAGAGCCTAGCAAGCATGAGTAATAAGATACTCTAACACCCCCTTTTAAGTGAAACTAGGGGCTAATAATAGATGATTTAGTATGAAGTCATGTGTCCCTATGGATGTCAATCTATCATGCCAGAGTACATGGATGTTGAGCCACTATAATTGCCAGGTTGAAGTAGGAATGATACTAAATACAAGGATCATTAAACACAAATACCATGCTCCAAAGTACTAGGTAGAATGATGAACCCAATGAAGCATCGCTTGAACACCCTTCAACTTGATAGTGAGAAGTGAGCACAAATACTGGTGGGGCTACCACAATGGTGTCAATGGTGTGGATACTACACTAGTGTCACTATAAAAATCACCAAGAAGGACATGGAGTAAAGTAACAATACTTATATGGGTTTTGGCAAAAAAAGTGCTAGAATAATATACCCATGTATAAAGGAGTAATCCAGAAAATACTCAAAAGTGCAAAATACAAATAACTCTCATAAAGTGGAGAAAAGGAGAGAAAACCCATAGGAAAACATTTCCCCCAAAAGAGAGAAAAGAAGAAAAGAGAGCTAGATAAAAGCCCCCCAAAGATGATGCTGAAGAAGTATGCACTCCAAGTACTCACAAGTCACAAAAGAACTCAGTCTGTATAAGTGGTTTGAATCTAATACTCAATCATAAAAATAACTAACACTAGGCTTTCCCAGAATAGCTTCAATAAAAAAGACTATCAATGATATCAAAATTATAAAAGAGTACTGTATATGCAAGGAATGTTCAATACAAAAGAAGCAAAATATACATAACACCGATCCTCATATTGCTGATTAGGTGGAGTGAAAGAAAAACGTCTACAAAAGTGGTATGAATCCACTACTCAAACATCGAACAAGTGACACTATATACACCAAAATATCTCTAAACAAGGAGACTATCAACTCTTGAAAAAAGGTATAAAAAATATAGAAAAGTCTTTCAAAGAAGATGGCTTTAGCAGTGATGAAAGAGACAAACAACTAAAGAAGTGAAAAGGTGCCCAAAACAGAGCACACAAATGCATAAAATAGACAAGGCTGAATCAACAAACCCTCCATGGCACTTTATAAAGCAGTACGAGTACAATATAACCCATACACAAAAAAAACACTAGATAGAAACAAGGAATAAACTGGGCTTTACCAAAATAGTTCCAAATGAGGAAACTGTCAACTTGTAAAATAAGCCATCAAGAGAGATTATCCAAAAATAAGGGAGCAAATAGGTGTCTCCATAGAAGAAGGCAAGGTGATAAGAAAGGGGCCTCGAGGAGACATGACACAAATACCAATCTATCAAAGTACTAATACATGTTGTGGGTTGATGGAAGAGTGTGGAAAATGGTGAAAAGAGCCATATATGCAAAAACACCAAAAAAGAATCAGTAGCCAAAAATAACAATGTACAAAACACATACAAAAAAGATGTCAAACTCAGCCAAAAATTCATCCAAAAAAGTGCATGCATAAAGTACAATGCAAAGCCCATAACATAGGAAAACCCGTAGTAGTGACAATACACACTCAAGAATAGGACATCAAACTCATCCAAAAATGCATCCATGAGTGCAAAAAATGATGACAATGCAATCCATAAGAAACAAGAAGTTTATGTTGCCTATGAGGGGGTCTAACCTCCTATCAGACTAGATCTCACCCTCTGATATTTGACAAATGAAAGAGATAATGTATGTGTAAAACAAAGAATATTCTGTAAAAAAATGCTCATAACATAGCAAAACATGTCACCACTAAAATGTCACCACAAACCATAAGTACAAGGCATGACAAATAATGCAAAGAGACCCCCCAAAATGTATCACTTTATAATTTTGGTTAATTTTACAATGTAAATAGGCCCAATGCATGGAAAATTGAAAAACATGAACTTTTGCAAAAAATGATACTCAATTTTGAGCTACCGATCAAAAGTTATTACTCAATTACATTCCCATCAATAAGGCCTATTTAATAAAAATTTTCACTAAAAATTAACAAAAAGTACTTTGGTTAAGGTGGACCTAGCCTTCTAACTACTCATTCGAACCAACATGGAACCAGGAATCTCCTTAAGCCATTAGGATTCAAAAATCATGCATGTCATCTTGACCTTTATAAATATTTGTGCATCATAATATATTGTTTTTAAATAAAAACAATAAAAAATTAATCCCTTTCAATGAAAATTACCCTTACATAATATTCATCTCCCTCAAAAATCTCCCTCACCACTCATAAAGGTCCCCACCAAAAACAAACTCAATATTTGACAATATCACAAATTTGTCAAAATAACATATTTGACTTGGCTAAAAAACCACGCGGTTATTTTGCAAGGGTTTGACTCAGTGAGTGAGTTGGTGGAAAAACCAATGTGCAAAGGACATGGGTAGAATAACAAGGAACATGCATAACCAAATAGTGAGTTTATACCATGTAAAAATTATGCTTCTCTAAAATGTGTTCACCATTAGATCCCCATCATATTGAGTTGAATGATAGATCAGAGAATGACCCATCTAACTATAGGTAGTTTGGCATCGGTAGTGGGGAGGCCATGAGTAGAAAAAAAATTCTATAGGGTCAAAAAAAATGAAGAATGTGTTATGGATAGGCTGTAATAGCGAGGATGGTTTAGTAGCCTAGAGAAAGCTTGTTAGATAGGCCAAGGTGATTCAGGCTAAGCTATGTGGAAAGACTACACATAGGTTAGAAGGCCATTAAGACTCCAATGAGGATGGTGAGGGTCCTCTTGACTTAATTTTATATAATGCTCTTCTACAACAGATTTGGAGGTAGGTGTACTCAACCGTGGCTGAGCTATATCATGTTTAGGCAGCACATCCACCAACCCCTACATCCACCCTATTCGTGCTTCACCACCATGCCAAAATAGTAATCCAAACTTTGATTCTATAAATATGGTCCTCTCAGTTCAACACTAGATCTAGACAATATGTCTGTATTACCAAGAATCTACAAAACTAGATCTAATCAAATAGTTAAATCTAAATTTGTGAGTTGAGTAAGTAATGAGAGATCCATAATGGAAAGAAACCTAAGAACTAAGTAATGGATTTTTGAGGGTGGATCTAGTACCTTGAAATATTTATCAAAATTCTTCAACCAAGGTCTCTCCAATGGCTAATTACCATAGCCATTGATGCTTCAACATATACTCAGAAGAAACTAATTGAAAACAAAATCAATTTTTATACACACAATGAGATATTCAAATGATATATAAAATATTACAAAAGCATGTAAAATAATTTATATTACAAATAATATCACTTTCTTATATAGGTAAGACAAAACAATATTCAAGTTAAACTAGGCAATGTGGGACAAACCCCACATGAGCTAAAACTAGGTAAACACAAATACCTAGAGCCTAGCAAGCATGAGAAATAAGATACTCTAACAATAGAATGGAGTGGATGATATGAATTTCTCAAATAAAAAATAGTTTAGGAATGGAAGTGATAATATCATCCAAGAAAATGTAAGAAATATTTCTATACTTGAGAGCAAAAAGGATTTATTCTCAAGTCTTGTAACAAGATCTAGAATAGAAAAACAACTCTACAACTTATACAACTGAGGAAGATATGGACCTAAAAGGGATGCTTGAACTTGAAAAAAATATTAACTCTAAAAATGGAAGACATGGGTAAAGTTAGAAGAAGAAAACCTATGAAATTCATATATATAATAACACATGAGTCAAGGGGTGTTTTGGACTCAATGAAACTTGAAAGCAATAAGATATATAAAAAATATGTATGAAAGAATCTTAGAAACATAGGCATTAAATAAGTACAATAAAAAATGTCACCAACAGGAAATTACTGGATGTAATAAAATATATCAGAGGTAATACAACTCTTGTAAGACTATGAAGACATGTTTCCCACCACCTTCAATGATGTCAAGGGGGCATACCCATATTTGGTAGAGATGAAAAATGAACTTAAGGAGTGTGGAAGTCTATTAAGAAAATTCCATATAGGTTGAATCCAAATAAGAAGCTAAATATTAAGGAATAAATTGATCACATTTTTTAAGTGGGTATTATTTATCCAATGGAAAAATCATATTGGGTAAGTCCATTGGTGATTCAACCTAATTAAATAGGGGAGATAAGAGTATGTGGTGACTATAAATGATGTTTATGTATAGTTGATCCTTTTCTAATGCCATTCATTGATGAGATACTAGATATTATTATAGGGCATGAAGTTCATAGATGGGTTTAGTGGGTATCACTAGATATCCATCATAAAAGATGACCAATAAAAAATTACTTTTGCAACAAAATTGGGGTCTTTTACATATAGGGTAATGTTGTTTAGATTATATAATGCACTAGTAGTGTTATCCAGAGCTATAGTCACCACATTTAATGAATTTATTCATTATTTCCATAAAGTATTCTTAGATGATTGTATAGTCTTATCTCTCTTTAGATGTCACTTATCAAAGTTATTAATTATGATAGAAAGGTACAAATCCTTTTGAATCACACTCAATTTTAAAAATTAATTATTTTTCAAACCATGTGGAATACTTATAGTACATATGGCGTGTAGTCATGAGATCCTTGTTGACAAAGCCACCCACTTTCAAATTAGACATGTGATATTTTATAGGTCACACTAGGTATTACTACAAGTTCATTTATGGTTATGTATATATTGACAAACCAATGGAGAAGATACTACACAAAGATAATAAATTTGAATGGGCATGATAGTGGCAAACTACATTTATAGAATTGAAACAATGATAGGTCATAAATAATATATTTGTTTTTCCTAAGTGAAGCAAGATAATTCAAGTCCATATGGACATGTCAGGGTTTGTAATAAGTGTCATGCTTGTGAAACTAGGAGAGGGAGACTTGGAACATCCTATTCATTAAAAAAGTCTCAAGTTATTATCTAAAAATAATAATTATACCATGATGTAAACATAATACTTAGCTATTGTGTTTTCACTATATAAATTTTGGCACTACCTATTAGAAACCCCATTTGAGTTCTTCATAGATCACTAGGATGTTCAACATCTAGTATATAAATCCTTGTTTGGAGGCATAATATAAATGTGATTGATGATCTTATAGGATTATCAATTCAATATTAATGACAAAATTTGAAGAGAGAATGTGGGACCAGATCATCTACACTAGAATAAAATACGAAAGGAACTAAAGGAATTACAAGATGTCTCACCAGATGTGCACCTTTTTAGAATCACTATGATTCTTGAAAAATTGGAAGATATTAATATTTAACTATAGCATGACACATTTTTGGAGTATATTATTGTTTTATGTTTTTTTGAGTTCACAAGATAACAATCAAGCAATAAAAGTTGTTTGAATGCAACAAGGTAATATTAACAATTCAATGATGCATATTAAAGTTAATAAAATTATTGATTCACACATTTATAATACATACAATAAGTATAAAGTAACTAAGGGATAAAATAGAGCATATCTTATTTGATATTTTATTTTGAGATATGACAGTGATCAAGAGTCATCACAAGACTACATTGGAAGTTTTGGCCTTGTTAATTCTATGTTTTTATTATTTTCCCCCATTAGATGCTTACATCAAATAGGGATAGTTGCATTTAAATAGGTGTATTCATCTTGCATGGGTGTCCAATCTAATATACACACAAAGGGATCCAAATTTATAACAGGCCTACATTGTCCCCTGCATAACTAATTTGTACCTCAAATTATATTTTCCTATGTGTAAAATCCATCCAATAACCAAAACCTAGTTACTTTGCCATAGGCCTCCTATAACTGGGTTAAAAAAAAGTTATCATGTGATTCCAACTAACCCTATCAACCTTGGTTATTGCTAAGAGTTGCCTACATATCCAATATTCCAAAGAGATCCTTAGACCCGCATGTAGTTCTCCCTCCTATGCATGTGTGTGTAATTATAATTGTGCAACTATATTTTATTTCTCTTATAATAACCCTTGGTACAAATAATGTAAATATATAATGTTTTTTGAGTGCTTTAGATATTGAATTCATTACTATAGTGTAATTTGATAGCTAGTAATGTAAAATATTTGCTAATTAGAACTTGTTTTTATCAAATTTACAAGTAGGTGTAATAAGACTATAACCTTTGTATATATAGTGATATTCTGATTTCAAATTAGGACCTAGTGGCATGAAAATAACCACAAATAAAATGAACAAAAGGGAATAACAAATGGTAATAAAATTGAAATATATAGAAAAGGATAAGTTTGGACACTTGTGTTGTGGTTAGAAACTTGCATTGACACAAGTTTCCATCACAGATGAAGGTGTCTAGGGGATAAAAACATAGAAATGATAGAGTTGACAAACATGTATCCCTAGATAACGGTCGATAAAAGGTGTCATAACAACATATAAGACCAATGGGTAGGTAAAATCAATAAAAATAAAGTGGAGCTGAAGAGATCCATAAAATATCATGCCACTAGATATCTAATTCTTGGTGAAAAGGCCTACATTTACAATAATATGTAGCAACATGTTATGAAATGTGCTTGTACCAAATATGGTTATCTACATCCCCCTCCCCCCATTTAGTATAGTAATGCATGAAATTAAAATTAATAGTTTAAAGGAACATAAAATGCATACCTTGGTGTGCACAACACACTTTGTCTTTGCTTGAATTTTGTTTAATCCTTTTTTTTAAATATTACCTACAATCAAAGAGCACACCACAAATCAATCAATGAATTATCAATATATGAGAAATAATATAATCATAAAGAAAGAACATGGATATAATACACTTATATATAAGGTACATAGTGATGGATCTAGAGCACTAGAGACTAGAGAAGGTAAATTACAACCTCGTCCATCATATGACTAGGAAGATGAATGAAATTACAAGTGGTAAACTAGGTTACACCCTGGTGGTGTTGTACTTAGATCAGGGAGATTTGGGAAGTGATCTTGCCCCCAAACCAAAATAGGTATATTGTGTTTCATCCATTGAGACTATCATTTCCCAACTAACACATGTGAGTGCAAAATATATGTGTATATATATCCTAGTATAAGATGAGTAATGTAAAAAACCTCACCTAAAAACTTAGTGAGACTAGATGGTTTAATCACTCCAATCTAACTGAAAAACTCCAACGACTACAGATGGGTAAGGATCAGTAACAATCCATAACAATCCAAACTAGGTATTAGTACATAAACATCCATGGTATAATAAAAATCCATTATAATCTTATGAATCTAGAAGATAGATTAGTGTCTGAGTAAATAGGAGTGAAGCCTTATTCATTCCCCTTGTCATGTCTATTATGAATAAAGTGATATATGTATAATGTAAATACCAGTGTATATAGACCTGACCCAAATATGTATCTAAATCATATGTTTTAGAATATATTTGGTGAGTTTTGGTATTTCGTAAGTGTGGAGTACATGTTTCCAAAACATGCCCCCAATGAATCTACAACTATGAACATATGGAAGCCATGTCTAAATGACAGCCCACGGAATATAAAACTATGAAATGTGGAAGCCATGTATATATGACATGTCCCCACTAAATCTAAAATTGTGAACATGTGGAAGCCATGCCTATATGGCATGCCCCCATTGGATATGAAATTATGAAAAATATATAAGCCATGTCTATTTGACATGCCCCCTCTGCATCTAAAATTGTGAAATTTGTGGAAGCCATGCCTATATGACATGCACCTAATGATATGCCCCCTTTTGGGAGTAGTGGAAATAGTACCTATGAGTCACCTCATCATGAAATTAAAAAGTGAAAGTCATGTGTATATAGTAACCAAGTGTTGTATTTTGATAGTAGTGGTACCAAAAAATATAATGTTATTTAGGTAAAAAAATTGATTCATAATAATAGTTGTGTGTAAGCAAAAAAATTAGGTCATTTTTGGTAATTCTCTAAAGCATTCAAAAATTTATCTAATATTAAAGGGCTCATTACTTGGATTCTAATATAATTCACAAATTTGAATTTGGACAACCAATGCTCAAGATTTGTGAATTTGAAGTTCTTGTAGAAGGTGTATATTAGGTACTTCAAATAGAAATTATAAATCATTTGCACTTCAAAATTTTGAAAAACTTGAGCTCTGAGTAGAAGATAATAATTACACATAGTCGATCCCCTTGACCAATGTGATTTGATGTACTCCATATAGCCCTAACTGGCCATAATTTTGACTAATTGGTAAGTAGGTTTAGTCATCACTTTATTGGTGATTTTTAATTTTTGATTTTTTTCATTTAGATAAATATTTTGGGTTTTAGGTGGATCCACAAACACTTGCATCAAGGTCTAGGACATTGTGTTGGTAATTTGATTCTACTGTCTAATTTTAGACATAAATATTTGACATTACCATCCTAGGTCAATGTTAGTGTTTGATGTTTTTATCTTGTGTCGATGCTAGTGTCTAACACTACCATATTTTTATTTTATGAATATTGAGCTGTAACCTCTGTATTTTTGAATTAAAATGTGATTTCTAATGAGTATTCATTTTTTTGTTATTGGTTGCATATATATATGCTAGTGTCCGACACTACCATATTTTTATTTTATGAATATTGAGTTGTAACCTCTGTATTTTTGAATTGAAATGTGATTTCTAATGAGTATTCATTTTTTGGTTTTTGGTTGCACATATATATATATATATATATATATATATTTGCATGCATACATGCACAGACACACACACATTAAATATTTTTGGCATGGTAGACATTTTTCTACTCTAGAAGAGCTAGGTATGGATATGACCAACTAGAACAATATAGATCAGGAAGGGTTGGGCCATGTGGGCTGATTAGGATAGATTTCATATGATATCCAAATCCTCACAACCATAACTAAGAGGTGGAACCATGATTCATGCACTTTTTTGGCTCCCCATAGTATAGGTTTCCATAGATGGTAGCCTTGGTTATATTCAATTTTCTCACATATATTTTAGTGGACAAAGGGTTCTAGATGTAGAGTTGAGTAGGATGATTCAACTGGACAATATTATCAAAGGTGATGTTATATAATTGTATGTCAGGATCCTACTCCACCAATAAGAGTATATATGATTACCTCTTGTATAAGCAACTAAACACGGAATTTAACCAGAATGATAAGTAACTAGAAATATGAAACAACAAAGGATATGAGAGACAATACAAAATTGTTTTAATAATCACTCAGAAGAAAATACAATAAAGAAGATGCCACACTTCTTCTTCCCACTCCTCTAGAGCTCCCACACATCTAGGGTTCACCTGTAATTCTCCTCCAACACTTCACTCTCTCATCACGGTCACAACAATCAACTCCAATATAGAGTTGTTGTTCACCTCCATCAGTCAGTAACAACACTGCCAGTACACCAAGTACACAACCGTACTCCAAGTAGATCTCCCTTTCCTTGCTGCCACTTGCAAATCAACAGACCTTACGTACCATGTAGATGTCTCTACACCCTAAAGAACCCTTGTCCTTGCCTCACCAAGTCCTCATGATTCTTCAACCAGTACCCCGGTGGATCTCTTAGTAGAACTTGCACAACCTACAACTCTCCCTGATCATACACACTCAACACCCCTTTGGAACTAGGAGGAGCTACTCTAGCTCTCTCTTCAAGCTCAATGGCTTTCTAGCACACTTTTACAATACAGCCCATGAGTCTATTATATAGATCTCATGCATACAATAATTAGACATTCTTAATTATAATAATTAGACTCACAACTCAAGACCAAAGATAGTCTTTACATGCAAACTCTCAATTCAACGAACTAACTATCCATGCAACGAACAGTTCTGGAACTGCCACAGGTGACTGACGTCGGTCCCTGTCTGCTTGGAGGTGACTGACATCGGCCAACCTTCTGTCGATGCCGGTTGTCTTTCAGTTCACACCTGCCAATGTCGGTTGCCCTCTGCACTATACTCTATCGACGCCGGTCTCCCTGGAACTCAGCAACCTCCTCCATGTTTACAACAGTTGAAGATTTTAGCTCCACAACCTAACAATCTCCCACTTGGAGATAAATAGTTGCAACTATACCTATACCTATACACCGTCTAATTTGTTTCATGGCTTGTATCCCTCTTCAAGCTCCATCTTGAAGACCACCCACCACACAACCTGTGGTGCACCTCCTGTCATCCAAGTAACCTGCCACATCCGAACCTACAACTCCATGTAGTGAAGACCTTGACCCTGCATAACATGTTAACCTGTTGCTAGTCCCTCTCAAATACCTGAGAATCCACCTTCCCCGAATTGGCTCCAAACTCTCTGACAACTCCCACTGCTCGGGAAAACTCAGGTCTACACTCGACCTCATGTGATTTCGAACACTGTTCTAAGCTCAGCTTGAACTGCCCAGCCATTGGTGTGCTTACCAGTTTTGCATCCTAAAAATTAACCCCGCCAACACCTTCTTCACATCAGCTCCCACTGGAGACAAAAAATATCCATGTCTCTTATGCCAAAGAATTTCACTGCTCCAAATTCCTCATGACATGCCACTGAACTAACCTTACCCTTAATTCATCAAAACCCTGTATGTCTGAACCTGTAACTAGTATACCATCCACATACAGTATCAGGATAATGTTGCAATCATCATCCAACCCGGTAAAGAAAAACATAATAGTTACACTGACATTGACTAAAGCCCTACTTTGTCATCCACCTGTCAAATCTGTACCCCTATCCTAAAACTTCCTCAAGACCATATACCCTGGCCTTTCGTCTCATGTATCCATCCACTCTCTTCTTTAACTTAGGAATCCATCCATCTCTCAGTGCTTTCTTCCAGCTGACAACTCCACCAACAAACTCCTGTTTGGTTTTTCTTCAAGGACTCACACTCCTCATCCATGCCAAGCTCCCATTGTTTCTGGATTCTACCTGCGTTGCCTCTTCACATCTTCCTAGTTCTTGACCATCAGTAATCAAAAAGTAAGAAGGTGAACAATGAATATGAGGTCCACTTACCCTTTCAGTCCTCCATATGGGCATTTGAGACTCCTTGATAGCTTGTTGTCTGCCCAACATCCGTTCTAGTGACCGATCTCAGCCATCTCCCAATCTGCACCCGATCGACATCGGTTCCCTACAACTGACCCTATCCACTGACGTCGGTTCCCTGATCGATGCTAGTGTCCCTTCTACCGATGTCGATTCCTATATGACTGATGTCGGTTCTTGCTACCTGACACCACCGACTCTGCTGATCTACACATGATCGACATCGGTGCCTGTCTGTTCGACGTCGATTCCTCCTGACTGATGCCGGTACCTATGTTCACTTGTGAGTGATGAATTTTTACTCGTGAACTCCTTTTGGATCAAAACCCTGTTCAAATTAACACAGCCCTACTCAGAATAATTTAGTCCCCTCAGCTGATCTCTGTCCGTCATCTCTTCCATGAACACCAAGGCTTTCTAGTTCTTAAGTTTATCAAAGATATCTATCTTTCACTTAAGAACATGCATTCCCCTCCTACATATGTGACCAAGCCTACAAAGCCACATCTCTACAACAGATGGTGAATCAATAATATATGTAGATAGATAAAGGATACCTAATTTCTTACCACCGTCTAATTCAAGTGCATCCGCTGTGAGAGTTACTGTGCATCTCTCATCACCCAAATTTCTTGAAGAAATTAGACTCATCTCCAAGACTGGAACCTACATGACCTTCTTCAACACCTGTGTGTTACTCGTCTACAATTTTAGCTTCACTTCCCCTTTGCCATCAATCTGACAAGGCTCACCAACCCCTAAATAAATCTCTCCAAAGTCTCCCTGGACATACTCTTGAAAAGATGCTCTATTTCAGGTTGCATGGAAAGAGGCAAAAGAATCTGTAAACCAAGATTCTACTTTATCCCGAGCATCTTGTGCTACATCACCTGCAACATCTGCTTCTACATGCTGATATTTTACTGACCAACAATCTTCCTTTACCTGCTCTTTCTTTCCATCAATCAGACCATTCGTGCTATTCAGTTTCTCCATTCATAGCTTACTTTCTTCTACCATTGCTATACTCCCACTCAATCAGAAACCCCTGTGAGTAACCTGTAATCAACAAACACTAACCAGATCTGAACCACCTATTAGTCAACCCAACCAAAAGCTCTGATACCAACTGTCAAGTGGTATCAAGCTCTAGAACCTACAACCAGGCTCTGATACCAACTATCAGGATCCTACTCCACCAATAAGAGTATATATGATTACCTCTTGTATAAGCAACTAAACATGGAATTTAACCAGAATGATAAGTAACTAGAAATATGAAACAACATAGGATATGAGAGACAATACACAATTGTATTAATAATCACTCAAAAGAAAATACAATAAAGTAGATGCCACACTTCTTCTTCCCACTCCTCTAGAGCTCCCACACATCTAGGGTTCACCTGTAATTCTCCTCCAACACTTCACTCTCTCATCATGGTCACAACAATCAACTCCAATACAGAGTTGTTGTTCACCTCCACTAGTCAGTAATAACACTGCCAATACACCAAGTACACAACCGTACTCCAAGTAGATCTCCCTTTCCTTGCTGCCACCTGCAAATCAACAGACCTTACTTACCATGTAGATGTCTCTACACCTTGAATAACCCTTGCCCTTGCCTCACCAAGTCCTCATGATTCTTCAACCAGTACCCTGATGGATCTCCTAGTAAAACTTGCACAACCTGTAACTCTCCCTGATCATACACACTCAGCACCCCTTTAGAACTAGGAGGAGCTACTCTAGCTCGCTCTTCAAGCTCAATGGATTTCTAGCACACTTTTACAATACAACCCATGAGTCTATTATATACATCTCATGCATACAATAATTAGACATTCTTAATTAAAATAATTAGACTCGCAACTCAAGACCAAAGATAGTCTTTACATGCAAACTCTCAGTTCAACGAACTAACTGTCTGTGCAATGAACAGTTCTGGAACCACCACATGCGACTGACATTGGTCCCTGTCTACCTAGAGGTGATCGACGTCAGTCGACCTTCTGCCAATGCTGGTTGTCTTTCAGTTCACACCTATCGATGTCAGTTTCCCTCTGCACTATACTCTGCCGATGCCAGTCTCCCTAGAACTCAGCAACCTCCTCCATGTTTGCAACAGTTGAAGCTTTTAGCTCCACAACCTAACAATCTCCCACTTGGAGATAAATAGCTGCAACTATACCTGTACCTGTACACTATCTAATTTGTTTCCTGGCTTGTATCCCTCTTCAAGCTCCATCTTGAAGACCACCCACCACATAACCTGTGGTGCACCTCTTGTCATCCAAGTAACCTGCCACATCCGAACCTACAACTCCATGTAGTGAAGACCTTGACCCTGCATAACATGTTAACCTGTTGCTAGTCCCTGTTAGATACCTGAGAATCCACCTTCCCCGAATTGGCTCCAAACTCTCTGACAACTCCCACTACTTGGGAAAACTCAGGTCTACACTTGACCTCATGTGATTTCGAACACTGTTTTAAGCTCAGCTTGAACTATCTAGCCCTTGGTGTGCTTATCGGTTTTGCATATTTGAAATTAACCCCGCCAACACCTTCTTCACATCAGCTCCCACTGGAGACAAAAAATCTCCATGTCTCTTATGCCAAAGAATTTCACTGCTCTAAATTCCTCATGACATGCCACTGAACTAACCTTACCCTTAGTTCAACAAAACCCTATATGTCTGAACCTGTAACTAGTATACCATCCACATACATTAACAGGATAATGTTGCAATCATCATCCAACCTGGTAAAGAAAAACACAATAGTTACACTGACATTGACTAAAGCCCTGCTTTGTCATCCACCTTTCAAATTTATACCACTGTCCTGCAGCTTCCTCAAGACCATATACCCTGGCCTTCCATCTCACGTATCCATCCACTCTCTTCTTTAACTTGGAAATCCATCCGTCTCTAAATGCTTTCTTCCAGCTGATAACTCCACCAACAAACTCCTGTTTGGTTCTTCTCCAAGGACTCACACTCCTCATCCATGCCAAGCTCCCATTGTTTCTAGATTCTACCTGCATTGCCTCTTCACATCTTCCTAGTTCTTGACCATCAATAAGAAACAAGTAAGAAGGTGAACAATGAATATGAGGTCCACTTACTCTTTCAATCCTCCATATGGGCATTTGAGACTCCTTGACAGCTTGCTGTTTGCCCAACATCCGTTCCAGTGACTGATCTCAGCCATCTCCCAATATACACCCGATCAACGTCGATTCCCTACGACTGACCCTGTCTACCGACGTCGGTTCCCTGACCGACACCAGTGTCCCTTCTATTAACATCAGTTCCTGTATGACCGATGTTAGTTCTTGCTGCCTGACACCACTAACTCTGTTGATCTGCACATGGCCGACGTCAGTGCTTGTCTATTTGACATCGGTTCCTCCTGACTGATGCCAGTACCTGTGTTTGCCTATGAGTGATAAATTTTTACCCACGAGCTCCTTTTGGATCAAAACCCTATTCAAATTAACATAGCCCTACTCAAAATAATTTATTCTCCTCAGCTGATCTCTGTCCGTCATCTCCTCCATGAACACCAAGGCTTTCCAGTTCTTAAGTTTATCAAGGATGTCTGTCTTTCGCTTAAGAACATGCATTCCCCTCCTACATATGTGACCAAGCCTACAAAGCCACATCTCTGTAATAGAAGGTGAATTAGTAATATATGTAGATAGATAAAGGATACCTACTTTCTTACCACGGTCTAATTCAAGTGCATCCGCTGTGAGAGTTACTGTGCATCTCTCATCACCCAACTTTCTTGAAGAAATTAGACTCATCTCTAAGACTGGAACCTGCATGACCTTCTTCAACACTTGTGTGTTACCTATCTGCAATTTCAGCTTCACTTCCCCTTTGCCATCAATCTGACAAGGCTCACCAACCCCTAAATAAATCTCTCCAAAGTCTCCCTGGACATACTCTTGAAAAGATGCTCTATTTCAGGTTGCATGGAAAGAGGCAAAAGAATCTGTAAACCAAGATTCTACTTTATCCAGAGCATCCTATGCTACATCACCTGCAACATCTGCTTCTACATGCTGATCTTCTATCGACCAACAATCTTCCTTTACCTGCTCTTTCTTTCCATCAATCAGACCATTCGTGCTATTCAGTTTCTCCATTCGTAGCTTACTTTTTTCTGCCATTGCTATACTCCCACTCAATCAAAAACCCCTGTGAGTAACATGTAATCAACAAATACTAACCAGATCTAAACCACCTATTAGTCAACCCAACCAAAAGCTCTGATACCAACTGTCAAGTGGTATCAAGCTCTAAAACCTACAACTAGGCTTTGATACCAACTGTCAGGATCCTACTCCACCAATAAGAGTATATATGATTACCTCTTGTATAAGCAACTAAACACGGAATTTAACCAGAATGATAAGTAACTAGAAATATGAAACAACACAGGATATGAGAGACAATACAAAATTGTATTAATAATCACTCAGAAGAAAATACAATAAAGAAGATGCCACACTTCTTCTTCCCACTCCTCTAGAGCTCCCACACATCTAGGGTTCACCTATAATTCTCCTCCAACACTTCACTCTCTCATCACGGTCATAACAATCAACTCCAATACAGAGTTGTTTTTCACCTCCACCAGTAAGTAACAACGCTGCCAGTACACCAAGTACACAACCGTACTCCAAGTAGATCTCCCTTTCCTTGCTGCCACTTGCAAATCAACAGACCTTACTTACCATGTAGATGTCTCTACACCCTGAAGAACCCTTGTCCTTGCCTCACCAAGTCCTCATGATTCTTCAACCAGTACCCCGGTGGATCTCCTAGTAGAACTTGCACAACCTGCAACTCTCCTTGATCATACACACTCAACACCCCTTTGGAACTAGGAGGAGCTACTCTAGCTCTCTCTTCAAGCTCAATGGCTTTCTAGCACACTTTTACAATACAACCCATCAGTCTATTATATAAATCTCATGCATACAATAATTAGACATTCTTAATTACAATAATTAGACTCGTAACTCAAGACCAAAGATAGTCTTTACATGCAAACTCTTAGTTCAATGAACTAACTGTCTGTGCAACAAACAGGTCTGGAACCGCCACAGGCAACCGATGTTGGTCCCTATCTGCCTAGAGGTGACCGACGTCGATCGACCTTCTGTAGATGCCGGTTGTCTTTCAGTTCACACCTTCCGATGTCGGTTACCCTCTGCGCTATACTCTGCCAATGCCGGTCTCCCTGGAACTCAACAACCTCCTCCATGTTTGCAACAGTTAAAGCTTTTAGCTCCACAACCTAACATTGTATGTGTTTATTTGTGTTTTACTAGTGTAATTCATAGCATTAGAGGGTGGCAAAATGGGTATCTCATACCCTATATATCATATAGTTTGGCGTATTAAGCTTGATTATACCAGATATTCTTGGGGTCACACTATATTGGCCCACTTACATAGGGATATTTAAAGATTTAAATTGGAGAGTCATGGTATATGCATTGGAGCATGGAATCTCTTACATGTTTGGGAATATGATCACATTGTATTGGTACAATCGATTGGTGGACCCCTATCTAGGTGGGCCCATACACATATATTTAAAAATAAATGGGTATTTACCCATGGTAGACTTCACACCATGATGGAATACCACATTATTTAGACATGTTGACTTTGGATCATATTATATGGAATTTGTATAGGACGTTACTAGATGGCCAAAGTATGGGCATGAATTGTAGAGGGTTTGGATTAGTATGTGGTTAATTGACCAGTTTCTTGGTGTATATGAGTTTTCTCAATATTACCATGTTTTTATATAGTTTTATATAGTGTAAGGAGTGTCATAAACACCCTATTCCTAGCATCATATAACATATAGTGGACATAAGCCCCATGATAGGAAAACACCCACACCTATAGATCTAGCTCTATGTCTTGGTGATGAGAGAGATCCTGTAGTTCACCTAGCTATAGGGGATGATGTAAGATGCATAAATGGTTATAAGTAGTGGTGGGTGGGAGCTAGGTAGCCATTATTATTCCCTATTATAATTTCCCCTCTAGGTGCCATTCCTTCGACATAAGGAGATGCAAGAGGAGAGATAAGTGGATATATAGGTAATGGTACCCCTATGGAATTAACACTAGTAAATGAGGTGACCATTATATCCACATGTGAATATCATGGTTTTAATTTGGCATTTGATTTTGGTTTAATATTAGATAAAAAATTTATTTTCATAGACATTGCTAATTAGTATACATATATCTTATGTTTGTAGGCAATTAGGAGTGGGTGACTATGGTATACCATGAGATAGAACACCCTTACATGTAGCATACCCATGGATATAGCTAGGAAGAGATTTATTGAGAGGGTTATTGATATTTTAGGTGCCCATGCACCTTTATTTGATCATATAACAAGGGTCGTGGTGGTATATCATAATATGACCACTTAACATGAGGAGTTAAGTGTTGAGTTAGATAGAAACAACATCCCAAAATGTAATGAAATGAATATTATTCAAGTTTGATTAGTTATCATGACACTCTATGGTGAATTTTTTAGTTCTCCCCTACATTTTATCTTGTGTGTGAATCATCCAATGTGTGATAAGCAATTACAATAGTGACCTAACTTGTAACTTATAAAATATAGATCTTGGGATGATCATTAAGTAATTGATATCTATAGATGTGTTGTCCCTATGACTGATATAAAAATAGAAAAAAATGGAGAAGCTTGTCTCACTTGAGTGCTTGATCAAATGATTTTGGTAAGTTTCCTAGTGAGTAGGAAAGAATTTTCTAGGTGAGAAATGAATGAGGGTTGATCTCATATTTATAACAATCCATTTAGATAGTAAATCACATTGAATAACTTAAGTTTACCATTAAGATACATTTAATTTGTAACTTAGATGACTTTTAGGGCACTAGACACTTGCGTGAGATCATGACACCTACGTTGACATAGGTGTCTGTTTGGGATGTAAGTGTCTAGGGAGCAAGAAAATATGTATAGGATCAAAACTTGTAGAGGCATAAGATAAACATGTTTTAAGAATTCTAGGTAAGATATAAGGCCTAGGTCATCAACATAAGACTAGTTTGACTATTAGATAGGGAAAGGGAAAAAATAGAGAGCATATGCAAGGCTTGTGTAAGAAGGAAATGTCTAGATATAAGAGGAATAACCAAGGTCTAAATTTACTAAGTGTATAATATTAAGGTGTTATATAATTCAAAAATACTTCTATATTTTCCCACCATTAATTTAGTTATGAAATTACTAGTTTAAAATAAAATAATTCATACTTAGGTGTGTATAACATACTTTGTCTTTGATTAAATCTAACTTGAGTGATTATTTGGTGACTGACCTACAACCAAGAGAATTTTACAATATATAATCATTGCATATAATCTAAAATTGAAATTATTGAAATTATTTTAAATTAAAATAGTAAGGCTTATGAGTACACCTGTGTATCAATATAACTGCCTTGCCTATTATCAATTTGATTCAAAAGATGTATTATTATGAATCAATAAAACTGAGATTACAAAAAATATAATTCTATTAAGTGAATATATGTAAGGAGAGAGAGAGAGAGAGAGAGAGAGAGAGAGAGAGAGAGAGAGAGAGAGAGAGAGAGAGAGAGAGAGAGAGAGAGAGAGAGAGAGAGAGAGAGAGAGAGAGAGAGAGAGAGAGAGAGAGAGAGAGAGAGAGGAGGGCCCATGCCCCAAACTTGGAGAAAATATGAATTACCACATGATAGTTAAGACTAGTTCAACTATGCAACCCAATCATACTTATAACCTGGTGAGTGGGAGTGAACCAAGTCAACTCACACTATAAAACTAGTGAGTTTGGATGATACAATCAAGTCCAAACTAAAAACTTGGAAATATTGAGTGATTTAATCATCTCAACCATATCAAAAATTGAACCAACTAATCCAGTAGATTAGCCTAATACAGTTCATAAAAGTCCAACCTGGTGGGTGGTGACACTCCTTGAAAATGTTTTGAAACTAAAATTAATTTATATTTTGTAATATTAGGCACACATTAAATAACGTATGCACCTTATATATATTTTTCATGCTAAAAATCTATATAATAATGGTACCAATGTATATATTTATGCCATAAATGCGTATCTGAATCATATAATTGTGTACTTTGGCCAATTTGAAAACTTGAACCAGTTTGGGTGACATGTTACCATAACATGCCCTAGATATACATGGATAAATTTGAAATATGTTAAAAGTGTCAATGTGGATAACATGATTTAAAAACATTCCCTGACTATAATCTAGGTATGTTGAATACTAAATAAGTGTGGAGAAGATGTTTCCAAAACATGCCCCCACTATATATCTAAAATCATGAATGTGTGGAATCCATATCTCTATAACATGCCCCCACTAAATCTAAAAATGTGAATGTGTGGAAGCCATGCCTTATGACATGTCCCCACTAGTATTCCCTCTTTTGAGGTGAGGCAAAAATATAAACTAGTATTTACCTCACCTCAAAAGGTTAAGATAACCATATAACTATGAATGAACCATGTAGCATCGAGTAGAACATGTTTGGGTAAATGTATCATCGAATTGCATATAATGTATCATCGAACATGTTAAGGCCTAAGATGCATGATAAATATCATGGTAACATCTAGATAGTAAAAATACAAGCTCAACAAGAAAATAAAGCACACACACAAGACCATTCAAAAGCAAGTCAAAAGGCATTGGTCCAAGGAGGCCACAAACAAGGGGCATGTTTAAATGCCTCAAAATCAAATGGACATGACTTAGTCAAATGTCCATAAAATAAATAATTGCATATTAATATGTACATACAACAAGAAATGGAATGGGGGCCTCAAACAATGGAGCATATTTAAATGCTCAACAACTAAGACAATAACAAGGTAAGACACTCAAGGAAGTTCATAAAATAAATCACAAGCAACCAACATAATCATATCATAGTATCCCATGGATCCAATGTGTTATCAAAATATGGTAAGTACATATAATATCAAGTACACTATGAAATATATAAGTATGGATAAAGGCATGTGTATGCACATATATGAGCTCAAACATGATAATGTAAAGTGACCATATAATGATATAACCTAGATGTATCATGATCATAGTGGTGGATTCCTCCAATGTCCTAATGATGTGAGTACAAAGAATGCCCAATATCCCAAAAGTGTATAGATCATGCATTTGTGTATGCCTGTATCACACTCAAATACAAGTGTGAAATACATGTATGTAAAAGTAACTGATATGATATCCATTAACATCGAACTAACACATAGATGCCAAGGATATGATATAATATGTAGATGTGAAAAATACATTTGGATTTTTGAATGTTTTGATTTTTTTGGTATTTTTGGAATTTTTGAAATTAAAATACTATCCTATGATCCCATGTAAATGATGGTATTAGATATCTCCCCACTATGAACCTGGTGTAAAAAATGGGTAACATTGCTGAGGAACATGTATAAGGGGAAATATCTATCACTATAGTATCTATGATGTTATGTGTATGTAAAATAGGACTCTATGGTCTTGAATAAATAATAGGAATAATAGGATTATCGGTTTTTGGAACTCATCTCCGAGTGTTTTGTAGTTTCTTATGAATAATAGTGATATGAATATGTTTAGGTGCTTTAGATATCTGAGTATGGTTCATAGTAGATGAGGATTATATAGAATTCACTATATGTCTCTGGAGTAGTGATGTCTCAAGTAATTGATTCCTAGTAAAGAAGATTGTCTGCTTCTTAGCCTTTTGTGGTGAATCAACCTTAGCAGGCTTGATAATTAATTATCTAAGTATATATTTTTATTGTTTAAGAGAATGCTCATATGAAATTCCATAAACTATAATAACCTGATTAGCATGAATTTAATTTACAAATACATGTACTATATAAGGTATATCTCAAAGAGTATGTATCCAAGGGTGTCCCAATAACATATCAAAGAAACTTGTAATGTATAATTGATAAGGTAGTATCATATATGTTGGACCTACCTACAAAGGTAAGTCAATCTCATTGAGAATATGTTGTGAGATCCTATTGAATGCTCTAAATGATCTTATAGAGGGTTTTAAATCATGAAGAGTATAGCCCAAGTGCTTAAATAATGGTATTTTGCAAACATTCTCATTTACACCATTATAAATCATAACATTATGTATAGGTTGTTTATCAAGGTATGCTCAAATGAATATCTGAATCATCATCCTAAATCTCACTTTCATTAAAGGTAATAGAAGGTATTTTAACCATATGAGATATATCCCATGTATAAGTACGAATAATCCCAGGATACCCATAATGTGATGTAGGAGGATGTGCATTGTTTTCCATTTACACTTTTGATTCTTTCTTAAAATGGTATTGCAATAAATTGTTAATTTTTTTTTGTTTATGGTGATCACCAGGTTATAAACCAAATTCATTTGGAGGATCATCAAATGTAATCTTTTGGTTATCAACAAGGTCTTGGATCTTATGATTCAAGGTAAAAAATTTATTTATAGAATGCCTTGGTACCTGGTGATAATCACAATAAGCATTCACATCATATATATTGGGTAGAGGCTGACTCATGTGAAATTTTATAGGATGAAGGAGAGATATAATATGACACTCTACAAGTTATAAGATAATGAAGTGGGAGACTCTAGTAAGCATGTAAATTATCTCTTTAATATATTAGATAATACAAATAGATTAGTAGCACAAGTATATTAGGCTACTATGAAACTGAATTAACCATGGTGGTTGCTTCCTTTTTAGTATTATGAGGTTTTACTTTATAACTTGGTTTTATTGTAAACTTGGCATTGGGTGTAGATGTAGTTAGTGTATTTGCTACATACTTAAGTTTGTTCAATGAGATAAGTTTCATTTCATGGTCCCAAACAACATGGCATTAGACATCAAAATATTTGAAGTTTTTAAAAAATAATGGACTCATGTAAAGAAGAAATCAAACTTTGATTGAATATGTCGATAAGTTCTTTATCTATCATATGATTGGTCATTTTAGCCAAAATTATCTTGTACCTCAAGACATATTTATTGATAGGTTTGTTGGTTCCTTATTTAATTTTTTTAATTTGGGCATATGAAACCTTTTCAAAAAAATTAATAGAGAAATGTGATAAAAAATGATATGCAATAGGTTTTAATGCTTTTACGAATTGGAAAGGTAAATCATAGAACCACCTCAAAGCATAATATTTGAGTTTCCTTGGAAATAATTTGGTCAAAATTTTATCATTGGAGGCATAATCAAGGTATGCTACATAAAAATATCAAATATGCTACTCAGTATCACCCTTATCATCATAAAATAGAAACTTAGGTGCATCAAAACTAGTTGGCAAAGGGTGCAAATATATCTCAAGTGCTAGAGGGTTATGCAACACATATTGGGATTAAATAGCATGAGGAGAATTTAAAGTGTTTTATTCAATTTTTGTAACCTTGTTCTCCAAGGTATTTATAACTTGAAGGAGTGTTTGAATTGTAGATATATTAGGGTTTAAATTGTTAAGTTGAGTTGTCACCAATGGGGAAGTGAACATGGTTTGAGTAGCAATAGGAATTGAAACCATTATTTTAGTTGAAGCATTTGTTAGGTCCATGGTAGATGTAATAATAGTAGTTTTAGGAAGTAAATATTGGAAGATAGAATTTATGCCTCCACTAGATATAGGTAGATTGATTGGTATGGAATCAACTATAGTACCTTCTAAAGACTCACCAACACTAGGTTAAGAAGCCTTAGCTTTATCATGTTTACTTATATCATCTCTTGTAACATACAAAAAATCATATATTAATATCTTGTAATTATTAAGATGATTGATCAATGCTTCTTTATCCTCCATTTGAAATTGGGTTTTTGGATTAATATTTTTGATTGATTTTACAAATGAAAAATTCAAAAGTTTCAACAAAATACAACAAATAGGAAATACAAAACCATAAACCACCTAGAGTTTTGATCTCAAATATCAAGTTTACCAAATGTTTAACCCTAAAAATCTAGACTATGGGGTAATCTAAGTTAAAAGGGGACAAAGATAGCTTAGGGCATAAGGATGATAAAATATCTCTATAGTAGGCCAATTTTTTGTGAAACTTAGATAAACATATATTAAATTTATTATGCAAATGTATGCTAAAAATAGAAAGTATAACTATGCTAGATATGGAAATTAAATGAAAACAAAGTACTTAGTTGATTTTGATGCTAATGCAGATTTAGATCTAGAATAGGAAGGAAGTAGACTAGAAGAGTATTCTAGACAATCACCAAATTCTGGATTTAATGCCTCTATAGCATCAAACACTTACATTAAACTATGATAGTTATGTCAATGTTAATTTTTGGGTTGGATATATGTGTCTTATATAGAATACATACTAGAAATAGATACAACCACCTAGATGATTATAGATTTTTCATCACCTTTGATCTAGTTTATTTCAACCTATGTCATGGACTATCACTTCTTATAAAATAGTAAAACCTTAGTTCTTCCTCCTCATGGTGGTTGTGTCAAAAATTGAGTTGGTGGGCACATGGTGTCAAGTTACCCTAAAGACACCTTTGTTAATGAGTAATGCCTACATATCCAATCCTCTAAAGAGGGCACCAAACTTATTTAGTTATCCCCTACATGTTTTCTTATGTGTGAATCATACGATTTGTGATAATCAAGTACAATAATGACCTAGCTTATAACCTAGAAAATATATATTTTGGGCTGATCCTTTAGTACTTCAGACTTGTAAATGTGTTTCCCCTATGATTTATATGGAATTAGGATACAATAGGGAATATTTACTGACTTGAGTGCTTGATTGAATGCTTTTGATAAGTTTCCTAGTGAGTAGGTAAGAAGTTTCTAGGTGAGTAATGAATGAGGGTTGATATTATATTTATACCAATCCATTTAGAGAATAAATTGAATTAAATTAGTTAATACAATCATCAAGATAAAATTCATTTGAAACTTAGATGAATTTTAGGGCACTATAAACTTATGTCAGAGTAGGACACCTATGTCAGCTTAGGTGTTTGTATAGATGCAAGTGTCAAAGGATAAATAAAATAGGTACATGCTTATAACTTGAAGAAGCATAAGATAAGTAGGTTTTAAGCATTATAGACAATATAAAAGGCATGGATCATCAACATAAGACTATTCAGACTAAGATATAGGCCAAGGGGCATAAGAGAGATACGAGGCAAGGCTTATAGAAGTCATAACGGTCTAAAACTAATAGGAACAACCAAGGTCTAATTTTTTCAAGTGTACAAGATTTAGGTGCTACACAATTCATAAATAGTGTGTATAATTATATAAATATTAAATAATAAATTTATTTCAAGGCCATTGCCATTCACAAGTATCAATGGACTCTTATATATGTTTGGAAAGGATGAAGTCCTTTTTGATGTGGCTTTGGAACATAAAATAATGCAAGTTATTAATGAAGTGCATAAAGGGGTAGTTAGATGTAATTTTGTAGGCAAATTTATTTTAAAAAATATACTACAAAGTGGATAATGATGGCTTTTAATGTTTTAAGATGCGTAAATCACTTAAAAAAATTATTATGTGTGCAAAAGCATCAAAAATCCAAATTATAGGGATGAAATAATACTCCAATTCACTATGAAAAAAATAAAACAATTCCTTACCTTTCCTTGATGTTCTCCTCTCCAAAAAATTACAAGTAGATTCACATCATCACCCCTTCCACAAGAATGTTATTATTAACTCTTTGGAAATAAAAGATCATTGAATTTTGGATCCAGAACACCTTTTACAAGAAAAAGAGCATATTTTTAGTGTTCTAGTGAAAATGGTTACTGTTGACACTTGGATTTGAACCCTTGAGGAAATGCTCAGATCTCCTCATCCAAGTGGCACAATGGAAACATCTCTCTTGCTGTGGGTGACAATTTTGCTGAGATGAATCTCTAGATAAAGGGCTAATTCCCTTCATGCACCTTTAAAGCTCTCTTTTGCCTCACAACTATGTATGAAAAAGGTAAGGAAAATAATTATGAAAAACAAGTGGTGATGCACCAATGATGATATCCTCCCAATTGACTAAAACTAATAATTATAGACAAAACAAGGTGTTTTCTTGCATAGGACTCACAACTCAGGAACCATTGCTACATCAATATTTCATATGCTAGATTCAAGAAGGTATGTGATTCTTAGGAAGGGAATGAATGATTCTAAAAGTGATACAATCATAAAACACTTCTATGATATCTCTGCACTTAGAAAAGAAACACTAGCAAATACTTGCAACAATTTCCTTTCTATAAATTGGTAGACCATCAAGAGTACAAGCTAGAAAAGACAATCTTTCACTAGACTAGACCAACAATGATTCAATCATTACTCAATATTACATCATATGAGAGGAAATCACATTAGTATATCTCTTCAAGAGTTCTTTGGGTACAAATTTGGCCAAAGTTTCCCCAATAACTAGCAGAGGATCCTCAATAAGCCAAAAGAATGCATATATATAGCCTTTGGGAGGTAGTCAAGCAATCAAGGCAAATCACTTGAACATGTGTCATCTTGGATGAGAATTAGTTAGATTTGCAAGAATTATAACTAAATAGATGCAACAATTATAATTTGTTATGAATAAATAGAAGTGTCAGTTATGTTTTGTTACAATTGTTACCTCTTTTTTATCTTTGGGTTCCCACCAAGATCTTGATGCTAACAACTATTTTCTGAAGCTTAAAATTGACTTTCTGTGGGCCATCATCTTTTGGTTATTTATTTTTAACAATTTGTCCATAGCTATTTGATTCTCTTTGAATTATTTTAGCATATTGAAATGATCTTTTCTTTGAGCTTTTCCTGAAATGGACCTTCAAATGTTTTACAAGGGACCCTTCGGCCTTTTAGATAAGGACCATCCTCTTTGGATTTTTTTTCTCTGCACCTTTCCCTATGGATAATTCTCTCGAACAACCCTTCAAAAATTCTATTTGGCCCTTTATATATATTTTTTGGCCCTTCCGTGATTTGAAAAAGATCCCTTCAGAAAAGTTGTAGTTTATCTTTTGGCTTTTGAAAAATAAATCTTCAGAATTCTTGAAGTGCCCTTATGAAAAGAACATACCCTTCAAATTTTCTATCTCTTACCTTTTGACCTTCCTACAATACCATTTGGGAAATTTGTAAAGTACCCTTCATAAAATTGAAGATGATCCTTTGAAAATGCAAGTGCCCCTTCAGAAAAAATGCAAGTGACCCTTTGAAAAGTTGAAAATGACTTTAAAAAAAAATGAAAAGATCCCTTCAGAAAAGTTGAAAATGAAATGTCTGAAAGAAATACACTTAAGGAAAATTTCTTCAGACAAAAAGTCTGAAAGAATTCAGTGAAGGATTAAAAAAAAATCAAAAGAATTTGGCAAAGTCTTAACAAAGACCAAAATGAACTTTTCAAAAGGAAAGACTTGTACATTTGTTGATGGAATTTGTCAAAGAACACTTCTTCCAAAGAAAAGCTAAGTACTGGACCTAGCCAAAGGTATAGACTTGGATAGTTTTTTTGAATAGGGGTGCCCAATTTTGGCTTGAAGGGCCAAAATTTGGTCAACAGTTACATAAAATGGGAAATCAACAAAGCTTTTCTCAAAGCAACTCATAATGATCAAAGGAATATTAATAATGATTTGGATAAATAGAAGATTATTATTCCTTGCATTAAAGGTCTTTAATAAAAATTAGCTAGGATTGTTAACAAAGTAGGTTGTTGTACTTCATTCAAACCTCTTAATGTTTTGTGCACGATTTTGAGATTCAACCAAATATTATATAGATCCTAAAATTCATAAAGAAGTTTACCTTTTTTCGTATTCATGTGGTAAGCCATATGTGGGAGAAATAGGAAGATCACTCTAAACAAGGATAAAATAACACTCTCAGTAATTTCTTCATAATACTTCTACCCTTGCAGAACACTCCCACATCACAAAAAATCACATTAGCATGGAGGAGGCTAAAATAATCATGAGGGAAGAACATTATTTAAAAAGGAAAGTTAGGGAAGCTATTAAAATCGATAAAAGACATTCCAACTTAAATAGGGATGGTGGATTGGACATGGGAATCTCATGGAGACCTATTATGAATGTTCTAAAAATAAGAAGCGTAAATTAGTAATATTTTTCAAGTTTTTTGGCTTTTATTTTTGTTATTTATTTTCCTTTGGAGATGACCAACCTATTACCAATTTGTTCAAACTATTTAAGGTTGGTTGTATTAGTTTTTTTATTCATCGAAGCAATTTATTTCACTCTTATCCCTGAATATGGATACACCTACTATATCCAAAACATTGGAATCATTAAATTAGAACATAGAGGAACTAGAAATCCTGTCTCTAAAGAAATGATACTCAATCCAGTTCTCATGACACAACCATTTAAATAGTGGGGGATATATTTTGGTGGGCCTATTATTCCACCATATAAATTATTCAATGCTTGCTACATGGTCATTGTGACATATTATTTTTAAAAGTGGATGGAAGTGATTATGACTCTAAATTATGGATCAAAAGATGATGTGAAATTTGTGTATGAGAACATCACCAAAAGGTTTGAATGCCCATGAAATATTATCATTGATTGGGGCACACACTTCCTCAACAAGACCATCGAGATGCTAAAAAAGAAGTTTATGATCTTTCACTAGAAGAGTAATGCATACCATTTACAAGCTAACAACAAACATAAAGCATCAAATAAGGTAATTAACAAAAACTAAACAAAATCTATAATGTGTAGAGAGATGGTTGGAGGATCAAATTCATGTAATAATATAGTAATAAATAATCAAATACAAATATGTGACTGGATACACCCAAATTTCAATTGTTCTATGGCATAGAAGTAGTGATGCTAGTGGAATTTCTTGTCCCAAGATTTCACATTTCAATGCTTACATGGCTTGGTGATAAAGAATATTTGGAAAACTAGTCGATGGATTTGTCTCACATGGAGTAAACCTGAAAAATGGCCAATTGGAGTTAGGAAGTTCATAAATGCATCTAGAATCCTATCATGATAACAACTTATGATCAAAGGAATTTCAATAGGGACATTTAGTAATTTTATATGAAAATAAGTTCAAATTGTACATCAAAAGTTTTTAAATAAAGTGGAAAAGGATACATATAACCCATCATATAAAAAATATGAGTGTGATAGTCTTATGATGTTTATATGGTATTTTTATTCTAGGAAGTATGAATGGTACTAGGCTCAAGCCTTACCATCACAAAATCAATATATATGGGGGAAAATGTCAGTTATCACAAAAAGAGTATGATTTCAATTTTTTGTAAGTGTGGTAGAGTATTGAAATAGTGTATATTAGTAAAATTGTTAGGTTAGATGGTAAGTAGTAGGTGTGAATGTAAAAATATAGAGACCATAAGGAAAATTAGAATATATGCTCATATTTTTCATCCTTATCTTTTACTGATGATATCTCTTGCATAGCTCATTGATGCATTAATATCCATAAGTACACATCCTAAGGAGTGCACTAGGATTGGGGTGGGGTCAGATCATGGTAACTTATGAGAGATGTTTATGTACTATTATTTCATACATTCAACACTATCATCCTAGCCTCCTTTGAGTCTCTTTCTTTGTTTCATTCTTCACCTCCTTTTATTTAGTTATGCAACCTCCTTATATTTCATACTATATTAAAATTGATTATATAATTCTACCATTATTATTTTTACATGTAATATATTAGAATTTTTGATACATTTTAGATATTTTTGTGTTTTTTGTATTGTATCATGATTGACAATACAATATTGGGTTTACCAATATTATTCTACTATGTTGATCTAAATCGATACTATTAGTTTAGAGTAATATTCGATTTATATCTTTAGATCCATATATATAAGGGTCATAAATATCATTCCAAACATAAGTAACACTCATCTACTTTGATTTCACTCAATTTTTGTTCTTAAGTAATAAAAGGAGGAATTAGTGTATAGGGCTTATTCATGTGGAGGTTAAGTCTTGCTCAAGGTCATTGAAGCTAAATACGAGGAACTTAAACCAAGTAGGTGCCCCATATTATTTAGAGTACCTAAATAAATACAATTAGGTTTTAATCCTTACCATATGAGGTCTTTAACTAAAGCATTTCTTTCAAAGTGTGACTAGATCCAAGGGGGAGATTGATGCACTGAAAATTAAACCCAAGGTAAATATATTTATCCTTTTCTTTCCTTTTATTTACTTAGTAGATATATATTTTCTACTTATTATTAGAGTAGTACGAATATTATTTTAATTTCTTAAGTTACCTTTATGCTGAAAGATATCATATTATAGGGAGTATAGGATTGTTATTGCAATCATATTTTAGGACCTATTATAGGCTACATTTTCCTAGACTGCTACTACAATCAACCATTTTGGTATTTATACATTGTTTAGTTTTTTTTTTACTATCATAGATATAGGTTACACCTGTTCATTAATTCCTTCCATGTAGTTTCCTTATTGTATCCAAGTGATACCCCCTTTTTTACAACCTTTTTCTTCACATCATTGATTCTATCTTGGGACCTAGTTAGACCTCATATTCCATATCCCATATCTTAGACCCCATATCCCAATTTTGATGCTCATATTAAAGTTGAAGATACTTAGGAATATATTATCATTTATGAAAATCATTATGATTTTCCCCCCTTTCCTACACTTATAATATGGTCAAAATCATTATAATTATTTTCCAATATATGATGATCTTTATGGCAAAGGTAAAGAATAATATTCTCCCATTGATGGATTTTACAACATAGACAAAAATCCATATGAGATTTTTTGATTTTTAGTAAACTTTACTTTAAATAAAGTAATTATGAAGATGATTTAATTAATTTATACCCACCCTCTAGCCCACCCTTAGAAGGCCTTGGGTAGATTTGTCATCAAACCTCAACTGGCATTCAATTCTACCATCTACAACTAATTTTTTTCAACTTGTCAAATCATAACAAAGAACACCTAGTTCACATACCTATTGTAAAATGAATCATAGGTGACCTCATACCAAAGTTCATAGGATTGTTCATATATATCGTACATGTCCACTTTTATTTTCTATACCCTCAAAAACATCAACATCTATAAATATAAGAAAAGGAAAAATGTATAGGTAGTGTTGGTATTGTTATAAATTAAATTCTTGTCCAAAGCAACTACATCGACCATGTCCCTATTTGTGTTGATACAATTTTTAAATCTAATCCCTGTAAAAAATAATTATACTGGACATGACCCAAAATGTAATGATATAGTTATAAATATGATCCCTATCACATCTAACTATATTATCCCTGACATGAAAAGTGCTAATACAGTCTTAATTTTTTTCCCTATCGCATCCAACTATATCATCTTAAAAAAAAAAGAGCATTGATAAAGTCTTCAATGTGATCCCTGCCAAATCAAAATATATTGATATAACCTAGAAATTGTTGATACAATCTTAAAACCTCATCTATTAATAAAAATAACTCTATTAGCTCAAATTGTATTGATTGTGATAGTAGATTCATATTCAACTCAAATCAACCCAACTATTTTGATAGTGATGATACAGTCAAAACTAGTATAATCAAATCCATATCGAACTAATTGATACCATCCTAAAAATCTAATAGATGCAACAATTCCTATTGTAAGATATATTTAAATATAATATAATAATAAAGGTAATAACTATGTCGATCTTGAGTTTGATATCAAACATAAAATTAAATTCAATCTTACTATATCTCACATGTTTAGGCATCTTGAGATGCCCATCATTATCTTCATTCACATGTTTGGGCATCTCATGTTGCCCATATTTCACCTATTTTAAACTTTAGGTAATTTTTCTATGCCCATTCTTAACTTTGTGCATGCTTTGGGGTATGTTATGATGCCCATCCTTATTTTTCATCAACCTTGCAAGCATCTCATCCTCACAGAAATCTAATTATCTAGAATATTAAAAATATTAAATACAAAAAAAAATCAACTGCGAGAAATATTTAGAGATGTATCATATTTTTTTTATAAACCAACCTTGCTACAAATACATTCCTTCTTCTTGTACATAGTTAGGATATTTTTAATATGCTAACACTTTATTGTAGGTTTTATTCTATTTTTATTTTATTGTATCTTATCCTTACTCTATATACACCTCCAAGTTTTTAATCCTTAGTCATATCACCTATTCTTAGTTCTTGGGTCTTTTTTTATTTTTACACCTCTTGGTTTTTGAGTTTGTGAGTTACATGGTAAGACCTTGGGGAATCAACAAGATCCTCCTCACATATGCCCATACTCTTTATTTTTTCCTTTGGGTTAATTTCACCTTTTATTAAACTTTTCATTATATTCAAAATTTCCTTCCCATGTGGTTCCTTGGTATATTTTATCATCATTTCACACTTTGTGTCTTGATATCTTCTGTGTTATCCTTTGCACACTTCATATATTTATCTTAATTATATATGCATCTCTTTGATTTTCATTTTGTGATTTGTATTGTAATACATTGGGTAATACAACCATGTCCTTATAACAAATGTGCATCCACTTTATATCTTATCCCTATTCATAACCTTAGCTAGGTGTCTTCTTAGAAATATAAGATAATGGAACGAGTTGTTTTTTTTTTGACTTAGAGTCCGTTATATTATTTTGTGGAAAAATTATTATTTTTTACCTACATGTTCTCATCCACATTTTACCGAATCTTATAAAGTAGTCTCAAACTTTTCTATTATTATATCATCTCCCTTTATAAAAAAATTATGATTGGGGTAACACTATGCTCATCTCCATGATCCTTCTATTTTTCACCTTCTTTTAGGCTCACCAAGTTGATTTCAAGATTAAACTCTTTTATAAGGTGAAATTTTATGAGTATCTAAGCATTATGATATATAGGTTATCTTATTTAGTGGCTAGATGTAACATATCTTGTGTTAGTCATCATTAACACCCATTGGTCTTCCAAATTCACATGGATGGAAATATAGAAATATAATAGAATCAATAGCCATAATATCAAAAATAAAATGGCAAAGAAAGAAAATATTATGAGATCATACCAAAATACATGATAAAATTCATTAGCACACCCATATCCTAGTCAAATTTAATAGTCCATAGTTGGCCTCATGATAAAGACAAGGTCCATTAGGGTTGTTTAGGCCAATAGAATGGGGTAGGAGGTCTAATTTATTTACCATTAGTTCCACCTAATTTCTAATGTAAGTAAATAATCATTATATTAGACTAATGACTCTATAAGGGCTCCTAAGAAATGGTGGAAGGTAATATCCTTTTATTTTTCATGCCTACTAGCCTTCATGAGATGAAATATTTATACTTCACTAGTTAGTCCAAACTAATGCTTCTTGGGTCGAGTTATGTAGGGATACTAATATTGAAAAGTATTAGTCTTGAAAAATTGATTAGAGTGTCTTATTTCATGTAAAAACCATGTATTCACCTTGGTCATTCCCTATTTTCCCTCCCTACATTTTATTCCCCCTTTATAGGTAGGTTTGTTTCTAAATATCTCCCATCTTATGTATTTCATATTCTTCATTTTTTTTTAGACATGTTAGCATTATGACAACATCCTAATTTAGAGGCTACTCTTCAAGCTTCCCATTTTTAATAGAAGATACGTCTTTGAGTTCTTTCAAGGTGATCTATTATTCTTTGCCTTATTTTTATAGGATTTATCTTAGTTATGTTAGGGACCTTGAGTTTTCTATTCACTTTTTATGGGTCATCTAGTCCTATTTATACTTTTCATTCTTTAGTTATCTATTTCATTATGTTTTGGGTTCTATTTTAGCCCCAACATGACAACTTTATAATTTTTACTTATTCTTTTCTGATTTTTAAATTTTTTTAGCTCTTTTTTTATCCATAATATGATGTCTTACCAAATTTCCCTTATTATTATTATCTAATTCCTAAGATATTTTTTCTTCTATATTAGCCTTATCATTCTTAGCTTATTAAATTTTATAGGTTTTATAATTTTTTTTATAATATTTTTTCATGTACTTCCAATTCTTTATTATCTTGTGTATGCATGTATTTATTTTATTCCATTTTTAGCTGTGCATCATTATGGTGTCTATATGTAGTTTGTGTCACAACAAAGGCTACAAAATTCACATGCATATTTTATGCATAAAGGTAAGTCAAGATATGTATATGATACTTTGAGTTGTTTATTTGTTAACATTTATTTTAAAATTACATTTATGCTTTTGTGTATCTATGTATCTACCCCAAAGCACTATCTCGTATTAGAATATTTTGACACATGATGAGCTTTTGGTGTGACATAATTTTACACTAGTATTTTTCATGTTTATCTTTTACTGATGATCTCTCTTATAGGACTAATTGGTGTATGAATTTACCTAAGTTCATGTTGTAAGGAGTGCACCATGAAATGAGTTGAGTTGGATCATATTACTTTGGGATATATGTTCATATACTCTTTTGTCATACCTTCATCACTATCATTTTGGCATCCTTTAAGTTTATTTCCTCTTTTCCTTCTCCATATATTTTTATTTAGTTGTGCAACCTCCCTGTATTCCTTATTGTGTCAAAATTGTTGGTATAACTCTTTCCTTCTTGTTTGTACTTATACTATATCATCACTTTTAATATAGTTTTGATAATTTTTTCTTCTACATTGTATCATGGTTGATGATATATTAGTTGGTAGAATAATATAGTTCTATTGTATCAATCTAGATCGATATTATCATCTTTGTTTATAGTTGATTTATAGGTTTGGATCCATATATGGGTCATAAATATCATTATTAACAAACACTAGTAATATGATCAACTTGTGCTCATATTTATGCTTTTAAGTAGTAACATAATGAATTAGTGGATAGTAGATTATTTTTAGTGGAGGTCAAGTCCTGCTTAAGATCATTGAAGCTCAATAGGAGGAAGGTGAACTAAGGAGGTGACCCATAGTATTTGGATTCCAAAACTAAGGACACTTAGGAATTCATCCTTTCCATTTTAGGTCTTCACCTAAAACATCTCTTGTTAATTTCTACTAGAGCTAAGGAGGAGATTGTGTGATGACAAGTCAACTCAAGATAAGTATTTTTATCCTTAATCTCTTTCCTTTTATTTAATTAATATATAAATATGTTATTATTATTATTAGATTAGTATATATGTAGTTTTCCTTTCCTAGGTTATTTTTATGTCAAAATATGGCATATTGTAGGGTGCTTAGGCTTACCATTAAGATCATAGTTGAGGACCTAGTTTAGGCTGCATTTTCCTAGATTGTAAAAATAATTGGCAATTTTTACATTCATACTTATTTATTTTCATTTTTTTACTATCTTGGATCTAGGTAACCCTTATTTTTAAGTCCATAAAGTTTCCTTATTATATCTTTGATACACTCTTCTATAACATTTTAATAGGGGATTCCTTATCCTATATTGGGATGAAGTGGAAGGCCTTGAGATTCTATAGCAAGGATGCATAACCCCCATAGAGATATAAAGATAATCCTATAGTCTTAGAGATAAAGTTTTAAGTAAGTTATTAAGTTGTGTGAACATGAATTTTCTTCCATAAAGTCTATTGAAAGGGCTAGTGAGTGGAGTCCACATGGAGGTGGCGATACTCGTTAGAATCCAAAATTAAATTTTGGGTGAGATTTTAACACATATAATTTTGTTAATATAGTTATAGGTTACATTTCATTATCGTTTTAAATTATTTATACCATTTTTCTTATTACTCATGTATTATGTTTGTTGAATTATGTTCAGATTCACACCACCATAACCAAAATCGTGCATTGTTAATATAATCATAACACAAGAAGTATTTGGTGAAACATATCATGAATTCTAGATTGTGTTGATAGTTACATTGATGAAAAGGGCACAAAGAGTTACAATTTATACTTTACAAAATCATAAACAAGAACAATTAAGATTTTATGCATTCAAAGAGTAAATTTGTGCAATAAAAATTAGAATGTAAGATCACAAGGGCCATAAAAAAGATAAGATAAAGTTGGGGTGTTAGTTATAATATCATAATAGAATGGAAAAAATCTATTGGGACTTACATGATAGTATAAATATAAACCACCTTTGAGATACAAATTGATGCTTGAGGGGGAAATGGGAATTGGGCTCGTATTAAAGAAAACCAAGTGAAAAATTTTAGATCCTTTTTATTTCAATGTAATTGGCCAGTTGTAACCAACTAGCTGCATATGCGATATAATTGAATGCTAACTTCCTCAGGTGATAACTTTTGCATACAGACTCAGTTTGAAATGCCTTTTTGAAATTTCATAACTTTTCAAGAGGAATCCAAATATGTAATCATATTTAGGTTTAGGTAAGTTTTTTATTCTTTTTTTTTCCTTTACCCCACAATGTATAGGTTTAGGCAAGTAAGGTCTAACACATTCATCAACAAATTATAAATATTCACCATGAATACGATATATATATATATATATATATATATATATAGATTCACCAATTAAATACAAGGGGATTTATGATAAGGGATCTTAAAATTTACGTACTTACACCCATTTCCATAGTGATAAAGTTATACTATGGATTCATGATTAGAGCACATGATCTTATAACTTAGCTCATAATTCCTCTACCTTTATTCATTACCATGTTTGAGGAACAAGAATAAATCAAATGATAAAAAAACATGATCACGTAAACGGTAACTCAATTATGTGTATTACCTTCATCACAGTTTAAAACATAAACTTAAACATCTTTGGGATAATACAAGCCACCTGAAAAGAAGAAGGAACTACATGCACAACATGTTAGGTCTCTATATAATAAGGTTTAAGAAGGTCAATATAACCAAGTGATCCTATGTCAGAATGATAGTTCGCATGTTCTGTGTATTTTTATATTGGTTTAAGAGATCATATTTATTTTTCACATCTCATTTAACTCAACATCCTAAGAAATCCATGTAAAGATTAATCATAAGAGATATATAATAAACAAGTGCCATAGATGGCTTTAGTACCGCTCTTTTGTATTTTGTAGATTTGACCTTGCCAATTTCATTAATAGCATTTGATACCCATCTATTATTGAATGTCATTCCATCCATAAAACATTACAATTAAAATGTAAAGTCTATGCATCAAATAGGTGGCAATTAAAATAAATGCCAAAATAATCATAGACATAGACATAGGTTCGACCAAAAGCTACTTGTATATTCAAGTGATCTTTGATGATGGAGGGTATATTTATTTTATTAAAAAAAATAGCTTTAAATATATTTGGGAATATAAATTTGTTTCTTCTAGCCATTTTTCCATGGTTATTGGTGATGGCATCCTTACCCCTTCATATGTGGTGTTGATTCATTACAAACCCATCAAATTATACATATGCTCATTTGTTCAAGTAATTAAATTCCAATAACATTTTTTTGTTTATATTTTCTCGATCTAGAATTTCTTATTTCCACTGAAATTAATTGCTATAAGCAAAAAAAAAGTACCTAGGGTAGGTATAAATTCATTTTATAAGAAATGCTTTGATGGACATCCATACATATGTGCAAATCTACCTCTTATAATTCAAAAAAATTAATGCTTATTGATTAGAGATGGTTGAATCTCTCCATTAAACACATTAAAAACAAAGGACATAATGGGAAATGTGAACAATTCACTTTGAAGCATAATTAATGAAGAAAAGTATATCACTGGGTGGTTTTATTAGATGGCCACAATATTTCCTTATTGCATTTTACAATTTTAGAGGAAAATAAAGACTTATATTTATACTTCAATACAAAATGTAGGACAAGGTAAAAATAAGCTTCCTTAAGGGCATGGAAACTTAGACATAGCCAAAGATCTTTTAACCCATAATGAACATATTTTAGGGAAAGAATCAAATGCCAAAGAGCTACTAAGGAATGTAAGAATAATCTGAAGAAGCCAAAGTAATTGGTTAATTTACTTCTATAATTTTGTATCCTTCACATAGCTCTATAATTTTCTCACAAATCAGTTTCTTAGAAGTTATGGGTCTCATATGTGAAGTTCAGTATGATATTAAACATAAGAAAATATGTTATTGTTCTACAGTTCACAAGGTAGATGCATCTATACTTGGAAACATCCAAAATTATAAGCAAGTATAATTATATGATACAAGAATTGTGTTTCAGATCAAGTATTTTCAGCATTCCATATTAAGAATTTTACAATATACAAAATTACAGGGCTCATTGGCATATTAAGAATTATGTAACATAATAAATTATAGGGCTAAAGACCCAATGGAAATAATCACATTAGAGAACAACTAGGCATAGAAAGATTAAACAATTTAAAAATGAATTGCATTGGCCATAGGATACTACACTGAAATTTCATGCAACAATGTATTCTATTCTAATTTGATTAAGAGAACTAATGCAACAAATTGTAAACATACTGCTAGTTCCATGTAATCCATCTAAAAATACATATACAGACTCAATGTTCTTATGGGGAATACATCCCTGATAAGGAAAAACATTCTCTTTTTTTCTATTCTTGAAGCTTCATTTCTATTGAAAAATGGAAAGTACACTCCAACTATAACCTTCTACCAGCCACTTTGGCTCAAGTTCCACATTAGCCAAGAAGATGGCTGCTCTTTTTTATATATTTATTCTCATCAAATATTCCCTAGCATTGGACTTTCCATAATTTATCTGCCAAGGTTAAGGTCCTTTCCCCAAAAGTGACTAGCTATCGTGACAAAAAATTCAAGATAAAACTAGTGCCACGTCCCATTCCAAATGCTTATTTTGAATTATCCAAGAAAAAATAGTAGAAGTGCATCAATTAAAATCCATTTAGATCATCCATGCTTATTAAATTTAATCAAGCTAGCTTATACTCAGTTATAAACTATAACCTCAAAAATAAAAGCCAAAGTCAATGAATTGTAGATATAATAACAATTTTCAATACAACATGGTTTTAATAATAGATTCCATTACAATAAGTTTTTTCTATGATTTAACAGACCTAGACATGGTTTACACAATGAAAAGTAGAAATACGTTAGAAGCAAAAACCAATATACCAGATATCCTCAGGAATGCCATATTTGATGAGTTCTTCATTTTCATGCTTATCGAGGCCTATAAATGGTGAAATCCCTCACCTATGGCCTCACCTTGAACTAAAACACCATTTTTATTAATTTTGTTGATAAAAGAAAAAAAACCCAGCTGTAGAATGATTTCAAATTTTCTTGCACCCAAATGAATCCCCTCCCCTAAAATTTATAGGACACCTAGAAGGGAATTGGATGCCAACAAGTAGATCTTAGGTTAAAGAATTTATGGGTAAATGTTTTAGTGTCAAGAAAATTTCTGATTCATAAAGCTCTATCTAAATAATAGGTTCAGGCCTATCTCATTCAAGTCATTTGGAAATAAATATGCCTATACGAATTTGAAACTGTGAATTAATGGTGAGGATCTAATCCTATTTCTTTGGAGAATGTCCATGGGCATTGGAAGCAAATTAAATTTGCTAATAAATATAGATAACTACCTAAATGTTCTCCTAAAACTATTACCACTCTCCACATCCTTAGCTATTGACACTTGCAATGACACATGTAGGTATCAATAGGAGTTGTTTGATTAGGTGAGTAGATATTTATGGCATGGCATTTCGGGCATTAATCAAATTCTATGTGGCTTTCAAATTGTATTTTTATACAAAACATGGACATAAATAAAATAACATAAATGAATTCATTTCATTGGTCCCTCATCATACATTTAATCACTATTTAATGGTAACTAACAAAAAGAATAAATTATTCCTATCGTGCATTAGACATTCAAAAATAGTTTCAATCCCTAGCTAGTGAGCATTTTGATTAGTTGTTGACTACAGTCAAATGGATTTAATTGTCATGGATAAAAACAATAGTACCTAGGGAAGGTACTAAAAATTGGATTTTTGCCACTTCTACTTGTAATTTTGTATAACTTTTAATAGACTAAAATAATAATGTCCTAACAAGGCTTTCCAAGGATATCTACTAAAAATAATTACATATCCAAGACCCAAAAAATATTAATATTGTTGTTGGGTTAGAGATACATTGAAATATGGCAAGAGGAAGATAAGTTTTTTTTGAAGAGTATGTTAGATTAGGAATACTTACACATGAGATTATTACTGAACACATATATGGGGATATATATGATCTATTTTGTTGTGAACTACTTGAGTTACTAATAACATGGTTTTATAGACTAAATCACTATTATTTTTGACCTCGCAGTATACATAATTTTGAATGGAATAAAAGGAAGCAAGAAAATTTGTGAAATTTGGACATCAAATAGACTCAGACAATTGACCATTGGGTGATAAATACTATCAATGGGTACATATCTAAATTTTATATTTAATGATCTATTTTATTTGAGACTACATATGAACTAGTTGTAAGGGGGATAAGAGGAATTTATTAGAGACATTCCATATTTTTTTAAAGGTGTTTGTTATGGAAAAGGCTATAGTTCCTATTTAAATAGATATGGAGTAGTCAAGTAGGGTGACATGGAGCACAAACTAAAAATATGTGAATGAAGGAAGATGAATTGTTGAGACTAGACCAAGATGTATCCCACTAGGATAAAATAAGATATGAAAAAGAAGATAATAACATATTTAAATAAAATTGTGGGTCATCAATGAGATCTACAAAAATATAAAATATATAGAAAATAGAATCATGTGGTTGATGAATGGGTGAATAGATTTGTGAGTAGTGATATTAGAGGAAGATCATAGAGATTGGGAGGAACTAGGCCTCCACTAAAATTGATAGAGACAGAAAATCAATGTGAGCAAAATGAATCCATAGAAATCACAAAAATATACTATGAAGATGAGGTCATCCTAGAATGAGAATGGGATAAGGATTAAAAACATCAAAGGAACTAATATCACATAAGAGATCGAGAAATTTAGTGGTAGCTTTAGGGATTATCTTAAACTTCAACTTGTATATATGGAATAGGAATAACCAAATTTATAAATATATTATATAGAGAAGGGTATAATCAAGGGTTAGATTCATTTAATTCACTTAATAGGAACTCACCCCTATACCATCACTATAAGTAGAAACAAGTAATATGGAAGTTTACTATGAAATAATAGTAACCAAAAAGTAGTATATAAGTAGAGAATAATTTGGTACCCAAGCCAGCAAAGTGGATTTTTAAAATGAACCATGCATGTTAGTAAGCATCAAAACTTACCTAAAGAGAGTAGTATTTACACCCAGTAAGCTAGTGGTGAATATTCCTCTCATAGGTGGGATGAAGTTACGTATAGGAAATTTTGTGCCTTTGTAGCCATATGATTGTTCCAAAGACCTTAAGAAATACCTCCTGACCTTTAAAATGAAGTGGGAAGCCAAGGTTGTTTAAAATTATGAGCCCAAATATTATGAACTTATATGGTCCTTAACTAGAAGATCTCTAGAGTTCATGTATACGTGTGGATACCCTAAATGACCTCTAGTGTAGCTCAATAGTAACCTAGTTGCATAGTACAAATAATACAAGTGCATGAGCCAAACTATTTAGGACCTAAATAAAATCAAGCAAAAACTAGAGAAAATGTTTGGGACTATGATAAATTTTTTAAGATGTTAAGAATAAATTTAGATTTTATTTCATAGATGTAGATAAATAAACTTGGTTTACATAGGGCCTATATATTAAAGTAATGTTTTCGATATCACAAACCCAATTTGTAAAAAAAGCTTAAGATATTTATGTATACACATAATATTATGAATTTTTTAATTGATTACTGACACTTTGTATCTTGTAGGAACCTATCGAGTCTCAATCTCTCTAAGTGTATGTCTTAAGGGGTAAACTGAGAAAGGGGTGGGCAGACCATCAGTGATTTGTAATATTGTTATTCCTTTTTCCACTTTCTATCTACACACTTATCTCCTAAAACCATTTACCCTTAGCTTATCCTCCTCAGTCCTACCCATTCATCTTAGTTGCCATACCTTATCCATTTTTTTCTTGCTTTCACTCCCTTTTAGTTAGTCAACTGTACTAGGTCGACTAGGTTAACCTAGTATAGTTTAGGGGTATTTTTCACTTTCTTAACTTGTTATCCTTTTAGTTGACCTAGCTCAAACCTAGTGAATTATCCTTGAAAACACACTAGGTCAACTGGGTCAACCTTGTACAACCAACATTTCTAGGAGGATTTAGGGCAAGATTCACACACACACACACACACACACACACACACACACACACACACACACACACACACACACACACACACACACACACACACACACACACACACACACAGATATAATTTCATTTCCCACAATTTCATAAGAGAATAATTAATAGGGAAGAAGTGTCAATGAACATCTACTTATTAACCATTCTACTTAAGGAATAAAGCTTAGGGTTCCATACTTTCTTTGGAGATATAGATCCTGTCTTATGGAGAATTATTTTGGATGATTAGATAGGTTGTGTATCATAGAGATTATTTATCTTCATTATCCTTACATACTATAAAAATCTCTTGTGAATCACCTTGGCCAAGGGAGAGATTGAGGCTCGATGGGTTCATCTTCAAAGGAAAGTATTCCTAACTTTATTTCTCCTTTATAAGTGTAGATAGATAATGAATTTTTATTCTTCTCCCATGTATTAGGATTATGTATACATTGATGTGAGTATATGTCTTCTAATACATGTTTATTTTTGTTATTTTATTGTTTCTAACCACCACTTTGTGCCACAAGCTTTGGTGCACACTAGATTAGATTTACTTTCTTATTATTAGAATAAGTGAATGTTTTAAACCTTAGGATTACATTAGGGTTGTTGTGTGATTGCATTAGACTGTAGTCTTTAGAACCCTTCCTAGCATGATATATTGTGACAAGTGATCCCCTAATAGGGTCTAGAAAATCCCCATATTGGTCATGCTCTCACTTAATAAGTGTATCCCAATTGAAATTGTAGGTATGCTCGATCTTCTCCAAGACAGGATTGATTTATAGAAATGATGCATTTTTGATTGTATATATTCTGGTGAACTTGATGTGAAACTAACCCTTGCAAGATTTAATTGACTTATTTTCATTCTTTTAGTCACTAATTTTTATCATATTGGATTGACTCCATTGACATAATTTTTTGAATTCTATGCACGGGTTTCCAATAATAGGCAACTGGATCAATGCAATCAACCCAATACAGGTTTCTAACCTTTCAAACATCTAATTCAGCCTACTAGGTTAACCTAGTCAAACCTATAAATTTTCATCACTCTACAATATGTTCTTACACATCTTGATTGATTATATCAACCTAGTTTGTAGGATTTACCAACATACTCCAAGGTTATTCATCATCAATATTCATTTAATATGTAATCCACCAAGGTTATTTTATACCTCTTTGTTTCTTTCTCTTTCTATCTTTCCTTTCATAGTTTGTAGTCTTTAAAACTGCCCTTGCATAGTCAACTAGATCGACACTGCCAACCTGGTTTTGTGTTCTATGTACTATCTAAAATAACTAGGTCAACCTTGGCCAACCCTGTACATTTTCAAACCTTACTTTTGTAGTACAAATTATATCCTATCAACTCTATTATATATTTTATGCATATAGTGTCAACACTATACTTTGTTTTAAATTAGAATTAACATCATTTCTACTAGTAATTAGCTCACATATTTTTTTTGTTGCTTGCACATTTAGAATAGCTCACATAATTTAATTAGAGGATTTTTAATTAATCACTTAGTTTCACTATTTATATTTTATGCACACATGATTAAATCATAAAAACATAAACAAGAAATTTAAAATTTTGTTTACCCAAGGCCAACCTACTTGGATTTCATCACCAAGGGGGAAGCCAACTTGATGCTCTGGTCAAGTATAAGGTGTGGTTAATGGTATATTCTAGATAAGTACCAAATAACCTTATTGTTGTGGTGTATGAAGTAAGGGGGAAGGACCCAATACCAAGCATGTATCATTTCCACTGTAGTCCCTTTCATCCCAAACTACCTAAATCCATCCTTAGAGCAATCTAGTACCTTGTTTATAGCCAACTTCCAATCACATTAAAAATCATATCTTAATAATCTAATCAAAATTCAGGTTGAAAAATTAGTTATCTCTTTTCTTTTCAAGTTGATTTCTTGCTCTTTGTTTAATTGTGTGTGCAAAATATTGCATTATTGAGTGTTAGTACAAGGTTTTATTTTGTGTGTTTCAATTGGATTAGCTAGTGTTAATTTAATTGACTATCTATTTCCTTTTAGTACTTACTAATTTTAATTACTTGAAAAATTATCTTGTTTCATTTTCATAATATATTTTTAGGCTTATTGCATTTCTTGTCTACTATACTAGATCAACCCAATCGAACTAATACCTTTCCTACCTTCTGTACACTATACTAGATCAACCCGATCGACCCTGTATAGTTTTATAATCCCTATTTATATGTTAGGTCAACCCTATACTATTATATTCACCTCTTTTTCCTTTGATTTATAATATTTATTATTTTCCCTTAATCATGTAATTTTTTGGGTGATGACACTGAGTTATAGTTAATAAACATGATGAACTTTAAGAATCCTAATAGGGTCTCCCATAGATAGAGTAGGGTTCCTCTTTTGGATACTAGTAATGTTCATATTATCACTTTCACAATGAACTATGGGACCCCTCCTAATACCTCTTCACAACATAATCTTATTTTCTCACGAGAAGACCAACTTGAATTAGAGTATACTCCAAAAATGCTTTTATTTATTTTCAAATTTCCTCAACATCGAGGAAAATATCCTTCTACCATTTATAACCTCATAATTAGTGGTCAAACTGAAGAGCCTCAATCACCTAATCCTACATTCAATATTGGATTTTGGGGTACCATTTTCTTTAATTATCAACCTCTTCCTTCAATTTTGACTCCTTCTTATGCCATGACATCTTCTTATCTAACCTCTTCTACCTCTGTGCTTAGTATCTCAACTAACATGATAGGTTATACATCTAGTGGGATTCTCATAAGATCCACTATCCTTAATCCTTCCACTATTTCATTATTTTCTACCCAAGGAAATCATGCTTCTAGTGCTTATTCTTCTTGACCATTCACTAGTCCATCTTTTTCTACACAAACAAATTTTGTCACTAGTGCCTCACATTCTCATAATTCATCTCAAGTTCCTATCAATACCAATAGTGGTACCCAAGCCACTAATACCAACACAAATAAATATTATAATTATTCTAATGTTAATAAAATGCATCAATTTTTATTACAAAATCTCAATCAAATGAATACCTTTCAAGTGCATAACACAAATCAAATGACGAAAATGCAAAACCACCTTATTAATATTCAATCTCATCCATAACCAATGGATCAGGGCACACATAACTAGAATGTTCCCCCTCTTTCTCTTTATATTCTCAAGGAAATCTCATTCCTCAATCTCATTTAGTCAATAAAACCATCAAGTATTTACAAAATGAACCTCTCACTACTCAAATTTCCAAAATTGATATAGGAGGTATAACACCTAAAATTTCTTATAATGGGTCAATTGATCCTACCCTTCACCTTAGAACATTTGGAAATATTTACAAGGTTTGGGATAAATTAAACACCTTTGCCACTACCAAGCTCCTAGCCAAATCTCTCATGGGTGATGTCTTGGATTGGTAAAATCAACTTAGAGCTCATTCCATTTCTAGTTTGGAGGATTTAGTGAATACTCTAGTGTAATAATTCCAAACTAATGATCTTCCTGAAAACATTTTGGCCCTTTTCATTAATTTTAAACAACATGAAAATGAAATTTCCCAAGATTTTATTAAGAGATATAAAATTTTTTCAAACAAATGTGAACATAACATGGTAGATGATAATCTTTTTCATCTCTTTACAAATGTTATTTTTCCTAAATTACAATATCAAGTCCGAGCTCTTTCTCCACACAATTTAGAGGAGGCTATTGACTAAGCTAAAATACAAGATTTCCTAATGCATAATTTTGAGCCACCCCAACCTTATTCAAATCCTCATCTCTTACTAAAGAACAAAAACCACAATATCACTAATGATGGTGTTATCGATTCTTATGACACCATTCACAATGTTCAAGCTGTCATTCCTAACCCTTCTTTTGAACCAATTTGTTCTTCTCAACAATATACTAATCCTTATTTTTCTTTACCAAATAACATCAACATTCAAAAACCTCTATCCTTAATTGAATTTCTTAAACGTCTACCTAGGCCTCTTGCACAAGAGTTTGACCCTACTCATCTTATGAAATCCTAGTATGATCCTAACAAATTTTGTTAGTTTCATGTTAGTTGGGGTCATTCTCATGAGACCTGTACACAACTTCGTAATTTAGCTATGGATTTTCTTCTTAGACCTAATTTTGATCATGATTTCATTATCCATAAGCGTTAACAAGCCTATGAGATTGCTTTCAAGGACTATAAATCACATGATAAAACTCAATCCTTGAATCAAGCCAATGATCATTTGGCTATCTATAAAGATCCATTACCTAATCATCAACCTATTCAAGATAACCAAGAAAAGCCCACCCCTTCCACCAATGATGTCAAAAGTCTTATTTAACTAACTTTCAAAGAGAATGTGGTTAAGATGACTAATATGCAAAGGGTGGTGGCTTTCATTGATTTCCAAACTACCTACACTCCTCCTTCACATAAGACATATCATTTTATCTAGGATTCTTATCTAACTCATTTAAATGAGTTGGGGAAAGATGACCTTATTACTTTTGACTATACCATTTATGATTCTCCCTTGGATAACACATCCCATACTATTTATACCACTCTTATATCATCTTCCAATACTAATGATAACCACATTTATAATAACTATTATTATTTAAATTTTCATAATCAACTTGAAAAAACTAGTTCATCATCTCAACATGGTTTACCACCTTGTTCTAAACCTTCTCCTTCTTATCAGCAGAAATTCCAATGCACTTCAGATCATCCTTCCAAGGATCTTCTTAATCAGTATGCATCTATATCTAACAACAATCTTATGGGTTATGATGAATGAGATACCATTGTAGAACTCACTAATCTCCCATCTCAGATTCCATTTTTTTGAGCTTATGAAGACCTCCCCATGTCATAAAAATTGTCTTATGAAACTATTATTCAAGATCAATGCCTCTCATCCTCCCCTAGCAGGATGAGAAGTATCTTTATCTATTTTTGAAGATAGTATTTTACAATAATGTGAAGAGATGTCTATCAATATTGATGAAACCATAGACACTTCTCTTTCTTTAAAATTTCCCATAGCTTCTATGATTAGCGATGAGATTATGCTTCATGTAGATGATCCTCCCTTATTTATTTGCATCCAAATAGGTGATATCCAAGTTAATAATGCATTGATTGATGAGGGTTCTAGTATGTGTGTCACTTCTCTCAATTTCTTTAAAATCTTGGGTATTCCAAATGCATTCTCAAATCTACATGCAACACATGTCAAGGATATGATAGAAGGCAAATTCCTCCTCTAGGTTGTGTGTGGCTTCCCATTAGCATCCTGCATATCACTATTTATGTGAAAGTGATGATATTTATTTTCCCCCTTTATTATAACATCTTTCTTGGTAGGCCATGGACTCACCATATGAGATTTATTGATTCTTCTACCTGTCAATGTGTTAAATTCCCTCACAATGGATCCATTTAAAAGATTCAAAGGTAACACTAATCCTTCAAATTTTAAACAATTCCAAGATCATGGTGTCTTCAAGATTCCTACTCTTGAACCTTTGCCAAGCATTTAATTTTGTGAGTCTCAACATCTCAACTTTCTCATTAACTCAACCCAAGGTTACAGTGGGTATCCTGAGCTTATTTATAAAATTATTCCCATCCTCTTAGACTCTAATGATGATGAGCTCAATGAGATTAACTTAAAGATAAATAATGTTAATATCTCACCTCATCTCATCTTGAAACTTAATGCTTTATTACAACTTCATTCTTGAAAACCTCCTTACGATGACATTCTCATAGTCTTGACTAAGACTAGGCATTCTATTCACCATACTTCATTAGATGACAAGTTTATCCCTACTTGTGTCATTGATCTTCATACCCTAGATTATGATGATAGTTATTAATTATATGATCCATTGTTATATGGTCTTGTATAGGCTTGTGATGCCAATATTGTTCATTATCATTCTTCTTTACTTGAGTCTTTTGATGCATATCATCATTTTCCTTCACTTATAGTTCCTGATTTTTGTATTTTTATATTTATCACAAGGTAGAGATGGAACCAACACCTTAATTTTCTAAGGATCCACATATGATTATGCTCATGGATCATGCTATGACTATGCCTTACCATTTTTCTAAGTTCCCAAACCCTCATAGCTGGTTTATGCTTGAAATTAGTGCAACTCTCCTTATACCTTCTATAGATCTTGCTCCTCCCTCAGTAGAGCCTACTATAGTTGATCCTCTTCTCTATCTTACTATATTTGACCCTATTTCCACTCCCACTATTGTTAATCCTACCCATATTTTCAATGCTAATGCTCCTTTAGTTGAGCCTAGTTCCATTCCTTCCTCATCATCTCCCTCCTTTGGTGATGGTTTGCTTCCCTTGCCTAAGATGGCTCCTCTACACACCGAATGGGCTAACAAGTATTCTATGGATTCTTCCACTCCTATTTTACCTCCTTCCATGAGTGATTTTCCTAAAACCACTCACAAGCATATATATTACTTCTATGGGATATATAATCATTCTTCTACACATTATCACAAGTTGTGATAATATATTGATACCTTGAATCCTTCTTCCTCATCATCAGACAAAGCCATGCCTCCCCCAAAGGTACCTCCTGAATATCTACCTAAGTATGGTGAGGTATATTATCTATGATATCTATGCAACACCCATCATACTGATCATTGCCACATCCTTAAAAAACATCTCAAAGATCATCTTCTAGTCATTCCTAGACCTTCTACCATTCCTCCCATAGGTCATTATTGTAAGAAGGATCTTAATTCTTCTCCCTTTTTCCACCTCTAGTGGTTCCATCCCATCATATGGTCCCTTCACCACATTCTATTTCTTCACCCATGATTCCTTCACTTGTGGACCATCCCTCACTTGTGGATTCTTCTCCACTGATGATTCTTTTATCTCTAGTAGATCTTGATCCCATGAATTATCCTGACCATCCTTTACCTAATTTTCCTCCTCAACATTATCCATCAATTATTCCTACTTTTTCATTTGAGGAGATCATAAAATAAGTATTTTCCTAGTATTCATTGAATATTGATGAAACCTTAGCAAAAGTGCATATCCAACTTCATAGAGATTTATCTGATGTATTGGATAATGTGTGTGGATAGATTTACTAGTATTTATGAGCACAAACATGGTAATTTCATATTTTTATTAGATTGGATGTGTTATCCAAATTTATATCTATCTATTATATCATTTGACACTGTGTTAAATTTTTTCTTATCTTCTATCATGATTTCTTTCTTGTTGTACTATATCTTGATTATATTATCATTTCTATTCGCATATGGTTATCTTTTATCATTGATATCCCTTTTCCTTGGATTTTTTCTCAAAACTCTCTTTCTTGTATCTTTATGATTATTTTGCTTTCTAATCCCTCTTTTTCACAAATAATTTATCATGGTGACTTGGTTATACAAACCTTGTTACCTTTGGTTATTATCTCCCTTTAGCATGTGATCCATTGGCACAAAATCCTACTCATTACTATCTCCTTACACTATTCCACTTTTTGGATCTCATTTCCCCCTTCTTATTTTCTCCATAAACTAAGTATATACATGGTTGAGATTTGAGATCACATGCTAGTTCATTATCAAGTTTAAGTGTCCCAGTTAGTATTTATCTTTGGTTACTTATCTTCTTTTATCCTTAGCCTATAGTTCATTCATGTGTATCACTAAATATCTCATGATTGGTCATTCCAAGTCCATATAGAGGAGGAATTTTAAAAATCCTTCAAAGAAAAGATAAAATCCAAATAATTTAGAGAAATGGTAATGATATCAAAAAAGGCAAAATTATTCTTAAAAGTCTAATCACACTAGAAGACATGATTCAAATCACATCTCCTTCTAGTTGAATATCAAACTCCACAGTTGGCTTCATGATAGAGTTGATGTCGACTCCTTTGGGGTATGGTAGGCTAGTAGATTAGAAGAGGAGAATAAAAAAAATCTTTTAGTGCTACCTACTTTCTCACGTAAGTAACCAATCTTCATAGTATACCGACGGCTCTGTAAAGGGTGCTGAAGATTGGGAAACATGTCGTGGGAAGGTAGGCCCATTTTATTTTCTTTATACCAATCTACCTTAATTAATAACACACTTATTTACTTACAAAGCTTTGTGTCTATAGTGAACATGTTTCCTTTGTATATAGATGACCTCTAGTCACTTAGTATCTTTTCATGTCCTTAGTATGCCTCCTGTCTCCTAAGGTCTTCTCATAAGATGCTTAAGTATTTATTTTTACACTCCCTTTTTCATTCCCTATATCCCTTATATTTCCTCTTGAGAAATTTTTTTGTCTACTAATCACTCCCCTTGGGATTTCATTTGTGAGTTGCTTTGTAAAACCATGGATAGGATCCATCATTCCTCACAAATTACCATCTTTTCCTTCCTATTACCCAAATCCTTGATTACCTATTTTTTTTTGTTTATTCCACCCAAATGGTGTTCTCTTTGTGAGTTTCAGTGTAAGACCATGGATGGGACCTAGCCCTCATAAAATTTTCCAATACCCAAGTCACCATCCAAATTACATGTGTCAAATTAGAGATAAGATTAGATCAATTATGAAATTACACGTCATTGACATGCTACCCAGTTTAATTTAGTGTGTTTTATGCTTATTTAATTTCTCTTTTTCCTTTTTATCTTCTTATTTTTTGAGTGCATGTGAGATTATAACCATTTCTTAAATTTTTCATACTTCCCAGCTTGAATTAGTATGATCAATGTAAGACTAAAATTTTGCAATTTTGTTTTTCTTTCATACTTCCCATCATGATTTAGTATGATTATTTGAATTAATTAATTTGTTTTTATTACCATTTATGCCCTTTTACATACCTTCCATTTTATTACATTGATTTCATACTTCCCAATGCGATATTAGTATGATTTTACTTGTTTTAATTTGGTGTAAAAATATTTCACATTGGTTTAAAAACAAATTCATTTTTACCATCTTGTTTTATTATCTCTTATATCTTTATACTTAGTCATTTTTTTTGTTATTACACATTTCCCATCTTGAAATATTGTGTAGTACATTTTCTTGATTTATTATATTTTTCCAAGTCCTTTTTGACTGTTTAAATTTTACCATGCATGTGTCCTACATAATGCTAGAAAAGAAACCACATCACATATATTTCCTATAGAATATAAAATAAAGCTAAATATATGTGCTAGAAAGAAATATATCCAAAGCATCCAAAAACACAACTATCATAATGAAAACATACACAACCAATAAAAATATGAAAAATTGATCCATCATATATATATATATATATATATATATATATATATATCTCATGAGTTTAATACAACATATACAAAGATCCATCTTTATGGCTGGGCTCCATCCTATCTATCTCATGGCCTAGACACACTACCTATTGAAGCCTTAGTTTGACTCCTCTAAATAGTATTTTTTAAGGAGGCCATTCAAGATCTCAATCCCTCTATCTATCCCTAGAGGTGCATTACCCGTACTTATGAATCTGCTAGCTAGGTCTCAATCTCTATCAACTATGCTACTATAGACAGATGTATATTTCTCTCATCTTCTAGGGCCTGCCATGCCTATAGATCCCCTACACCCATCAATGCTAGTGGATTAATCCTCTCTCTCTCTATGATCATATCTCCCTCGTCACCTCTCCAACTAATCTAAACCAACTCATCTAAGTTGGGGCAGATGGTACACTTGAATCCTCTAGTGTCATGGAGTTGTATGGATGTAGAGTCTCATCCAAGACATCATGGAGTGTTTCCCTCACTAGGAACTCCCATCTCTCCTCCTCATCCTTAGCTACACCTAAAAAATCACACTAGATGGATTTTATATCACTATTATATCTCAAAATATCTATCTACCTCTACTTCCAAATACAAACTTAAATTAGTAATTTAACCACCTTTTATTACCTATCTGTGTCTCAATTGCTATGGTTTTGCCATCCATGTGACCACCTAACACAATCTCCCCATCTGCATGGCCTCCTAATACCTCCTCCATAGGCCACCTCCTTAGCTCAAACTTAATTGTCATGGCTTATGTTTGTCTTAGCCTATGTTTGAGTGGTTTCTTTATCATCTCCTCCATCTCACCTATGGGGTTATCCAGGATGGCAATAGTCTCCACTCTCTCCTACTCCTCCTGCCTCTATCAGTGTCATGTCCTCATTGGCTATTTTTCATCTCATTATGGAGATAATAATGGTATATCTGGTATCTCTACCTCTACCTCTACATCCCTATCTTTTTACTCATCTCCTCATTATTCTCGACTAATCTATGGTCATTCTTGTTGATGGATGAGGTAGTCCTATCTATCTTGGCACCTATGCCACTATATGTGGCTCTCTCTACTATAAATAGTGTCTAACAAACTCTATCCTCATTATCATTGATGTAACTATGTTTCAACTCATCCATGTAGCTATTATATGCTTGTATGACTAACACACAATGTTTGCATGTCTCACTAACTGTAACACTAGTATGTGGGGCATGTCCTACACTACTTGGTCCTCTCTCCATCTTTGTACTTGAGGTGACTATCATCAATCACATGGGGCAACCCATCCAATTGATACATAGGAAACCTCTCATATATCCAAGCTTTTAGAAATATGATTGGTCTTATGGTCCCCTACCCTCTGACCAACATCTCATACATATCATGTATTAGTTGGACCTAGATGATAGAGCCTAGGTCATATATAAATCACTCCTCCAAGATAATCCTACTCAAGGCTACCATGAATAATGGTACCTTGCCATTTAACTAATGACATAACACCCACTGTGTTATAAGGCTTATCACAAACTTTTGAATGTATAGAATCTATGATGTATAGACATCAAACATGCTAACTCTCCTACCTAGTAATATCATCTCTGAGCCTATAACCCACATGGATAAGGCTCTCCTCTCCTCTAGGCTATCTAGTATCCCTATGATCACCTACGCTCCTACTACATGTATCCCCAAGATGGCATAGACATCCTCAAGCTTGATAACCACCTCTACTGTATCCCTATCCACCTCCCATCTGAAGGTGTTAGTCAATCATTTCTAGTAATCAAGGAACATGACTAATAGATCAACACTGAGGGGGATCCAACACATATTAGTTATCCTACCTAGATCTATGGATCCTAGTCTAGTTCTGTCTCCATCTAACAACCTATCTAACAAGTCTAGTAACCATGTTGTATCCACAAGTCTCCAAAATCTTCATCGTCCTTGCACCCAATAAATAATAAAGGATGTATCAATTCCTTCATGTCATGTATAGTCATAATACATTATTTTTACATTTTTAAAGCAAACTCAAGCCCAAATTAATTTATTTTAGTCATTTTTACCTACTTTTAACCTACTCAATCTTTCTTGACCTTACTTGGTCTTTTTAGGTCATTCTAGCCCTCTTTTGGCCTTTTGCATGCTTTTTTGTATCATTCCATCTCTTTAGTCAAACTAGTTTGACCAAAAGTTTCCTATATTTTTGCCTGGTTGACTCAAAAATCTAAGTCAACCCCCTTTTCTTCCCCTCCCTATTTTTGAGTTTCTATTCTGGACCTTTCTGACTACTTAGTAACTCTGAACTAGGCCCTCAACTTGCAGAATGTATAGGGTCAACCCATACCTAGTAGGTTGGTACTATGGATTCTACTCATTTATAGCCTACTAGGTCAACTGGGTCAACCCAATGCTTTTTGCCTTTTGACCCCTTGCATTTTCCCCCAAGAGTGCAGTTTTTTCACTTTCTTCTTAAACCCTCTAAACCCATTTTCTATTTTCCTATTTTCTACCCATATAATCTATTTTTGTTTCATTTTGACATATAAAAATGCTTCAAATTGAATTTTACTAAAAATACACTTAATTCAATACAAATTTCAAAAATTAGATTGAGATTCATAGTTGTATACCTGTAGTGCCCCTGTTGCTACCTCTAGAGCCTCTCCCTATCTAGCCTATCATCTCCTCACCATCCTATCTTGTTTTATCTCTAGAGCTCTCTTTTCTCTCCTTCACAAATCAAAATAACAAATGAATTATCTTTTTCCCTATTTAAAAACACTTTTCAACATTCAAATCTTTTAATTATTATTCTTCATATTCCTTGTTTTACCCATATCTTTGTTTCTACTCATCCATTTTACAAAGCATAAAATGAATTAAATTTATGATTACGTAGAGAATCTTTTTCACTATCATATGCTTATCTTCCAATTTTTTTGATTTTTGGATATTTTTTGCACTAACTTCTATAGGTTCACCTAGTGTTCTCTACATTGGACACTTTCACATTTCTTATAGTCAACTTCCTTATCTATGACACTAAGGTAAGTTAAAAGCTTTTGTTTTTCAATTCAATCCTTTCATTTATCTTATTTTCTGCTTACTACACTTTACTTAGAATCAATGTTATGTGCTATCATGTTTTATCCTGAAGCACCATCCCATTTTTCACTTACGTGACACGTGATGAGCTTCGAATGGGGCATATGTATACACATAATATTTTCAAAAAATTTATTGATTAATGATACTTTATATCTTGTAAGAACCTGTCAAGTCTCAATCTCTCTGAGTGCATGCCTTAAGGGGTACACTAGAAAAGGGGTGGGTAGACCATCAATTCTCATAATATTGTTTCTCCTTTTTCCACTTTCCATATACAAAATTATCTCTTAAAAATATTTACCCTAAGCTTATTATCCTTAGTCATACCCATTCCTCTTAGTTGTCATATTCTATTCATCATTTTGTTGCCTTAACTCCCTTTTGGTTAGTCAACTATACTAGGTTGATTGGGTCAACCTAATACAATTTAGGGGTATTTTCGCTTTCTTAGATTGTTATCCTTTCGGCCAACCTAGCTCAAACATAGTGAATTGTCCTTAAAAACACATTGGGTCAACCCTATATAGTCGATGTTTCCAGGAGGATTTAAGGAAAGATCCACCTATATATAAAAGCTCATTTCCCACCATTTCATAGGAGAATAATTATTATCAAATAAGTGAAAATAAACATATTATTATTGATCATTCTACTTGACGAATAAAGTTTAGGGTTCCATACTTTCTTTGGAGATACAGATCTTGTCTTATGGAGAAGTATTTTGGATGCTTAGATGGGTTGTGTAGCCTAGAGATGATTTATCTTTGTTATCCTTACCATAATAATATCTTGAAAATCACCTTGGCCAAGGGAGAGATTGAGGCTCATCAAGTTCATCTTCAAAGGTAAGTATTCTTATCTTTATTTATCCTTTGTAAGAGTAGATAGATAATGCATTTGTATTCTTATCCCATGTATTAGGATTTCATATACATTAATGTGAGTATGTCTTCTAATACATATTTAGTTTAGTTATTTTATTATTTCTAATCCCTAATTTATGCCACAAGCTTTGGTGTGAACTAGATTAGATTTAATTTCTTGTTATTAGAATAAGTGAATGTTTTATAACTTAGGACTCCATTAGGGTTGTTGTGTGATTGTGTTAGACTGTAGGATTTGGAACCCTTCTTAGCATGATATGTTGTGACAAGTAATCCCCTAATCAAGTCTAGAAGATCCAAATATTGGTCATACTCCTGCTTGACAAGTGTATCCCAATCATAAGTGCAGGTATTCTCTATCTTCTCTAAGCCAGGATTGATTTATAGACATGATGTATTTATGATTGCATACAATTTCAGCCATAATGTGGGTTGAGAAAATTGAGGATAATGGAGATGATTCTTCAAGAAATGCTATAAATGACACCAAGGTAGACATGGTGTTGTGTAAATAGATGATATTTAGGAAGGAAAAAAGTAAAATATCTCTTTATAGTGCATAGAGAATGGGTAGGAAGGGCGTCATTGTAATTTTTCCCCCACATTAAAAAGGAGTTTTGAGAAATTTATCACAAATGAGATCACTCCACTTCAATTTGTCAATTAGTATAACATTATGTAAGACAAAATTTTAGTGTAACCTACATATTTTTTAAATCAATCACTCATGATGATGAAAACTACATGGATTACAAAATCTCAAATATTATATCTCTAAGAATGTGATCACAATAACTATTTACCCACCACATTAAAATCCTATATCTTATTCCAAGATACAAAGATGACATAATAGGTAAATTGGATACCACCATTGCCTCAATATCAAAAAACTTAGATACCTCATTATCCACAACATTAGTAAGGATGGGCACCACCTTTGCCTTAATATCAACCAAATTGGGCACTTCCTTCACTATGGAGACAATATAGGGGATATTATTTATAACTACAAGGATATAGATCATCACAGAGGTAGGGTAAATATCATGGGTTACCAAGGTCATGAAAAAATAAATAAACAACCATGAAAGCATATAACTTACTACTTGTGCATGTAAATGAATCATATTATGCACAATTATTCTAGCAACCCTCATTGATAAACTTACTATGCATATTGCATAATTTATGATTAATATAATACTGATGATTTTTGAGCACTTGAGAAACAAATGAAGGATAAAATTATTTGAGATGTAAACATCAAAAGTACACTACCTAAGCAACCTATAACTATACACTTTGTTACAAAGATACAATATAAATAAGGAATTGGACCCTTGGAGATGCCTAAGGATAATAATATCTAGAAAGTGTGACAATCCATGTTTGGACTCGAGAAGATAAAAAATACTAATGAATGAAGTAGCCAAAGCTATTGTGGTTGACTATGACATAGGATAAAATCACTACCAATGCAGTGAATATGGAAGTGCAAGTTTATGGTAAAATCATGCACATTCTGCCATATGAGGGAGTAATGATTGCTTTGAAAAATATGTTGAAGATGATAAGTCTAATATTAAATGAGGATATAACATATAATATAAAATACTTGTTGCACAAATTGTTGGATTGCACCACAAATGGGAAATATAAAATAGATAAAATGGTTTGGTATGTAAATACCAAGAACCATGGGATATGGATGCCATAATTTATTTCAAAATTAAAGAATATGAAGTGCTGATTTTTTTTTATGATATTTGAAACACCATAAATATGATGCCAAAGTCCACTTGGTAAGCTATTAGAAAACCTATGTTAAGCTATAGTTTGGTAGCTTTGATATTGGAATGCTATGGATGCATCAAACCTATTGGTAGGTTGGAATATGTGGAAATAAAGGTGAGAGATATAATCTTTCAAGGATAATTCAAGGTTATAGATATGAAGACATGTGAGACACATATCTTATGTTGATTAACAAGAAGTGGTATTACAATGGTAGTATGATTTTAAATATAGTGTATAAATAGTTGAAATCTCATCAAGATGATGTAATCATTATCATGCCCATGAATAAATCAAAATTCAAACCATATATGATACCAAAGGAACAAAAATTTAGCCATGCCCACATACTTGAGAGTTGGTATAAGGTAGATTTTGAACCAAAGAAAGAAGATTTCCAAGGGAATAATTTTCCATACATCTTGTAACACTAATTGGTTACACATGCTTTGAGGTTACTAGATCAGTTTTAGAGGTAGACAATATATATTTTGAGATTCCCAAAGATAGTTCAAAAAATGTGATAAAATCCACCTTTAATGAAATCACCCAAGAGGTCAAAGAAAAATAATATATACTAGGGACATATGACTAACAAAGATTACATAGAGTCAACAAAGGAAGGTATAATACCGTGGGGTTCAATATATTATATTATTGGATTCTTAGATGTGAATATAAAAATTTTGGGACAAAGTGACATTAGTGAAGGAAAATTTTCATGGTGATTTCAACACACCATTAGATTCCTCAATATGTTGGCATAGATGAGTTGTCAAGATTCATTAATAACCTAAAAGTTCATGTAAAAACATTAGATCATGTGTTGAAAAACATAATTTTTTGGGGTATTTTCATAGTTTAGAGGGATTTAATTGGACATAAACTTATGGGATGTTACAATCATGTTTATATATTGAAACTAAACTATTAGATAAATGGACAAAATTTCAAGCATGGAAATGTCTAGAGATACATGTCTATAATTTTATGTATATATGGAAAAATTAGTATATAGATCCAAGGTATGGATCCATATTTTAAAAGGTATGATAATGCCTCTCCCTAGTTTGGTAAATGCATTAGGAACATAGGTAAGAATAAATCACATGGGTGTAATACTAGTTAAACTTGATTCAAACGTTTGTATTTTAGGATGAGAACATAATGGTGCATACACTACTATAGAAAATTAAGATGTTATTTTAATATGGAGGAGTGGATGATATGAATACCTCAAACAAAGAATATTATATGGATAGAAGTGATAATAGCATCCCTAAAATTTTAAATAAATGTTGCTATGCTTTGGAGTAGAAAATATTTATTCTCAAGTCTCGTAATAGGGTATAGAATAACACAAATAGCCATAAAAATAATGAAAGTAATGAATACATGGACATAAAATGGATGTTTGACTATGATAAAATTATTAAACTACCAAATAAGGAAGATGTAGGTAAAGGGAGAAGAAGAAAACTTACAAAATTTGAATACAAAGGAACACACATATGGGGTGTTGTGAACTCAATGAAAACTAAAGGTGTGTGTGTGTGTGTGTGTGTGTGTGTGTGTGTGTGTGTGTGTGTGTGTGTGTGTGTGTGTGTGTGTGTGTGTGTGTGTGTGTGTGTGTGTGTGTGTATGAAAGATATTTGAAAACATAAGTTTAGATAAGTACCTAAAATGAATATAATTGATGATTATCAATTGAAAAAACAAATATCAGAGGTAGTACAACTTTTTAGAGACTATGAAGATGTGTTTCCCACTACCTTCACTAAATTCATGGAGAAAAATCCATCATTGGGAGAGATGCATAATGAAATAATTGAGTGGATAAGGTCAATCAATAAAATTAAATATAGGTTGAATCAAAATACAAAGCTATAAATTAAGGTAGAAAATGATTGCATTGTTAAAGTGGGTATTATTTATCTAGTGGACAAATTGGATGTGGTAAGTGAAATGGTGTTTCAACATAATAAAATAAGGGAAATCAAAGTATGTGGGGGTTATTTCACATTAAATTTTGATTGTATAATTGATCCTTTTTCAATGCCATTCATTTATGAGGTGATAGAGATTATCATAGGGTATGAGTTATACTCATTCGTAGATAGGTTCAATGGGTATCATTAGATCTCCATCAAAAAAACATTAGCAGTCAAAAAAATACCTTTTTAGTAAAATGGGGTCATTCACATGTAGGGTAATGTTTTTTAGGTTATATAACACACCAATAGTGTTCTCCAAATCTGTAATCATTATATTTAAGGACTTCATTCATTATTTCCTTGAATTAAAATTAGATGATTGGAGAATCATCTCTCTTCAAAGAATACTTATCAAAGTAGTTAACTATGCTAGAAAGGTGCATAGCCTTGTGCATTACACTCAATTTGAAAAATTCCTTGTTTTTCACACCATTTAAAGTACTTATAAGACATGTGGTGTGTAATGATCATTTTATAATTAACTAAACCAAGATTTTAGCTATCATTGGACTTAATACACCACTAATACATCTCATGCATGATATTTTAGAGGGTACATTGGTTAATACCACAATTTCATTCTCAATTATGTAAATATTTTAGAATGAACGGATAAAATACTATATAAAGATAATATGTTTGAATGGACATGATATTGCCAAAATAAATTTACATAATTGAAATAATGACTAGTCACAAATCATATCTTGGTTTTTCTTGAGTGGAGCAAGGCATGTCATGTCTATGAGGACACATTAGGGTTTGAAATATGTGTCATACTTTTGAAACTAGGAGAAGAATACTTGGAACATCCTATTCATTTTAAAAATCTCAAGTTATTTCTCTAGATAAAAATTACACCATGATGGAATGAGAATCCTCATCCATGTCGTTCACTCTAAATTTTTTTGGCACTATGTGTTGGAAACCTCATTTTAGTTCTTCATAGATCACTAGGATTTGTGACACATAATAAATGAGTCCTTTTTTGGAAGCATAATTTTAATAGATCACCTAAGATAGATACAACTAAGAAAGGAACTAGAGAACATACAAGAGGACTCACTTTATGCACACTTGTTTAGATTCACTATGATTCTAGAGAAATTAGATGATATTGTTATTTTACCATACATGACACATTTTTGGATCATTATATAGAAAGACAAAATAAATATTTGATTTCAAACACCATTGGTAGTATAAGAAGAGTTTTGGTAGGAAAAATCATTCCAAATTATTTATTTCAAGGGAATTCATTATTAAATCAGTTGATTGAGCACATGAGATTGAAACTTAGTTCATTTTTCCTCTACCTTTCTTCATCATGATGATTGAAGCATAAGAATAAATAATGCAATAATATAACTTGATCATGTAAAAGGTAACTTCATTTTATGTAGTACCAATACTAGCTTAATCACACTTGACAAAATCAAAATAAACCCTTTCAAATAACACAAGTGACCTAAAAATAGATAGTATGTGTAATATCTACAGAAGAGGGATAAAAGGGTCCACACAACCACGTGATCTAAAATTTACCACCTAGGTGTGTAAGATATGGATGAAAAGGTGAAATAAGAATAAGGAAAAGAAACCAATTAAATTTTTTGGGAGGATGAAGCTATAAAAAAATAGGAATAAGAGTGTAAATAGGGAGAAGTGTGGAATAAGGCTAAAGAGGAAAAATTTATGCACAATAAATTAGAGAAGGAGATGGCTCAGAAAGAGTTGAAAGAGAAGGATAAAGCATAAAAATAAGAGGTAAATCAAGGAAAATTAGAATAGGGAAGGAGGAGAAATAAGAGAAAGAAATGAGTAATCAAAAGGCTTGAAAGGAGGTAGAGAAGAAAGAGTAAGAATGGTGAAAGAAAGAGGAAGTGGGAAAAAAAGAGAAATAACAAGCATAAAATGTGAAAGTAGTACGACCAAGGCTATGGGACAAAGTCAAACTATGTAGGAGGTTATGGGATAATGTTAAACTACTTTAGGCTAAGACCTTCACATAGAAAAGTAGTAAGACCAAGGCATGATCCTAATAGATTAAGGATCTAATACTAAGGTGGTTGGGAAACCTAAATCTTAACCCCAAATAGAGAAAATAAATATAGGATTCAAGGTTGTAAAATTATATTCGTAAGAGGGGAGAAAAAGGAGCTGATGATACAATTGGTTCATGGTGGCTAAATGCATAGGGCCACCTATGAGTAATAACATGTTTTTAATATCCACCCATTGGATGTGAAAATACAAACTTCCACAACTTATGCAACCAACACAAATTGCATTGACAATAGTTCCATAACAGGCAATGGTAGATGTGGCATAATTGTCCTTTGAAAATCAACTTTAAGGTGTAAATGCATTCAATTTGGAAGACCAAACTCAAACTTAATCAATATAAAGATATAAAAAAGGACAAAATTATGAAGGAAAATAACATAATAGAGGAAAACTACATGGTATTAGTCCAACAAGTCTTAAGAAACTAATTAATGGCTAAGAACATTTACATGTAGACATTTGTATATAAACTCTCAAAAGGATAAAATTCATGCAATGCATATAAGAAATAAAAGCCTAGATGCATAGGTAACACCTTTAAGCCCAAGCCATATTTGATCTATTAGAATAATACAATAAGGTATTCACACAGGCAATAATATAGGCCAAATTAAGAGATGGTGAATAAAAATAATGGAAGTTTTGAGAAAATAGATTCATTGAATTTGGTCATTGCATGAAATAAGAATGTAGCCAAGAAGGAAATCACTTTAACATAGTCTCTCTAGTTGAAGGACAATGTGATGGACTGATTAGGGTTTTAGGATTTGGAGATGTTGCATAACACATTTGTGGGAGGATAAATAAATAATTTTGTGGAACACTTTGAATAAAACCAAGTGGATATATATCAACATTTTGTATTATAAATTATAATTATCACAATTGTGGAAGAAGATGACGTGGGAGGAATAATGCAAATTTTGACACAACTATACACATTCTTCACCATCATAATGAATGCCCTAGGAGATTGACAAGTGTTAAAAAGAGAGCTCATAAATATCATGTATTTATTCAAGAATATGATATATGATCCTACATATGTTTTGTTAATGAAGTTACAAAAAATATTATAATCCCAATAAATGCAATAAATCCAACAAGCACCAACAACACAAGCTTTGAAAGGCTCCCTAGGTTATCCAATGCTATAGATCTAGTTCACTCTAGGGGAATCATCTTCCTCATATTAGAGCTTTGGCCAAGGTAGTCATCTAGTGATTAATACATCATAATTTCCACTACCAAAATAAGGTATATGAGCATTATATATATATTTTTTAGTTTAGGCTAGAGTGAGTTTTTAAAAGAGAAAAAATTGGCAAATTATTTGAGAGAAAGGATAGGAAGGTTGAAAACCCATAATGGGAAAATTATTAGTAGTTTTATCATATTTAAAAGTCATAAATTGTATTCATTTGGTATGCTATTTATTTTAAAACCTAAAAGGTTGGCTAATTAGTTCATAAAAGTGAAAATTAGTAAAACAACACTTATGGTGAAACTATGTCCAAAGCTTCAAAATAGGGAAATAACAAAGAAATTCCCTAAATATCACCCAATGGTCAAGCATGACAAGGGCCAATAAACTATGATAATGATTTTTTTCTCCAGACAAGGAAACTATTTATATCTTGGACAGTGTTAATAGGGGACTGTGAATTGTAGTTCATAAGCATTTTTATAGTTGTTAATGCAATAAATATATATTTTGTAATCAATCATGTAAGTATATGAGATAAATGTCATTTTTAACATCTCTTAAGACTAAAAGGATGAATATATGAAGAGAAAACAATTCAAAAAGTCATGTAGACTATATAAGTAATGTATATACTTCATAACTTTTAAAGTTGGCTTCTTTTTACTTTTATTGTTGTTCATAGTTGAACAAGCTTTAAATGTAATTTTTATGTATGAAATATCCATAAACATATAATTTTACAAATCATAATATCATAATGATAGATCATAAGTTCCATGTATTTTTGTTTTTGTTTAATAAATTATATTGTATTTTACATCTCAATTAAACTTGACACCCTAAGCAATTTGCCTAATGCATAAAATTTATATACAAGATTTTTTTAATATGAAGTATATCATGTGAATCTAGATTTATACCAATTATACCTAATGGATTTTTATAAATTATAATACAATAGTAGCATATCCAAACAATACTTTGTAAGGATTTCTACTAACAAAATTCTAACAATCTAACATACCCCTGCATCATTAGTGTAACCATAGAAACCATTCAATGTAGATTATATTTATAATGTTGGTGAGATCTCTTGCACATATTTTTTTAGAATGTAATATTTTTGTGATATCCTAGACATATGTCCTTGATTAATCTACCTAGCAGATGAACATATTTTTTTGATTAATATTTAATTTTTTATATACCTATCTTGGTAATTTAGACATGTGATATCCTTCCTTGATATTATCTATCTTTGTTTACACACACATGTACATGCACACACACACACACACACACACACACACACACACACACACACACACACACACACACACACACACACACACACACACACACACACACACACACACACACACACACACACACACACACAAACATATAATTTATCAATTGATAATTTTTTCATCAATCAAATAAGGAAATTTAAATCTCATTTCTTATACCTTTTCAAAATTTCAAACATGTTCTCATATTTTTTACAGTGTCATGAAAAGATAAAATGTTTTTCTATAAGTGACCTTAAATAATTAAAAAAATAAATATAAATATATTTTATTTTTAAATAAGGGAAGGGTTTTATATTGGTAAAGTTAATGTCCTATGATCTTCAATTTACTTAATGAAATTTGTTTAGGTGTTCATTTAGTCCATAAATAGGGTTAATTAAAGTGTTCCTAACTCATAATAATATAATTAAAATTTCATCTCCACATGATTTTGATCTAACATTAAACACTAGGTATTTTAGATGTGGTAGGGTTGATATGTCCCTTAATAACATTTCACCATATTGATAGTCCCCTATTTTTAATTCTTGTAACACTCACCTTTCTAACAGACCCATACTGTCAATTCTTGAAACAATCATGTCCTTGTTGATAGTGTCATACTATAAATTATTTTATCACTCACCTCGTTGATAAACGCATACTTAAATTATTTGAACAATTATGTCCTTATGGACATACCATATTATTAATTATTATAACACTCACATTTTTGGTAGACCCATATTGTCAATTCTTGTAATACTCACCTTACTTACTCACATAATAAACTTGTAGGGTAATTTATAAATTTCATTCTTGTCAATCCACTTGAGAATTACTATAGACACCTAAACCTAGCCACTAATAACCTCCAGCTAGGATTTTGAACAACTTCTATCAAATGTGCATAATTTGACCTAAAAACACTAAAATGTGCTAAAAGGTTTGAACTTGTCATATTCAATTTCCAATTTTGGCTAGAGTATCATTAAATGAGGCAATGCATTTTATGAAGAAGCTAACTTTGATAAGATCATTTCGAGTTAAAATAACATTTTTGCACTTGGGTGCTTTGGATTTCTCTTTTCTACCAATTTTCTTGTATGAGACATGTGTCTTTGTTATTTTGTGTTGGAAACATCCTAAATGGGATAACAGTTCCAATGTATCTAAAAATGACTTCTAATTCAAATCCAATCAAATTTTGAGCCAATAATGCCATATTTTGACTAGTTTGATTAATTTATGCATTAATTGCCAATATTTGCATCAAAGTTGACTAATAATTTTTAAGGCTAATCAATATAAATTAAGAGCTTAAGTTAATTTTATATGAAACTTGTTGAATATTTATTTTTGGAAATTGATATTGAATAACAACATCATCAAATGACATCATTTCTTGGGAAGGCATCCCTAGGCCATAAATGCACAAAATATCAGGATTATGGGTCTCCCATGCCTCTTTAATGCCTCCTTATCCCAAATATTTATGTATATATTTATATATTTAATTACATAATTAGATTTATTCATGGCCACACATCTCAATCTTGAGATGGATGGTCATGGTTGATCTTGAACCATTTTGAAAATCTATAAATAGAAGAGCCATGGGCATAATTTTTAAGTTTGGATGGTGTAACTTATAATGCAAAAATAATTCCAAAGGCCATTACAATAGAGTTATAATGCCAAATTGTTGAGCTAATCCAAGCCACAAACCAAAATTTCCAAGAGGAGATGAAGGTGGCCACACTCCATTGATGAAGATCTCTTGAAGCACAAGCCGAACAAGCCAAAGAAGGAGACTTTTGGAGTAATCAAGGATTTGGTAAGGAATTTATGTTTTGTGTTCATATTTCTCATTTATTTCCATTTCTAGTTGTGTTCTCAAATGGTTTTTCCTCAGTAATCTCCCCCTAGTGACTAGGCCTAGAGATGTTATGCTAGTTAGTGTGTTTCTTTCATTTTGATTTCATTTTAGAACTAAAATGATACTAACCATGCTCTCTAGAGTAAAACTATTAGTATACATAATGGAATACCTGATGGGACTATACCCCACAAATTTGATCAACAAGCACCTATAAAAAAATTACTAACCATTTCCTTTTAAGATATTAGAGTGTGGAAGCAAAGAAGGTGAAAATTTGAGTAAAAATCCATTTTTTTGTAAGTCATGATTTTGTTCTCAGCACTATGTAATCTAACCCAATTGTGTAACCTGATCTGACCCAACCTGACTGTGGAACTCAACTAACCTAACCCAACTTGACCTGAACTGACTATGTAACTTGACCTAACCCAACCTAACTATGTAACTTGATCTGACCTGACCTGACTCGACCTGACCCAACCCAACCTGACCTAACTGTATAAACCCAAGAGCTCAATTTGAAAAGTTATTTATTTCACTTGGAAAATGCTTCAAAGATAAAAGAAGTATTAACCATTTTATTTTAGGATTTACTTAAATAAGTTCTAAAACAAGCCTAATCAATAATTTCACACTTATTTTTAGATGTTCTAAAATGAATTAGGCATTTTCACTTTGGGTTTAAAGATAAAAACTTCCACCGTTTATGTTAAATGTTTTTTATTGATCTTTCAAAGTTCACAACTTAAAGCTAAGGGGCTAAAAGAACCCCACCACACTTTTCAATTAAGTGCTTTAAAATTGAACACATTTTCAAATTTTATATTTAATAGATCATTGAATAATTATTTTTGTTTGAAAAATAGAAAGATCATGCGTGTATGCTCTTCCATCCTTCCCCTTTAGGAAACTTTTGGGATCAAAAGCATCATCTTTATTTCAAAGTTCCTTAGTAAAAGGCATGAAAGAGATTTTGTGAAGGCTCTCCTCAATGACCCGCATGGCTTAAGTGATGTAGAAATAACCTTTAAATATTTTTCACTTGTCATTTAGTTTCATTGCATCTTGGCTTGTGAGGGGGACTTCATTACCTCCCATGAGTTTTATAGGGAAGCCTTGACCTAAGAATTCACCTCTCGGCATTGTTTTAAACCCTTTTCCATAGGGGGTATATAAATTGGGATCACCCCAATGGGATAAAAGGTTTGAGCTGTTAAACCTCCTCCTAGCATTAGGGCAAAGACTGGGATGTTTGAGAACTTTAGACATCATACTATACTAAGTGTGCGATAGATGTAGTGGTTGTAAAAAGGGTAAGACCTTTTTACAACAAGCCAAGGGTCATGGACCCAATTGACGTGTTTATTCTCTTGTATCATTGACATTAAATTATTGTATATGAGATCTATTTTTAATGATTGAAAACCAATTAGTTTTAGTCAACCCCACTTTGCCACACCCTTGATCAAAATTTGGATGATTTACTTATATTTTGTCATTTTCTTGCTTGGAATTTTGAAACTAAAACTAATGTGTTTGTTTATAAATCATGTCAAAACCAATTTGTTTATATGCCACTCTTTTGTTTAAATAAGTGTTGTGATAGCTGTTTTAAACCACACTTGTGCCTTACAATTTTTTGCTAAACTTGTTTGTGTGTGTGTCATTTGAGTTGAGGAGGGTAGCGTTATGCTACCCAAAAACATGTCAAACCATTTTTGCCTTTGAGTCTTTAAAACATAACATTGATCACATTATTAGATCATGCTTACACTGTTATGATGCTCAATTTATTTCAAGACTTGTTTACCTTGTATCAGAAACTATTATTTAAAAGCAGTTAAACCTCCTCCTAGCATTAGGGCAAAGACTGGGATGTTTGAGAACTTTAGACATCGTACTATACTAAGTGTGCGATAGATGTAGTGGTTGTAAAAAGGATAAGACCTTTTTACAACAAGCCAAGTGTCATAGACCCAATTGACGTGTTTATTCTCTTGTATCATTGACATTAAATTATTGTATATGAGATCTATTTTTAATGATTGAAAACCAATTAGTTTTAGTCAACCCCACTTTGCCACACCCTTGATCAAAATTTGGATGATTTACTTATATTTTGTCATTTTCTTGCTTGGAATTTTGAAACTAAAACTAATGTGTTTGTTTATAAATCATGTCAAAACCAATTTGTTTATATGCCACTCTTTTGTTTAAATAAGTGTTATGATAGCTGTTTTAAACCACACTTGTGCCTTACAATTTTTTGCTAAACTTGTTTGTGTGTGTGTCATTTGAGTTGAGGAGGGTAGCGTTATGCTGCCCAAAAACATGTCAAACCATTTTTGCCTTTGAGTCTTTAAAACATAACATTGATCACATTATTAGATCATGCTTACACTGTTATGATGCTCAATTTATTTCAAGACTTGTTTACCTTGTATCAGAAACTATTGTTTAAAAGCAGTTAAACCTCCTCCTAGCATTAGGTCAAAGATTGGGATGTTTGAGAACTTTAGACATCGTACTATACTAAGTGTGCGTTAGATGTAGTGGTTGTAAAAAGGATAAGACCTTTTTACAACAAGCCAAGTGTCATAGACCCAATTGATGTGTTTATTCTCTTGTATCATTGACATTAAATTATTGTATATGAGATCTATTTTTAATGATTGAAAACCAATTAGTTTTAGTCAACCCCACTTTGCCACACCCTTGATCAAAATTTGGATGATTTACTTATATTTTGTCATTTTCTTGCTTGGAATTTTGAAACTAAAACTAATGTGTTTGTTTATAAATCATGTCAAAACCAATTTGTTTATATGCCACTCTTTTGTTTAAATAAGTGTTATGATAGCTATTTTAAACCACACTTGTGCCTTACAATTTTTTGCTAAACTTGTTTGTGTGTGTGTCATTTGAGTTGAGGAGGGTAGCGTTATGCTGCCCAAAAACATGTCAAACCATTTTTGCCTTTGAGTCTTTAAAACATAACATTGATCACATTATTAGATCATGCTTACACTGTTGTGATGCTCAATTTATTTCAAGACTTGTTTACCTTGTATCAAAAACTATTGTTTAAAACCATGTCACATATGCCATTTGAACCTTGTTTATGCGTCGTCATGTTGTCCAATATTGTCTAGCTTGTTTGGTCAAATATTAGTCTTGAACATTTAGTTTTTAATTAAATTTTTCAAGTTTGGATTAAAATATTGATTTATATTTAGGCCTCAATTCATGGGGCTGATACACAGATCTTTCTCTTTTGGGTTGCATAACTTTGGTTAATGAATTACCTAAATTTGAATATTATTGATTAATTGTTTATTCATAGAACATATACTCATCATTGTTTGTGCCTTTGTTTGGGAGAACACAACCTTTATCCAAAATCCTTTTTCCTTATAGCTCATGCCAATTAATCACATTTATGTTTGATTATATATGTGAGTATATGTCAAAGTTTTTTCCAAACTTGTTAGAATAAATCAAATCATATAATGCCTTTGTTTCAAGTATATATTTTGAATATATTTGGCCAAAAGTCTTAGCACAACCTATTTGAGCCTAGATTTTGACTCTATGTTTAGACAAAATACCTAGCAACTCTTTTTCCCTTTCCTATTTAGACCTTGTTTGGAACAATTTGACCTAGACTTTTGACATGTTAGTTTTATTCAAATGCCTAACCTTTTGTGTGTATGAGATTTGACATTAGATATTTAAAGTTAGATTTTTTTATGCCAAATATTATCATGAACCATATATATATATATATATATATATATATATATATATATATATATATATATATATATATATATATATATATATCTACTTTTAAACCATTTTGGAGATACAACTCCAAACTTTTGACCAAGTTTGAACCATTTGTCCTTTGGACGTAGTTTTTCAAAGTTTGTAAAACTCTAAGAATTTTGTTTCAAAGATTTCATAATTTATGTGGATATGTCTATCTAAACTTATATTGGATTAAATTACAATCTAACTTATGATATAATGGCCACAAAAAATCCAACTAAAAACCCCTATAGAGATAGATTTTCTAAAGAGTTTTATTATTCTCCCTATAATACTCCATATGGGGAAAAAATTTAAGAACTATATTACAATCCAACTCAAAACCTCAAATAGGATGATATGGTTTATGAGGAGGACTTCGATGCTTTGGCTTATGTAATAAATCAGGGTTCACCACATCACACCATTTCCATACCAAGACCTAGTCTTTTGGCTTGTGCAAGAAATCAAACTACACGACACCCTTTCATCATTCTAAGACCTAGTCCTTTGGCTTATGTGAACAACCATGCTACAAACCACCCTATTTTTACCATTTTAGGACTTCATACTTTGGCTCATGCAAGAAATCATTCTCCCCAATGCCCTACCATTATCTAACCACATGCCATTCCTCATCCAGTAGTGATCCCATCCAAATCTCAATTGATCTAATCATTCAAAGACCAATCTATGTTCATTATTGGTATTTTCTAACTCATTGGAAACCAAGGCCAAGAGTACCAACTAATCTAAGCTGTTTATGTTGAAATAACCACTTGTGATAAGACAACTTGTGATGAATCACCTATTGATCCTATATCAATTATTAAGGAATCTCACTCTAACAAGCTAGTCTTTATTGAGTCACTTCTTAATGATTATAACTACCTTTGGGAAAATCATTACCTTGACCGTATGAATATTTTTCAAGAGACTCCCTCTAACAACCTAGTCTTTGAGGAGTTATCTCTTAACCTTTTTCCTATTGTTGAGTATCACTTTGACAAACCAGTCTCTATAGAGCCCATTATGTGATCACAGGTTGTTACTTATCTAATATTAAACATTCTAAAAGACATCTTTATAATATAGTACCCATCAAATGAATAATAAAAATTAGAGTTAGGTTCTATTCTTAGACTGATATTAGATTTATCATCAGAAGCAGAATCAACATCGGTCTTGACATTAGATTCAAAGTCCATTGAGTCAAAATTAGATTCATAAGAAGAATACATGCATGACTGTTACAAATTGGTTATGCATGCCTTATAGATAACTTTGAATATATTTGTGATCCTTCTATGATTTTTTAGGATGAGTACTTTAGTTTTGACACGTTCTCCTAGTATCTTCTATGAGTATTGTGTGGCCTCTTCCCATTCCATTATCATCACCACCAACCAACATAGCCATTTCATTGACATTACATCTCTCCCACAAGTGTTGATTATGACCAAAAGAATCACACTTTATTAAACTGCATCCATGGTGACATAGTCGTTGAAGTAGAGCAAGTAGGCTAAGATCACATTCATGTAGTAGAAAAACACTCTCCTAGTGAAACCTTTTTAGAGGTGCTAGGGGAAAATCAAAGTTCAAACTCAACATCTTCAAGTGAAAATTTTGAAAAGTGCTAGAAGAAAATCAAATTAAAGAGCCAATGTTCATTAATGAAACCTTCTCAAAGGTGCTATGGGACAACCAAGATAACTTCATTGGTGAAAACTTCATCGAGGCACTGATAGTTGAACACAAAAGTTATTCATTACTTAATAAAGACATTATTCAAGATCAAATCAAAGTAGCTTCCAATCTACAGCCTAATCAAATGATAGCTACTCTCAAGTTCAAACAATAGAAAAATATGATGGACCTATTGAGAGCATATTTAGAGGTATTTGGCCCTACCATATCCAAAGTTATGTCAAATATGGCATCAAAAACATTACGTGTGACTGAAAGTCCTGATCTTCATTTATTTTCTAATCATTACGCATTCCATTGTCCTCCACCATTTCATTTCCCAATAAAACCTACCATCCATTATTTATACCTATTTACCATCCATGACCACACTTTCCTTTGCAAAAGCTATAAAGATACCTTGTCTTTATGTTTGAAGGAATCAAAATCAACAACGAATGATGATCACAATAATATCATTTGAATCTAAATTTATAGCCAATTCTTGATAGAGAATCTATTTAGATGAGGTATGGGGTAACAATTAACATGATTGATTATTCTATTCATATCATTTGTTGATCAGGATATGCAAATCCACATCAATAGGGACACTAGAATCATATGCCATTTACCTTACCCAGGCCAAACACATCAAAAAATAATAACCATCATCCTCCACAAACATGTACCATGCCATTTTCATTTACCATTGTCACATATCCTACCATTTGCCACATCACTTAGAGGAAACCTTCTTACAATTTTATCCAATCTGTCAAAACCCATCATTATCCTAGAGAAAAACCATTCCATTTTACTAAATCATTCATATCTAGACCAAAGCCTATTTTTAGTCATCCTATCTAATCCTATTTTGATCTTGGTTTATTTAGTTTTTCCTATAGGTTTTATGAGAGGATTATGATCAAGTTTCAATATTCGATCAAATTTGTGTTTAAATGATAGTCTATGAAAGTAGTGTGATAGTTGATCTAGCAAGATATCTTTCATTTTCCATCCTATATCAAGTTTGTTTATGTGATATTGATTATAACTGCCTATGGGCAAATCAATATCTCATCTTGCTATTAATTATCACCACCTATGGGAAAATTAGTATCATTAATCTGATCCATTGTATCTTAGTTATAACCACCTATGGGTGAACTAGGGGAAACACTTGTTTATCATGCATTATTTCATCACCTTGCCATTGTTGTATATCCATTTGCTATATTTGAGAACTTATTAGAACCTAGTTGGTTTTTCCTCACCTTTTATGTAGATTTAATTATTATGACTTGAGGTCATTTCAAGACTATGTAGGCCATACTCAATTCATGTTGAGGTCACTACAGTCCCCCTTTCCATGTGCTCTCATCATTTTGCAAGAAACTTAAGCCAACGTTCTTTCTATTTTGTGAGTAGGTATCTTGTCATTCTCTAACAAGTTGAGATACCTCAAAATTCCAAAAACATTTCAAATATTTCAAAAATTCAAAAACACTTGTCCTCTCTAAGCGTAGTCAGTTATCCTTGATCCACCCTACTAGGGTAAATCCATTATATGATGTTTTCTATTGCTTTTTATTTTCAATATTTTTATTTGTTTATTTTATTTTTATTTGTTTGTTTGTTTGTTCACTTTCCTTTTTGTTTGCTTTTAGCACTGTTGCCTTGGCTTAGTTTATATGTGTTCATTGGGTGATTCCTTATGCACATTATTCTTGAGTCCAACCATATTCATACATCAACATTATCATCATGGTTTCTATCATTGGTGAATTGTTTTCAATTGTTTATTAGATCGAGCGTCAGTCCTTATGCATATTTTGGCCAAGTCTTCATGGTTTTATATCATGATGCATACCATCATATGCTACAACAAAAATTAGTTTCAAGAAGGTTTACAAGAAATGGAGCTACAAAATTTTCTCCTTGGTACCTTGAAAAATCCTTCCACCCACCTTGATCAAATCAACCCCAGTGACCATTCTATTTGTATTATTGCTAATAAGGATGAGCATCTCCTCATTGGTAAGTACAATTGAATATTTTCCCATTGATCAATATTATTCTTATATTTATCTCTTTTATCACTTTACACGTGTTCATCTTTAATATGTATTCTAGGTTATATCCTTGAGTTATGCTTTTTTATCTACCATAACTGGGGCACAACCATATCAAACATCATCTTTATCCAATCTACGTTATCTTAATGATTATAAATCCCTATGGGCAAATCATCATTTCAACTTTTATTCCTAATTATAACCACCTTTAGGCAAATAAGTATCCTTTTTAAATCAATGCATGAAAGCATTTTATCATTTGGATTAATCTCACCCACACGTTAATCCCACCTTCCTTCTTGCTTCTTTTCGAGGGACCATCTATCCACATATGTGATGGTCACTCCCTCAAGGGTGCATCATCATAGGATTCTCAAACACCATTTGGAGCTTTTTATTCAGTCATCATCTTCCTTTTGACATAAAGACCATTTCTCATTATTTGAGAAGACATTGATATGCCTATGGTTTGAAACATCTTCCCAAATAAGAGTAAACTATAGACACCTAAAATTGGCTACCGATAACCTCCAACCAAGCTTTTGATCAACTTCTATCAAATGTGCACAATTTGGCCTAAAAACACTAAAATGCACTAAAAACTTTGAACTTATCATATTCAAGTGCCGATTTTATCTAGATTATAATTAAAGGAGACAATGTATTTTATGAAACAACTAAGTTTGATCAGATCATTTTGAGTTAAAATGACATTTTTGCACCTGGGTGCTTTGGATTGCTCTTTTCTACCAATTTTATTACATGAGACATGTGCCTTTGTTATTTTGTATTGGTAACATCCTAAATGGGATAATGGTTCCAATGCATCTATTATCAACTTCCAATTTCAATCCAATCAAATTTTGAGCCAATAATACCACATTTTGACTAATTTGATTAATTTGTACATCAATTGCCAATATTTGCATCAAAGTTGACTAATCATGTTTAAGGCTAATCAATGTGAATTAAGAGCTTAAGTTAATTTTCCATGAAACTTATTTAATATTTATTTTTGGAAATTAATATTGAATAACTGTATTATCAAATAACATAATTTCTTGAAAAGGCATCCCTAGGCCATAAATGCACAAAATATCAAGATTATGGGTCTCCCATGCCTCTTTAATGCCTCCTTATCCCAAATATTTATGGAGATATTTATATATTTAATTGGATTTATTCATGTCCACACATCTCAATCTTGAGATGGATGATCATGGTTGATCTTGAACAATTTTGAAAATCTATAAATAGAAGAGCCATGAACATCATTTTTAAGATTGGATGGTGTAAACTTATAATGCAAAAATAATTACAAAGGCCATTTCAATTATATTTATAATTCCAAATTGTTGAGCCAAGCCAAGCCACAAGCTAAAGGTGCTAAGAGGAAATAAAGTTGGTGACACTCCATTGATGAAGATCTCTTGAAGCACAAGCTGAACAAGCCAAAGGAGCCTTTGGAGCAATCAAGGATTTGGTAAGAAATTTGTGTTTTGTGTTCATATTTATCATTTATTTCCATTATAGTTGTGTTTTCAAATGTTTTTTGGAGCAATCAAGGATTTGGTAAGAAATTTGTGTTTTGTGTTCATATTTATCATTTATTTCCATTATAGTTGTGTTGTCAAATGTTTTTTTCCTCACTAATCTCCCCTTAGTGACTAGGCCTAGAGATGTTATGTTAGTTAGTGTGTTTATTTCATTTTGATTTCATTTTGGAACTAACATGAGACTAACCATCCTCTCTTGAGTCAAATTTATAGTCTACAATTATCACACCTATAAAGTATAATATTTTATATATCAGGCTATGTAACCTATTTTAAATTATTTTATAACTCATATATTGACATAAACATACTATTGATTCTTGTAGCACTTATATTATTTACTAACAAGGTCAATCCTAAAACACTTGAGAAGCCCAACTAAAAAATATCATAATATTTTCAAAATATGGTTATTTAATCATAATTGATAATATTCTTGTAGTGACATTGTTGGAAAACCCATGAATATATAAATTAAAATGAGTAGACCTTGCAATGTACTTATTGTGCAGTCGAAATTTAATTTCTTTCTAACAATCCTAATTGATTTACATAGATAATTTTTTTTATGAGGGATGCATTAATATATCATTTAAAAAAATAAATTTTAAATCCATTCTATTCATAGAAGGCATAAGAGACTAAAGAATTTGGGTTGAGAGATACAAACATCATTTTAGTTTTAAAGATCTTAGCCAATGAGTTTTGATTTAATTACTCATGGCTCTACAAGTTTTTTTAAATGCTTTATTTGATATTATAAATGGAGAGGAATATTCTGAGGGGAGGAAGAATGTGCATCCACATTTAGCATGGACCAAATAGAAAACTATGATTGTTAATTTTTATTAGTAAAAGAGGGTTCTAGGTCCCTCACTCTATTCATTAATCCAAAAATGTTTTTACAATAAAATAAAGTTTACTAAAGTAAGAATACACAAGTTTCCAAAGTTACCACAAGGCTGAGATCCAAACAAGAATAAATCTTTAAAAATATTTTACAAAAGAAAACTTAAAATTTTGAGAAACATAAAAATATCTTTCAAAAGTGAATAACTTTAACATCCAGAAGGAGAGTCATTCCAAGTCACCCATAAAACCCCCAATACAAAAACATAATTTTACAACAAAACCACTTCCACTTTTGTATCCATATAAATAAAATGTCTTCTACATCCAAATTTTGTGTCTTTCATAATAGAAATGAAAATTTCCCAATAACAAGGGGGAATATTCCTCCACAAATATTCCACAGTAAAGACTAGAATTATAAAATAAGCATAAAATAGTGATTTAAAATATGACATCATGAGAACAAATCCTTCAAAGAAATTATCTTTGAAATAAAGAGTAAATCATCTTCCATTATTAATACAAAGAGAAAAAATAAATCAATAATAAGAGGAAATACCTTCCACAACCAAAGGTGAATGACTCATGTAGCATGCCATGAAAAGGCAAACACTTGCTTAGAAAAAAACCTTTAAAATTTGGTAGTGCATTTCCATTGATGAAGACCAATTAAATAGAAGATGGAAAAGATTCAAACCATAATTTCAATATATATGAACATATTTCTAAGAATTTGGATTTATAGTATCAACATTTTTGGTTTTATAATTTATAAAATTGAATTTATGTATTTATTGATTATTAACTAGTGTGATATTGGATTATAATATTTTTATTATTGGTTTTAATTAGTATGATATTGGATTCCAATGTTTCTATTATTGGATTCCAACTATTGAGAAAATTTTAGAAATTACAAATCATATCATAATTAGTCCTAATCACATAATGCCCCATAGTTGTCATATTACCACCTAATAGTTGTCATAGTACTATCTAATATTTGTCTAGTTTTTATCTCATATTCACCAATGGCATCATGGAATGTAAGATTCAAAAATATTATTGCACCAATGTAACACATATATACACCATGACATACAAGTATTAGACAAAATTTTGTATTGTATGAAAAATAGTCACATTGTACCATTACAAACCAAAGTGGTTTCCACATATATTTATCTAAATTTGAAAATTTCACACTTAGTTTACCTTTGTGAAATAATTAATCATTTGTGGCCACATTATATGTATTAAATCAAGGTTCACACTTATTTTTATGCCAAATACACATCTTCAAAACAAACCCAGTTATTATCTAAGGTGAAATCTATATATTAGTATGTTAATGAAGGCCCCTTTTAATTTAAGATGTGATTCAGGAGATTTGTGACTTTGTGACCTTGTGATCCCATCATAATCACCATATGTATTCAATTTTATATCATAAGTCTATTTAAATTTTTTTACAGTGTGCTTTAATGGTTTTCATGATATAACTGTGGTATGTTGATATATTGTGTGCATGAAAAATTAGACATACAAAGAGATAAAATGGATTTAAAGTTTCAATAGATTTGCATAGTTTGTTGAGGCCACCTTGAAGATAAAAGAGACCTCTATGACTCTATGAATTCATGACCTCATGATTATCTATACATGTTATGTTATGATGTTGTAGAATTCTTAAAAGTAATGTATGTTCTTTATTAAATTTTTATCTATGTTATATTTATTTAATATCTATTTGGAATCCACATATGTGAAGGAATGTTAAAGTGAAGATAAGAGTTCAAAAGATCTGAGAAATTTAAATAAAGTCATTTTAAAGTTGTGGGACTCCATGAAATTGAGATAATGAGAGACTTCCACACCTAAATGTATCTTCACCTTTCACATTTATATTTGTCATATCCAAATTCTAAGTATTATTCCTATATTGCCTTTATTATGTCCATTTAGAATGATGACACATCAAAAAAAATTGGTACTAGGAGGGTTGAATTTCAAAAATAGGCTAAAATCACCTAAAACTAAACTTGATACAATTTACTTTTGGATCAACACTTCAATCCCTCTTCTTTTTGTATCACCGTAGAATTATATTATGTGCTTAAAACAATTGTGATAAATAAGTGTGAGTGCCTAAACATATGGTGCAACATTACTACTAACACATATCCCTTGAAATTAAGTAGAATAATGCTAGTTTTAGTTCAAAAAATATTATGATTACATAGTTAAACATTAACCATTTTTTAAATAAAAGGTAAAAAAGGAGTATTGAAGGGTCCCTAAGCCTTTACAGTGAAAATAATGAATAAATAATAAAATTTACAACATCATATCATCAAAATAAATAAGGCATGAATAAAAGTCCACAAAAAACAAAATAAACAATTAGAAACAACTAAACAACTGTTAAACAAGGAGTAAGTCATGGACCAACTAAGAAGATCCAAAATTGCTGAGAGGATTTACCATTTTCCATTCTTCAATGATGAAAGTGAGATGGTCCACCTCCATTGTCTCTATATCCTATCCTTTTCCTTTCATTTTTAATCTCTTTCTAGTTCTAGATCCCATTTCTTTATCATCATTTTTATTTAGTAGTCTCTCATGATAGTGACACTCAACACAACTTTTTTAATAGTTTCTCTATTATTTTGAAGTAATTTATCAATATCTAATTTAATTATTCTTTCCTCCATTTGGGATACTTTACTTCATAAAGTTTCCATATTTTTTTATTAAATATCTTTCTTTTTTATTTAGGTATAGGTTCTTATGTTCAAAATCTCCACAAACTTGGAGCATAAGATAATTAATCTTGTTCTTGAATTGTTCATTTTACTTTAGAATAAATTCAAATGATTCTTTGTGAAGATTGATTATTTTCTCCAAAGTTTTAGGGTGATATAGAATTATAACAATCTCTAATTTTTTCCTTTTCTATTTTTTATTATTAGGGTTGGGATACACAAAAGGTTCCATGGAGATAGGATTAAGTGTCAAATAAATAGTTATCTCATCACTAGCAAGAGGGGTAGAACTAGATGATGGAAATATAGAAACTAAACAAATAAGGTCTACTAGCATATCATGCATAGAGGTAGAATCAGGAATAAAATAAGGGGATGAGGGATTCCCTTTGGAACATATTTTATTCAAGGGTATAATTGAATGTGTAGGAGGAATGATATTAGAAATAGATTTGGGAATTTTGACCAAAGGTTTTTCATTAACAACAACATGTTTAAGAGATTCCAAGAGGTTGTGATCAACAAGTTTAACAATGGGTTAGGGAGAATGGATAGATATTATGAATTTAGCATGGTGATACATGAGGTAGATGATTTATTGGTAAAGGGGAAGTAAGATCTTGTTATGTTGACCTCCAAAATAGAATTATCCAAAAATAATATAATATAAAAATGAAAAATCAAGATATTCTTAAGCCTAAAATGATTTAGAAAGGCAAAATGATGATAAATGGAAACCTTATATCTTCATTATAATGCCACATAACTCATAACTTGATGAAGGATTTCACTAAGTTTTAAGGATGGAATCTCTTAGGTATCCTCCTTGGTATTCCATTAGTTTCTCACTACTAACTAGGAATGTAAAGATCTCTTCCTTCTTTTCTCATTTCTACATGTAAAAATTCCTTCTTCCATGCTCAAACTCATTATTTGAGAAACATTCTCCTAAAATACTTCAATTGATAGACATATAATAGTAACTTTCCTAGCATTCCAAGCTTTATCAAATTCTAAGTATATGTGTGGGTCATATCCCATGATTAAATCCATAAAATGGTTAACCTACCCTATTTTAAGATTCACCAAATTGTAGTCTATTTTATAGTAGTATCTAGTGCTATGGGATGCCCCTACACCTATCACCACCCATGGCAAAGCTAATCTAAAAAATAACCATCCCTTTTATAGAATTATTACCCAAACAAATCTTTGGACTAGAATTATGGATGGATAACTACACAATGGTCATCTTGATAACATAGAAATTTCAAAATTAGACATATGGAACATTAAATGGTTTACATGCAAAAATACTATCCTTTATATGATTTTTCATAGGATATTTCAATTGGCATGCTTAATAATGATGTCGAGGTCCTTTGTTGTCACAATCATGATAGAGTTTCTTGACTCATTATGAAATTGATTAATTATCATGTCTAGGGCATTAAAGGTTTAGATAATTGACATGGTTTCCCCAAAATAATTTAACCATTTGGTTCTTAGACCATTCATTTTAATACTATTAGAAGTAGTCCTTGTATAATTCATTCTAATGTTTTCCTTTGTTTCAAGCATTATGATGGCTTAGGGAGACAAACCTAGATTGGTCTTCATGCAATAAATGTAAAGCCTCCTTGGGAAGCTTTGGGTATACTTAAACTTATTAAAGTTATCACTAAGACCCTGTTAGATGAAAAAATAATCACCCATTTTTTATAATTAAACATTAATATTAATATATTCATAGCTTGATAATGATGATTCAAAAATAACTTTCTCAAATAAATATTAATCTTTCACTCATATTTAATAAAAATACTACATTATTAAGGTCTTAACATACTGAAAAATAATTTGATGAAATAAATATCAATATTTCATTTAAATTATTAAACAATAATAAAAATATAAGGTCTTATTAGAGTATTCTTTACTATAGAAATATGAAAAAATTGACATCCTAGGCCAAGATGATAACACATATTAATTTATGATCATGAATATTTTCACCAAGTTGACATTCAATACCCTATTCAAGTAGTTCAATATAAGATTTATTTTGCTTTCAGTGTCATCACTATAATCTCCCTATTGTATAGCACTAAAATCATTTGAGCCACTACAAATAGGAGTAATAGACAAATCTATGTGCTTTGACAATACCCTCTCTTCTTAGGCAATGTAGTATCCTTTATTCTTGACATCAGTGAACTTAGGCTTTAAATTCATCAACTTAAAAATGAAATTTTAATTTCCCATCCACTACCATGTTAACACTCACAATGACAAATCCTCTTCCCACATCTCTATAATGTAGTGTCTTACTCGGATAATCTATACCCTATGAAACTTTGGTGCCTTTCTAAAAAAAGTCCACCCTATCATTCTCTCCAAATTTAAGAAACATCAATTCTATATTACAAAAAATAAATGTGAGATGAAATCAAATATATAAAAAATAATAATCAAATAAAGAAATAAAAAATAAAATTTAGATGATTTAAGCAAATATGTATAAAAAGCATATTAATCTATGTCTCAAGTAAGGAGATTATATATGCTTCTAGGAATACATATGTATATAAAACTAAGAAAATATGACCAATATATCATATATGTAAAAAACTTTATGTCATTTGATGCATCACTAATCTTATCATAAATTATAGAAACATATGAAGGTAGATAAGGCAGAATTAACAAACCCCCCATGGCACTTTATAAATAAGTGTGATTACAGTATAACCCGTACAAAAAAAACACCAAATGGAAACAAAGAAGACACTGGTATTCACAAAAATAGATTTAAGCAATGAGACTATTGACCTATCATATAAGATATCAAGAGAGATGCTCTAAAAATAAGGGAGTAAAATAGGTGTCCCCATAGAAAAAGGTGAGGTGCTAAGAAAGGGGCCTCCAGGAGATATGACACAACTACCAGTTTGTCAAAGTAATAATGCATGTCATGGGATGATGAAAGAGTGTGGAAAATAGATAAAAAATAAATGTATGCAAAAACACTAGAATATAATAAGCAACCAAAAAACAACAACGTGTAAAGTACATGCAAAAGGACATTGGGCTCAGCCAAAAGTGTGTCTAAGATAGTGCATGTATAAAGTACAATGTAATTCCCATAGCATATGAAACCCCATAGTAGTGATAATTTACAATCAAGAATAAGATGTCAGACTCAGTCAAAAATGCATCCATGAGTGCAAAAAATGATGATAATGCAATCGAGATGAAGAAAGAAAGAAGTTTGTGTTGCATTTAAAGGTTTGACCTCCTATTAGACTAGATCTCACCCTCTAATCTCTAAAAAATTAAAGAGATAAGGTAAGTTCAAAATAATTAATAATTCCTCTATAAATTATAAAAACATTTAAAAATACATCAACACTAAAAATTCACAATAAACTGTAAGCACAAAGCGACACGACACAACCAATGTGAAGAGACCCCCATAATGAAATACTTTACAAAATTAGTGGCTTTTTAGAATTTGATGACACCAATGGGTAGAGAATAAAAAATGCACTTTAAAAAAAATAGAACTCAAATCTGAGTTATGGTTCAAAAGTTATAGGCATTTTGATTTCCCATAAAAATGGGTCAAAATAATTAAAAAACACTAAAAACTAGAATTTGAGACCAAATTAGGAAAAAACATAGTTATGAAGCCACTCATTAGAACCAAATTTTTTCCATGGATTAAAAAATTAACCAAAGTGAAAAATAGTCCTTTTGGTTACCTTGGTATGCATGCAAGTGAGTTTGAATTCCTCTTTGAATAAGAATACAACTAATAAGGCAAAATTAATGAATTTTAAGCTGTGTAATGAGGACAAAAGATGGATTACAGGTGTCTTAACCTGGTTAGGACCTCAAAGAGTCTCCTCTAAGGAATAGGTAGGCATATATTCCTCCATCATGTAGTGAAAAAGAAATCACAATTCTCCTTTTCATTTTCCCAATGCACTTCTAACACCACACAGACATTTAACTTAGATCAGTGCCTGTGGAATTTTCCAATGTAACTTCTCATAGTAAGTAGGGATAAAAAATGTAGTCCTCTTATAATGATCATAATAAATGCTATATTTTTATACCTTAAATGCACCAGATAGTTCTTAAGCTTATACTTCCTCTTGAACACACTTTTCAATGCAAAAGATAAGGAAAAAATTGTAATAGTGCACTCATACAGATCTCCCTTGATGCAATACATAGGGTTCTTGAAATGGTCCAATGCAAAGTTTTTTTGTTCACTATCACATTTTCATTTCTAACCATGTCATTTGTATAGGTATTTACTATTTAGTAATGAAAAATTTATTGGCTCTTTGGCTGATAATAAATAGATCCTCCAAGTAGTGAGAATACTTGCCAATAGGGATGCATAAAAATCACCATAAAAATCTAGAAAGGTCATTGGAATTAGGAGGCCAGGTGATGGAGATAAGACCTCTGATAAAGGACAAAAAAAATTATAGATAAAAAAATTGTGTCAAGATCCTACACATGGGATATGAGAGATAGAACTCTGGTTATGTAAAGAATTTGATCATTGCTAATGAAGGAGAAATCTAGATCTATGCTACCATTATGTAAATTTTAGATTTAGTTGATGTCTAAAAGAAGAGGATGCCAAAGGTATTATGATGCACTTCACCAGCTATGCCAATAGTCCAATATCAATTCAATAGTGTCGAATAGAGAAGTCACCTCTTCTATAGGTCAAGAGTATGATCTAGGAGTTGAGGTAGCTCGGTAAGGAGACTATAGAGAATGTTACGAGTCACCATTGAGAGAGCCCTCATTACCATGATCCAAGATCTTAACCATGGCATTGATATTATTTTAGAGTTTTAAAAATCCAAAATAAAACTCAGACCATTATAATGAAGATCTAAAAAATATATATGGACATACTAGATAAATGGTTGATGTAATCAAATGGTGATGGTCCATGCATGCAGGCCATGTAAGGGGGCAGACATGAATAAATTTTTGAAAAAAGAGATTTTTGAAGAAGATACTTTGTCTAAAAATTCAACACTTTATCAAAAAAGGAATCCAATGCTCCAATACTCCACTAGTACACCATGCACTACAAGGATAATGTCAAAGAATGCTCCACCAATATGCTCCTCCAAGAGAAGACAAAAGAAAATAATATCATGTCATTCTTGTGAGAAGAAATGAAATTAAATCTAAACCAAATCCAAACAACTTAGATCCAAATCACATTGTAAGGACAAATAAATCTAATGAATTAGGCTAAGTAATGGCTATTGAAGATGGCTATCATTACCATGAAAGAGTTATCAAAACTCTTCAGCCAAGATCTCTCTAATGGTTCATTACCATAGCCATTGATGCTTCAACATATACTCAAAAGAAACCAAAGTATTAAAAAAACATGTAAATTCATATAGAAGCATAAAAAACATGTATATTAGAATCAATAGCACTTGATTATATAGGTAAGGCAAAACAAGATACAGGCTAAACTAGGCAATTTTAGACTAAACCCCACATAAGACAAAATTAGGTGAACGCAAATACCTAGATCCTATCAAGCATGAGTAAGATACTCTAACAGTTTATAGGTTGAGTGAGAGAATCTAATCACTTTAAAAGATAAATAGGGTTATAATAGACCTAATTCAGGTTTTGAAAGTGTTTGAATAGGTGAGGATTTCAATCTATAGCATTTTGAAAGATCTCGGCCCATACATGACTATTATAGTCCTAGACCTAGGGTTTTTAGAAAGAAGCTTGTATAACTCAAGTTGTAACTATAAAAATCTCTTGAAAATTTGTAATCAGATGTAATTCATGGTTTTAAAGAATATTAGTGAGGTTTTGAAGTTATCTAATACCGTATAATATGGAAATAAGAGACTATGTGCAAAAGAGGGATAAAGAGACCTAATTAGGTCTGAGATAGGTCTAAAGAGGGTATCTAGGAGGGGATTTGGTCAATGAAAATTCATGGAGAGATATAATAAAATATAAGGTGTCATCAAATGTCCTTAGTTTCTCAAGACTCAATAGTTCTTGTCCATACAGATGGAGAAATCCCTAAAAAAGGCTATAAGGAAAGTGTAAGAGAGAGTAGAGTTTCATGAGGGAACTTAAGGAAAGGACAGGTATTTAAAATAAATTTGGATATGTCCAAGGAATCCTATGGAATTCATGAGGATATAATCAAGAATCAAAGAAGAGGAATTGATGGTTTGAAGCATCAAGAACCCAAAAGGGAAAGTAGACTAGACAGTGGAGAGTGAATGCAAGTAAGAGTCAGTTATAGGTATCAAAGTCATAGAGAAGATAATGAGGATCTCTCTGCATTAATTACCATATACTATATCTAATAATATTAGTTGTCACTATATTTTCATGTACATAGGCCATAGATTGATATTTACATAGGATTATTAATTAATATATGATTATTCCACATATATAATTGGCACATGAGGTAAAATAGGTTCTTGGTATGGTAATAAGAGGCGAGGATGGATTAGGTTCATGATATTAATCTATGAAATATTACATTCAAATAAATATAGGAATGGTGTGCCCTTGACACTTTGAGATTTAAATGGAAAAAGATAAAAAACATATATAATGGTGCAAATGTTAAGTCAATTTTGAAGAAAATAAAAAGTGAGAGTTCCAAAAATGGGAAATAAATCAAAAAGTGGTGGCACAAAAAATAAATCAAATGCCCTAATTTGTAATTCCATGAAAATTAGTAAGGATCACATCAATAAAAACTTGTAAGTTAATACATGAGAGAATTGGCATGGAAATTAGCTCAATGGATCCTTTTGAGGTGGCATGTTACATCAATAAAATGGGAAAGAAGGGTTTCAATTCAAAATTTATGAAATCATAAGCAATTTTCCCTCCAAAATTTAATTATCATTATTTTAAATGTTGTAAATAATTTGATGTAAATTATAATTAGTAGTAGTGTCCATAAGAATTTATCAGCACCCAAGGAATAAATGACACACACCATAAAATGTTATAAAGTAAATAACTAATATACCAAGGTAAAGGTCAAAATAGTTTAGGGAATATTGTGAAAACTATGGCCCATCATAAAAATTAAATATTTTTCATACAAAGTCAAGATAATGCCAACTCCAACATTTTATTCTTATTAGTTAAAATGTTGTAAATAATTTGAGGTAATATGTCATTAGTAGTAGTGTCCATTATAAGTTATCAATTCCTACCAAGAAATAAGGACACAAACCATATAATGTCACAAATTAAATAGTAAATATTAATGATGGTCCATGGTAAGAAGTAAATATATATTGTAAATGGTTATGGTAATTTGAAAGTATCATTGTCATGGTAAGTAGGCCACTAGGGTCAAGGTGGTTCCAAATAAATAATATTATATTTTTAATGGTTCCAAAAGAGTGATGTCATATATTTATTGAGATATTTTGTATATTATTAGGATAAAGTCTAGGAAAAGGTGGCTAGGTAGGAATCCTAGGATAATTTATTATAGGATAGTTGTGCCATGTCAAAATCCAATCCTATATTCATTAATAATCCTATCTGTAAATATGTGAGATAAATAATGTATTCCAATTGGTTAGAGGGGATTTCTTATCCTGTATTAGGATGAATTGGAATGCCTTGAGATTTTATAGAAAGGATGTATACCCCCCTCAAAGAGACATAAGGATAATCATAGAGTCTTAGAGATAGAGTTTCGAGGAAGCTATTAGGTTGTGTGAATGTGAAGTTTCTCCCATAAATGCTATTTAAAGGGGTAGTGAGTGGAGTCCACATGGATGTGGTAACACTCATTAGAAACCAAGTTTAAAGTTTGGGTGAGATTTTAACACATATGTTGGTAATATGATTGTTATTGATGTCAAAAGGGAGATTATTGGCATTATGGATGTCATTGATGTTCAGGACTGAATATGGTGATTAGAGGATATGAAAGGGATCCTATCAGAGGTTAAGGATGATTGGAGTGATTATGTACATGAGTGGAAATCATCTGGTTCTTCATATTGATCATTAAGACATTTTGGGTGTATAGAGGAAAATCTAAATAGGTAGTTTGTTGATGTCACCATTGCCATGTGTGGATGAGTCTGGGGGAGTTAGTTATATGGTTGTGATCATATTAGTCCCTAGTTGTTATGGGATAGATTTTAAGCCATGAAATGAAATGTAGTTCAAGTTATGGGGATGAAAAGTTGGCTACTTAGACAAACTTCACTAAGTTTTTATACTTAGCTAAATTTGCAAAAGGGTTCAAGCAGAGCCAAGTAAGAATATTGATGAGGTTAAAATTTCCACACATGGAGGTGTTAGAACAAAATGATCATATGGGTTTATTCATATTTGTACCTAGATTTTATGTGCTAAATCTTAGGTCATGCGATATATCATGATAAAAGATATGCATGAGCAAAGTTGGGCTCTCAGGGTTTTGACAGTGTTTTCCCATGGTCAAATTATAGATAACAAAAAAAAACTAAGTAGGAATTTTTATGATGTCATATCTTTTAGGTATGAAGGTTTATAGAGAAAATGAATATATGGATGGAATCCCCTATGTGAGAGGATTTTATGTGATAAATTACAGGTCATGTAATGAAGGGCATCAAAAGGTATACAAGATCAAAGTTGGCCTTCTAGGCAATTCTAAGCATAGTTAGCTCTGTGACACAAGAATATGAATGAGAAGATTAATGCCATTATATCTCACACAAATGAAGGATTCATGAAGAAATGAGCATATGGGTTTGATCACTATCATGCCTAGTTTATATGGTTCAAATTTTAGAACAAGCGAATGAGCAAATAAAAATATATGAAGGTGAAAATTTACCCTTCCAGGCATATTGAGATGGTCCCAATACTTAGTCAAATATACAGAAGGTAAATTTTGAGCTTGTTAGAATATCTAATGGTTAGCACTTAATTATACATTAAAGATCTAATGATGCACAGTGAAGTTAACATGTCAAAGGCACTTGCAAGTGAATGCACTAATGATAAGTGTCACAATCACAAAGTTTAAATAGTAAATCTATGATATGGTTCAAATTCAATTAGTCAATGATCAATGCGAGGATGCCAAGTGTCTCAATAGTGGGAACTGATAGTAATGTATAGAAGGCACACACTAATTCCAAGTGTCACATTCATGGGAGCTTATTAGAGATAAAGTTCGAGTTTGTTAGAAGATCAAACAATGAGTAGTTGATCATGCAAAGAAGATCCAATGGAGTAGTAGACACAATGAGGACAAGTGGCCAATGTTTAACCATAGATAGAGATAATGTTCATGTAACTATGTAGACCTATAAAACATGTGTGCTTAAATCAAAAATATCAATAGACACATTTTTAAGTTAAAAGGTTAAAGTTCAGATGCATACAAAGATTGAATGAATCACGTAAGTCTGTCAAAGATTGATCTAACATATGCATTTTAAAGTTGATCAATTTTAATGAAGACCATCAAATCATGGACCCAAACTTAAGATCAATTATTGATATTTAAATATATTATCATCCTAATGGTCAAGTGCAAGAACATACAGGTAAGCCATAAATTATGACACAAATAATGAATTTGCTTGCTATAATTGATCAAATTTATGTAAATATGCATGTACATCAAAAATAGAGTCCATTATATGATATAAATAGTAATTAGACTAAGAATCATGGTAGTGGAGCTTGATTTCAAGATGTGGGAAACTTTTTGTTCAAGAGATAATGAACTGAGTCCAAAATAGAGCGTGATGTATTAGTAAACAAGTGTGAACATAGAGAATATATGGAACCCTAGATCAATTGTTTACATATATGCCATCTAGGATATAGTAGAATGTGTTGGAGCTATTGTTATTTTCATTGAGAAGAGTCAAATTGAGAGAGAGGTAGAGAGGTAGAGATTGATAAAGTGTGTCAAATGGATAAATATAGAGACACAAAATTCAAGAGGTAGAGTGGAAGAGAAGAGAGATGAACTGCATAGTATAAGAAGTTGTAGATCAGACCTATAATAAAGAATTGATATTATATTATTTTATGAATCAAAATTGTAATTTGGAGTTGTAGCTCCATATATATCTGATTGGTGGGTGCCATCAGATAAGCTGAGTTGGTGCTTAGTTAGGGAGTGGTTGCTTCCTTAGAGTTGGTGCTCTTAAACTAGGGGATTGGTGTCTATTTAGGGTTGGTGCCCTTAAATGTGTAACTAGTGAGGTTTTGACTATGAGGATGGATTATAATAGTAGATTCTAGTAGCTATTTTCACTGTGGTTTTTTCCATATTGGGTTTTCCATGTATACATATGGTGTTATGTGTTTTTGTGTATGTGATCTCTACATATATGTTTTCATCTGCATATCCTTTCTAGATTTTTTTAAAAGGGATTAAAAATGGAATAAGTTAATCAATACTAATTCACCCCCTCCTCAGTATATAGTTGTGTTCCAACAACCTATAATTCCATTAATATGATTATTGGTCACATTTCATTATTGTGTAAAATTATTTGTACCAATTTTCCTATTACCCATGTATTATGTTTTTTGAGTTGTCTTTAGATTCACACCACCGCAACCAAAGTTTTAAATTACTAATATAATCATAACATAAGGTTTTTTTGGTAAAAATAATCTTGAATACCAGATTATGATGATAGGTGAATCGATAAAAGGGGTACAAAGGGTTATAAGTCATACTTTACAAAATCATAAACAAGAGAACTTTAAATTTTGTGTATTTAAAGAGTAACTTTGTGCAATAAAAAATATAACATAAAGCACAATATCCTTAAAAATGATAAGATAAAGTTTGGAAGTTAGTTGTAATATCATAATAAAATACAAATAATCAATTAGGACTTACACAATGGTAGAAACAAAAACCACCTTTGTGAGACTGAGTGATGTTGAGGAGGAAGAAATGTCAATTGGGCTCGTACTAAAGAAAACCAAGTGGAAAATTGTATATCCTTTTTATTTCACTGGTGGAACTAAACCAAATTGGTTTTAAGATCAATAACCCAAAGGATCACCTTGTCAAGCACATGCATCTTTTCACCGAATAATCTATTAAAAGTCTCACATGCAAAATTATTAGTACAAATGCCAATATTTTGGAAGAATGATGGGATTTGATGATCATTTTGTAATGTCCCATTTTCAAGAAAAATAATAATATTATTATTAAAATAAAAAAGTATTTTTAAATACTTTAGATAAAAGTAATAATATGCCTTAATTTCTAAAAGTGAATATGTTAGCAACTCCTTTCTAATTTGATTTGTAATTAAGAATAGGACTCCTATAATTTGATATAAGTCAGTCCTTAATTTAAAAATTATATTTGAGGTAAAGGATATAAAAATGGGAAAGATGTTCATTTTTAAGTACCATGTTATTTTTATCAATCAAATTCATAATTTTGGGCACAATTTACTTAACTTCATCCATTGAAGATAAAACCCTTCATTGGAATACTAGAGTAAGGATTAAACCCCTTAAATTTAGTTTGGAAGCCTCACTTCATGGGTTACAAAGGTCATAATTGATTTTTTGAACTGTCTAAACACCAATTTCAGGTTTAACACAACATTCTAGGGAATTTAGGAGGAGTGGCATAATATTTTTTGGGGTAATGAGCAAATTTGAAATCCTTAGGAGGGAAGAGAAAAGTTTTGGGAGGGTGGAAAACCCCCTTGGGGTTGAAACTTTAGTTTACAAGGCTTATTCATGCCTAGTTATTTTTTAGAAGGCATACATGCATTTTTGGTATTTTTATCATATTTTTCTAGCCATATAGTTGGGCTAAAAATTAGATTTGAATGGATAATAATTATCTTTAATATTTATTAAATTTGGTAATTATTTGAGGAATTAAAATATTTTATTTGTTCCCTAAATTAGTCTATAGGAATTCCAATTTTTTATTTGCTTAGGTTTTGAACTAGAAGATTAAAATTTCATGTATTTATGCTAGGATTTGTGTGGGAATCCTATTTGTTCTAATTCTTCCCTAAAAGGGACATTGCATTTTTCTTAGAAAATATAATGAGGGTACCATATGACTATCACCCAAATAATAATTATGATAATTGCTATGATGGTTGTGCAAGAAATGTCGCTGAAGGCAAGAGGTAAACTATTACATTCATATAAATCCAAAAATCTACTTGCTGCCCTAAAATCAAAGTGAAATAAGCATGGGAAAATCATGTCCCCATAAAGCGAGTAGTTGATACACTAGTGTGAGTATTGGTGGAGCATATAGTGGGAAAAAAAGTATAAAAAAACCGAAGGAGTAAAGCAAATAATAATTTTCATGTTATTTACATCGAATGATCTAGTTACCGGAGGATTTCAATTGGTTTAGATTACTAGTGAGTGAGATCATCAAACGCATGAAGGAAATATTTTTTTATAAATAATAGTTTTTCTAATATCAATTCAGTGTATTACTAATCTTATTTACATAATGAAAGTTACTTGTATGACTATTGGTACTCTGTAAGAGTTTTGGTTAGCAGAAGCATTTTCTAACCTCATATTTTTGTAGTGGATAGATCAATATAACCATGCAAAAAAATTTGGTACATGTCTGTTGGAGATAAAGGAACTAATCCATGCAAATATTAAGGTCCTATTGAATTTTATAGATTATCTTACACCCATTTACATAGTGATAAATTTTCATGCATGATGGAATCATGATTTGAGCACACAATATTAGAACTTAGCTCATAATTCTTTTGCCTTTATTCATTACCATGCTTGAGGCACAAGAATAAATCAAATGATAAAACAATATGATCATGCACAAGCTAACTCAATTATGTAGATTACCACTACTAGCTTCATCATAGTTGACAACATAAAAATAAACACCTTTGGGATAATACAAGCCACTTGTAAGGAGGAAGGAACTACTTGCAAAACATGTCAAGTCTCTATAGAAGAAGGTTAAGAAGGTCAAATTAGTCAAGTGATCCTATGTCAGAATGATAGTTCATATGTTCCATGTATTTTTATATTGGTTTAATAAATTATATTTATCTTTTTCATATATCATTTAACTCAACATCCTAATAAATCAATGTAAACATATATCATAAAAAAGGGATTGCTACCACTTATATTTGTAACTTTGTATAAATTTAAATAGACTAAAATAATATGTATTAAAAAGGATTTCCAAGGATATCTAATAAAAATAGTTACATATCCAAGACCCAAAAAATTCTAAGATTGTTGTTGTGTAAGAGAGACATTGAAATATGGTAAGAGGAAGACAAGGTTTTTGAAGAACAATATGTTAGACTATGAATAATTACACATGATATTTTTAATGGACACATATATTGGGATAAATATGAGTTATTTTGGTGTTTAATACTTGAGTTACTAACAACATGGTTTTATATACTAAATCACTACTATTTTCAACCTCACAATATAGATAATTTGAATGTGATAAAAGGAAGCATGAAAAATTGTGAAATTTAGACACCAAATAGACTCATAAAATTGACCACTGTGTGAGAAATATTATCAATGGGTACATATATAAATTTTATATTTAAGAATATGTTTTTTTTGAGACTACATATGACCTATTTTTAAGGGGGATAAGAGGGAAGTTATTGGAGACATTCCATATGTTTGGAAAGGTACTTGTTATGAAAAAGGCCATAGTTCCTATTTTATAGACATGGAGTAGTCAAGTAGGGTGACATGGGGACATAAAACACAAAGAGGTGAATTAAGGGAAGATGAGTTGTTGATAATAGACCAAGATGAATCCCATCAAGATAAAATAAGAAATGAAAAAGAAGATGATAGTGGAGGTAAAGAATATCATCGAACATCAATGAGATCTATAAAAATATAAAATATATAGAAAATAGAAGCATTTGGTTGATTAATGGGTGAATAAATGTGTGAGTAGAGATATTAGAGGAAGATCACATAGATTGGGAGGAAACATACCTCTAATAAAAATGATAGAGCTAGAGAATCAATGTGAACTAAATGAATCCGTAGAAATCACAAAAATAGACCATGAAGATGAGGCCATACCAAAATGAGGATGGGATGAGTAAAACCATCAAAGGAACTAATATCAAGCAATTTAGTGGTAGTTTTAGTGATTATCTTGAACTTTAACTTGTATATATGGAATGAAAAGAACATCTTTTTTTAAAATATATATTATATTGAGAAGGGTTTGATCAAAGGTTACATTCATTTCATTCAATTATTAAGAACACACCCCCTATGCCATCACTATTAGTATAAAAAATTATTCTATAATTTTATTGTGAAATAGTAAAAACTAAGAAGTAGTTTGAATAAGTTATAGGGAGAATGTATAGAAATAGAGAATAATTTTGTACCCAAGCCAACAAAGTGGATATTTAAAATACACCATGCATGTTAGTAAGAATCACAACTAACCTTAAGAGAGTATTCTTTAAATCCAATAATCTAGTGGTGAATATTCCTCTCATTGGTGGGATGACATTCTTTATAGGAGATTTTATGATTTTGTAGCCATATGATTGTTCTACAGACCCTAAGAAATAAATCTTGACCTTTGAAATGAAGTGGGAAGCCAAGGCTGTTCAAAATTATGAGCCCAAATATTGTGAACTTATATGGGCCTTAATTGGAAGAGCTATAGAGTTCATGTATAAGTGTGCATACCCTAAATTACCTTTGGTTGAGCTCAATAATAACCTAGTCACATAGTATACATGATACAAGTGTGTGAATCAAACTATTTAGGATCTAAAGAAAATCAAGCAAAAACTAGAGAAAATGTTTGGGACTATGATAAATATTTTTTGATGTTAAGAATAGATTTATCTTTTATTCAATAGATGCAAATAAAAAAAATTGGTTTGTAGAGGGACTACATAGTAAATTAATGTTTTCGATATCTTAAACCCAATTTGTAAATAAGGCTTAAGTTATTTTAGCCATAATACAAGTTCAAAGAGTTGAGGATTGCATAGATGTTTCTTCAAGAAATGATAAGAATGGAACTGAGTGTAATCATATAAAAATGACACTTGAGTGCTAAGAGTGTTACTTGAGACCAACCATTCCTAGCTTAGCCCTAGACCTATCTTAGGGCCTATTTAGACACTTATCTAGCTTTTATGTGGGCTAGACACACCCCTAGACATCTCAAAATCAATACCAAACCCTTCCTTAGGAATCTAGGCCCCTAGTTACTTAATTTATTCCATTGGACACTAGTTCCATAAGTGGACAATAGTGCCACAATGCCACTATCCTAGTTGGGTGCTAATGTCCTTTTCACTCTTTTGAGCTTAAATGAATATCTTTTCAATTCCTAAAGAACCTAGGGTCAAACTAGAACTATTTCAAACCACACACAAGCACTAGATAAATATATATACATGAATTTTAGACCTTTATACACTAGATGGAAATTAGATGCAAATATACACAAACAAGCTTAGAACAATTTATACATAATCAAGGTTATCAATCCCTATTCTGCCCTAATTCTACATATAGTCATCTATAGCCTTCTTAAACTCAGAATACTTAGATTTCTAGTCTCAAACATCACTCAAAGAATTCAAACCATCATTCATACTAGATTCAAATGCACTTACACCAACACTTAGGTAGGAAGAACTACATCAGGATTAATCCCTACTCAGAGTATTGGTATGTAGGTAACTCTCATCACATTAAGGGTGTTAAGGATGTCCAACCCACCCAAGAAACAACATATGTTTACTACTTGTGCCAAGTGAAATTACCTGATCACATGGAGGTATAGTGTTTTCATATAAAATCAATCACAATAGGACACAAACAACAAATCAAGGTTTGGATTCAAATAAATAGGATTGGTAGAGTTAGACACAGGTGCTCCTAGAAGCTTAGAAGAATTCTTGCATAGAAGACACTAACACCATAAATGGACACTATCACCAAAATGCTACTATTTAGGGTATGGAACTATTGTCCAAGAGGGGTTTTGATGTTTGGATCCTATTTTCAACACTCATATCAACTCCTATACTAGTTTTTAGCTTCTAGATCCTTCTTCTTAGTTAGTTTCTAGCTAAGTAGTCATTTGTTTCCTTCATTTATATTATTGGAAACATCAGTTTAGATCATTTGTTTCAAAAATCAGAGGTTATATTAATTGCATATTTTATACCCTTATTTATTGTACTCAGACCCTTTAATAACCTAGGGCTTACACTCCATAAACCCTACAAAGTTAATTCATTTGGTGAACTTGACTTACTATGAATACTACCCAAACCCTAAACTTAGATGCTTTTAGGGTTTATATCCTTTTGTTTTCTATGCTCAGATATTAGTTTCAAAATCCCAAAATTGTTTTAATATTTAAGTATTGCAATCTTTCATAGATTATATTTCTTTAAAGGTTAAAAATATATGACTTGTTTTCCTACTTCCCAACCTACAATTAAATAACCAATTCGATGAAATTGATAATAGAAAATTACAATATTTCATTTCCAAACATTTAGATATGCAATATGACCTTATCAATATTATCCATGAAGAGATTTTAAAATCAAACAATGGTCAATCTTCCACTCCCCCAGATAATAATATTGTTACACCTACTTTGGGGAAAACTCAGCTTCTACAATAACCTATTTTAAATCCTCAACATTCAACAATGGAAACACCTCATATGGCTAGTTCCTCCTCTCTAGTTGTACAATCCCTTGTGCATGATATCCATGATATAAAAGCCAAAGTGTCACATCTTCAATAGGGTGATCCTAGGCCATCATATGCCTTGGATTATCATGTTAATTTACATATACCTTTGGCATAACACATAGTGACAACTCCTTTGCCATCTAGATTTATGGTACCTAAGCTTAGTTTGTATGATGATAAGGGTGACCTAGAACACCATCTATGAGATTTTCACATAGCATGTTTGGACTATGTGTCCAATTATTAGATCCATATTAACTTGTTCTCATGTAGTCTAAAAGATTATGCCTTATAATGGTTATATGATCTTACAAATAAGTCCATCATTACATTCAATCCATTGAAAGATATGTTTTTGGCACACTTTTCAATTAAATTTAGTGATAAGGTTTCATAATATTAAGTGCCACAACTTAAGCAAAAATCCAATGATCTTATAGTAGAATATGTTTTTATAAAACTATATTGACAAAGATGACTATCCCCATGATAGATAGATAGATCCAAAACATATTTAAAAAAAGTCTACTACCTACATTACATGAGCTTATATTATTCAATAAGTTTCTAGCATTCATAGATTTATGCCACATAGTGAAAGAAAGGGAATTCAAACTTCTCTCTATGGCCAAACTAAAGTACATAACAAGACTAGATTCAACTAATAAGAGTTATAATAAGCCTCCATATAAGGTGAAACCTAGTGAAAACAAGAATGATAAAAAAGTCATAGTTAATGCAGCTTCAGAGCCACCTCCTCACTTAGTTTTATCATCTCTTCCATGGAGAGTCTTTAAAAATCTTCTAAAATCACCAATAAGTGTTTTAAAATAGCTCTTGGAATGCAATGCCATATATTTCCCTCCCATCAAAGATATTTATATGACTAGGCCTCTTCTAAAGAGCTATGATTCTAATGAATTCTAAAACAATCACATGGCACTACCCCATATTATAAATAGATGCATCAGTTTGAGACATATGATACATGACGTGATAGAGGCCAATATCATTGATGTGGGCACATATACAAAGGCACATAAAGTTCAACCAAAAAAAGCTAAGGAATTGAAAATATTTTTAGATCCATTTCTAAAACACACAACTAATGAGGTAGGAGGCACTTCAAGTGCTCACTACACATATCAAGCTCATCCACCACTAGAATCCTATCATAGTACTATAGTGGATACTCCCTACATAATATCATTGGGGCATATTGTACTATATTTCCAACTAGACCTATCATCACTTTCTCAGAGTAGGAGATTATTGATGATGATTGAGATTTATATGCACTCTTTTTACAAGCCTACATTGACCATCATCCTATTTAGAGTGTCATCATTGATAATGGATCAAGTGTAAACATGTGTACCATTATAATTATACATCATTTGGGTTATTTAGAGTAGGGAATTTATGTGAGTGGTACAATTATTCATGGTTTTAGTGGCCACATTCAGAGCTCCATTGGGGATATTATAATCTCATTACAGATTGGGCCATCACACATGGAAAATAGGTTATTAGTTGTACCTAGTGTAGGAAATTTTGACATGTTATTAGGTAGGCCATGGATATAGTACATTCAATCCATTCCATCCACTGTATATAGATGCATCAATTATATACATGTTATTTAGGTGGTTATAGTTGAGGGCCTTCTATATGAGTATCCTTTACCTATCCTATAGGTAATTACATAGTATCCCCTAGTTATAGTTTTGAGTATAATTTCTATTAGTACACTAGATATTATAGTTGAACCACCAGTGCAAGTGAAGCCTACATCTATAGTGTTACCATGTATACATACTCTCCCATGGAGACCTTTATTAGAGAGACCCCTACATTAAAGACATGCTATAGATTTTAGAGAGCCTCTCTCTACCCCTTCCATTCTGAGATTAGTGTTACTGAGTTCATAAGGTTATTATCACAAATAATCCATGTCAAATACAAAATATTCTACCATATGGGTCCCTAAGTACCCTATAGTTCATAATTTAGTTTAGCTAGCTTCACAGGTTCATTTCACAACTCATAGGCTAGTTGAGTTAGCTACTCAAATTCCTAACCTTACTCCACATGCAATGTCAATTATAGATCACTTAGAATGGTTGGTTCCTATACCCCATATACCTTTTCACATAACATGCATGATCATTCTTCCTTTATTTGATACATGAAACCTTGATAGTGAGTCTTGCAAGACTCATCAGTTACTATTTTCCTCCCTGCTTGTATATATTTCATTCATTCTCAATCCTTTTATATAATTTCATTTTCATGTTACTTATACATAGATTATATCCAAAAAAAAATGTCAAGAACATAAAAACATTAAAATATTTACTCAAAAAATGTAAATTATAGATTGTATCTATATCCATGTTTACACTTTTTATACTTGCTAGTTATTACATATGCTAGATATCTTAGTGTAGTTGGTTTTATCACACATACATGTTTCACTTTTTCTTTTTGAGTATTTTTAGATACTTACATGACCTAGGTCCACCACATAGATCTAGATTTATTACTATCTACCCACTGGGGGCATACATATAGAAACCCAAATTCCTCTTTTGATACATTCACCCATTTGGGGGTATCTTATACACGATTCCAATTACCAAGCTAAATATTTTTATAATCTATATCATATATTTAGTATTGTTATATCTTGACATTGATCATCCTAACTATGACTACTCTAAACTTACTTTATACATATTTGTACCACATGTTCATGCATACTTTCATTTCTAACTTTAATAGTTTATACTTGATTGTGTCTCTATGCTTCTACATATATTTTATGTGATTTTTATATACCATTGTTCTATGGATTTACGTCACTTCATTTTATTATATGTATTCTTTGGACATATGTCCATGTCCTTGCATGTGTTTTCTTGATTGTGTATGCAAACATTTGAACATGTATTTTCATATGGTTTTAGGCCAACCTTGTTTTCTCTATGCATGTGGATATTTGAATATGCCCTTGTATGTATTTTATTTCTTATATTTAGTGACATGTGCCTATGTCCCTTGTATTGTGCCCCCTTGGCCTACTTTATGTGTCTCATGTATATTGTATGTATTCTTTTATGTTTATGTCATGGCCATGACACTTATCTCGAACTTGTTACACACTCCAATTTTAGATACCATGAGGGACCTCATGCATCTCTCCTTCCTCCTTGGTGTCATGATGGACATCATACCCCATCCCCCTAGGTAGTTACTTAGCTTATTACTCAAATTTGATGTTCATACACATGCTTACATTGTTATATCTATCTTGATAGCCTTGTGAATGCTATCTCTAACATAAATCATACAATATAGACTTATGATTAGATTATCTTACATAATAATGTCATTTATACACATTATATTGGTTTATTACATAGATATCATATATGCATAGGCTAACACATATCAAGAAAATATTTCTAATTTGAGGATAGTTCTTACACAGGTTCAAAAACTCCCTTTAAAAGATGGGGAATTCATAGAGTTTTGTCATAGATATCAAGAAATGAATGTACTTAGAATATAATTTTTAGCACACAGGAACATAATACAAAGCTTAGTTTAAAAAAAACATAGTGGAAAATAGTTAGATAGATATCAGACTTATTTGGTATAAAAATAATATAGTAGGACACTAGTGCCAAAAGTGGGCACTACCACCAAAAAACTATTGTCTAAGATATGACACTATTATATAATATCCATAGAAGCATAAAAATATAGTTTTGCCAAAAAGGCATAGTAGTTATAGTATAGGTTTGCATAGATTTAGTTAGAGATTACCAATTTTGCCTAGTTTTATATAAAATCATATCAATTTACTCAAATTGAGGGTATCATGTGTAGCATGATCATTCCAATTTCAATTTCAAATACTTAGATACAAATCATTATAAATCATTCCAAAATCCATATGCTTAGATATCAAATTTTGGGGCATGTGCATGACACATTGTTTTTGTATGCTCACTTATACACTAGTTGATAAGATAGAATGGGAAACTCCATGTCATTCTCTATCATATTAATATAGACACCATTTTCACTATTTTATATCATATTTTATGCCTTAATCCATATATAGTGGTTGGCATTAATGCATAGTCCTTGAGCTACATACCTAAGTGCTTGAGGAGGTCCCTAGTCTAATATTTATTCTAGAGTACTTGAGTGGCTGCAAAGTCATTATATAAAATTTCACTTATAAACATACAACTATAGTTACATTATTCAATTTAGTTATAGATGCATCTATTACACATGGCTAGGTAATGATGGAGTCATAGTCTAATTGATTTTTTGAGCCACCCACACATGGGGATTGAGCAAGCCATCAACTCAATCCAAGTTATTCACTGATTGATCATATCTACATGAACACACATAGGATGTCACCATGTTTATTCATTGGTTCATGTACCCAATGAAGTGTATTCATTCCTTTCCTCTCTCTTATCTCTTTAATCAATTTTGTCTTTATTTTTAATATATATTAAGTACTGATCTATGAATGTTTCATTTTTAGGACACATAATGGAACATGCTTCACATACTCATATCTAAATTCATAGATTTGGCCTCATAGGTAAGTCCATGTAAGCTTATTTTTTCTTTATCCTACTCATTTCACTTTGCTACATTTCTAGAATAAAGGGAGGAAAATCTAATCATCTAAAAATGACACTTGAGTTCTAAGACTATTACTTGAGACCACACTTTCCTAGATTAGCCTAGACCTATCTTAGGGCATAATTAGACACATATCTAGGTTACATTTGGGCTAGACACACCCCTAGACATATCAAAATTAGTCCCAAACCCTCCCTTAGGCATCTAAGCCTCTAGTGCCTTAAGTTATTCCACTAGACACTAGTGCCATAAGTGGACAATAGCACTACAATGTTATTTTCCTATTTGGGCGCTAATGTCCTTTTCCCTCTTTTGAGCTCTAATAAATATCTTTTTAATTCCTAAAGTACCTAGGGTTGGCCTAGATTTATTTCAAACCACGCACAAGTACCAAATCAATATATATACATGAATTTTATCCATTTATACAGTATATGGAAATTAGATGCAAATACATACAAAAAATCATAGAATAAGTTATGCATAATCAAGTTTATCAAACCCTATTTTTCCCTACTTCTGCATACAATCATATAAAACCATCCTAAGATCAAAATACTCAGATTTTTAGTCCCAAAAATTACTAAAATCACTCAAATCAGCATTCATACTAGTTTCACTTGCACTTTCACTAGCACTTAGGTGGGGATAACTACATCAAGCTTGATCCTTCCTTAGATTATTGGTATGTAGGAAACTCTCATCATAGTGGGGTGTTGAGGATGTCCAACCTAACTAGATAACACCTTTACTACTTGTGCCAAGTCTAATGCCCTAATCATATGGAGGTATAGGGTTTTAATATAAAATTAGTCACAACATGTCCTAGATAGCTAATCAAGGTTTATCTACATAGGAATAAGCTTGGCACACTCAGACACAGGTGATCCCAAAAGCTCAAAATAGTTCCTACATAGAGGACACTAGCACCATAAGTGGACATTAAAGCCACACCACTACTATCCAAGGTAGGGAACTATTATCTAAGAGGTTTTTTAACACTTGGATCTTGTTTGAAACACTCAAACAACTCCTATACCCATTTGTAGCCTCTAGATCCTTTCTCTCAATCATTTTCTAGTTAAGTATTCATTTGTTTCCTCCATTAATATTATTGGAAATATCAATTTAACTCAATTATTTCAAAAATTAGTGGCTTTATTTATTAAATATTTTATATCTTGATTTACTATACTTAGACCCTTTAACAACCCTGGGATTACACTCCATAAACCCTAAAAAATTAATTCACCAAGCTAGATGTGGTGTTTTGGAAAAAGGATAAGATTTAGGAGGGAAATAAGTAAAAGTTATCTTTATGGTGCATAAAGTGTGGGTAGGAAGGGCATAATTTTAATTATTTTCCCCACATTAAAAAGGAGTTTAGTGAATTTTTTCACAAATGAGATCACTCCACTTCAAATTATCAATTAGTATAGTATTATGTATGATAACCTTTTAGTGTGACCTATATTTTTAAAAATCAAGCACTCGTGATAATGAAAAATAAATGGTATTACAAAATCTCAAATATTATATCACTAGGAATGTGATCACAATAACTACATACCCACCACATTAAAAATCCTATGTCGTATTCCAAGATACAAAGATGACAAAATAGGTAAATTGGATATCACCATTTCCCCAATATCAATAAACTTAGATACCTCTTTATCTAAAACATTAGTAAGGATGGGAACCACATTCACCTTAATATCAACCAAATTGGGCACCTCATTCACCAAAGAGATACTATTGGGGATATTATTTATAACTATAAGGATAGGGACCATAATAGAGGTAACTAGATACCATGTGTCACTAAGGTCAAGAAAAAATAAATCAACAACCATTAAATCATATAATTTACTACTTGTGCATGTAAATAAATCATACTATGCACAATTTCCATAGCAATCCTCATTGATAAATTTACTATGCATATTGCATAATTTATGGCCAATACAATACTCAGGATTTCCCCACTCTTAAGAACTAAGTGAAGGATGAAATGGTGTGAGATGTAAACTTGGAAATTATACTACCCAAGCAACCTATAACTATACATTTTGTTACAAGGATGCAATATAGATAATGAATTGAACCTTTGGAGACACCTAAAGATAATAATATCTAGAAAGTGTGTGAAGCTAAGTTTGGACTTGAGAAGAAAAAAATACTAATTAGTGAATTAGCCAAAACTAATGTGGTTGATTATAACATAGGAATCACTACCAATGTAGTGAATATGGAAGTGCAAGTTTATTGTAAAATCATGCACATTTGGCAATATGAGGGAGTAATGATAGCTTTGAAAAATATGTTGAAGGTGATAAGTCTAATATGAAATGAGGATATAACATATCATATAACAAACTTGTTGAACAAATTATTGGATTGTGCCACAAATGGGAAATAGAAAATAGATAAAATGGTTTGATATGTAAATACCAAGAACCATTGGATATGGATGTCATAATTGATTTCAAACTTAAAGGATATGAAGTGCCAATTTTTTGTTTGATATTTGGATCAACGTCAATATGATGCTAAGGTCCACTTGGTAAGCTATTAGAAAACTTATGTTAAGCTATAGTTTGGTAAATTTGAGATTATAAGAATATGGATTCATTAAACCTATTGGTGGTTTGTAAGATGTAGAAATAAAGGTGAGAGAGATAATATTTCAAGGATAATTAAAGGTCATATATATGAAGACATGTGAGATACATATCCTATGTTGATTAACACTAAGTGGGATTATGATGGCCATATGATTTTAACTATAGTGGATAACTAGTTGGAAGATCATTATGTTGATGTAATCATTATCATGACCATGAAAAAATCAAAATTAAAACCATTTATGATACTAAAGGAACTAAAATTTACCCATGCTCACATACTAGAAATTTGGTATAAAGTTGATGTTGAACCAAAAAAATAAGTTTTTCAAGAGAAATTTTTTCCATACTTGTTGAAACCCTCATTGGTTGCACATGATTTTAGGGTACTAGACTAGTTTCATAGGTATCCAATATATATTTTGAAATTACCAAAGATAAGTCAGAAAATATGATATAAATCATCTTCAATGCAATCACCCACTAGGTCAAAGAAAGATAATATCTACTGGTTAGTTATGACTAACCAAAATTACATAGAGTCAAAAAAGGAAGGTAGAATACTATGGGTTTCAATATATTCAATTATTATATTCTTATATGTGGATAAAAAAACATCGGGACAAAGTGACTATTAGTTAAGGTATATGTACATGGTGTTTTCAACATACCATCATATTCCTCTATATTTTAGCATAGAGGAATTGTTGGTATTCATCAATAAGCTAAAAGTTCATGTTCCACAAGTAGAGACTCATGTAATAACATTAAATCATCTGTTGAAAATCATCAAATTTTTTGGGCCATGCATAGGTTATATGAATTTAATTGGAAATAAACATATGAGATGTTAAAATCATGGTTATATATGAAAAATAAACTATTAGAGAAATGGGAAAGTCTCAAATCGGAAAATGTCTATAGATACTTGTTTATTATTTCATGTATACATGAAAAACATAGTATATATATCTAAGGTATTGGAATCATATTTTACAGATAGCTCCTATCCCTAGATTGGTATATGAATCATAAATATAGGTAAGAAAAAAGCACATGGGTGTAAGACTAGCAAGACTTGATTTAAACCTTTGTCTTTGAGGATGAGAACCCAATGGTGCATACACTACTATATAAAATGGATATATTATTATACTATGGAGGATTGGATGATATGAATGTATCAAAAAAATAATATTATAGGGCTATAAGTGATAAGAGAATAACATATCTAAAAATTTAAAGAAAATTTTCTATACTTTAGAGTGAAAAATATTTTTTCTCAAGTCCTGTTATAGGATCTAGAATAACACAAATAACCCTAAAACTTCTGAATGTGAGGAAGAAATGGACATAAAAGGTATGTTTGAACCTAAAAAAGTAATAAACTACTAAAGGAAGATGTAGGTAAAGGTAGAAGAATAAACCTTACAAATTTGAATATAGAAGAACACACATGTCATGGGGTGTTATGAACTCAAGGAAAGATAAAGGTGTTTATGTGTGTGTGTGTGTGTGTGTGTGTGTAAACTTATATAAAAAATATTTGAAAACATAGTATTGAATAAGTACCAAAAATGACACCAATGGGTGATTACTGATTGCAATAATAAATATCAAAGCTAGTAAAAATTTTATGAGACTATGAAGACATGTTTACCACCACCTTCACTAAAGTCATGGGGTAAAATCCATATTTGGAGAGATTCACAATGAAATAATTAAGTGGATAAGGCCAATCAATAAAATTACATATAGGTTGAATCCAAATACAAAGCTACAAATTAAGGTAGAAAATAATCACATTGTTAAAGTGGATATTATTTATTAAGTGTAAATTAGATTGGGTAACAGGTGCAATGGTGTTTCAACCTAATAAAATAAGTTGAATCAGAGTATGTGGGGACTATTTCACATTAAATGGTGATTTCACAAATGATCAATTTTAAATGCCATTCATTGATGAGGTGTTATAGAATATCATAGGGTGTGAGTTATACTCATTCATAGATGGGTTAAATGGGTATCATTAGACATCCATCATAGAAGATGACCAATCAAAAAAATACCTTTTCATCAAATTTGGGTCATTGACATGTAAGGTAATGTTTTTCAAGGTATAGAACACGCCAATAGTGTTCTCTATAGTTGTATTCATTATATTTAAGGACTTCATTCATTATTTACTTGAATTATACTTAGATGATTGGGCAATATTCTCTCTCTTCAAATAACACTTATCAAAGTTGTGACCTATGCTATAAAGGTGTAGATCTTTGTGCATTTCACTCAATTTGAAAAAGTCCTTATTTTCCACACCATTTGAAGTAATTATAAGCCATGTGGTTGTAATGATAATATTATAATTAACCAAGCTAATATTTTATATATCATTGGACTTAATCTGCCACTGAAACATCTCATGTGTGATATTTTATAGGGCACACTAGTTATTACCACAATTTCATTCTTGATTATGTACATATTTTAGAACCAATGGTGAAGCTACTATACAAAGATAATAAGTTTGAATGGACACAAGAGTGCCAAAATACATTTACATTATTAAAATAATGACTGGTCATAACCTGTATATTATTTTTTCTTGAGTGGAGCAAGACATTTCATGTCCTTGAGGACACGTTAGTGTCTATAATATGTATCATATTTGTAAAATAAGGAGAAGGAGACTTGGACCATACTATTCATTTTAAAAGTCTAAAGTTGTTTTCTATGGATAATAATTACACCATATTATGGAATGGGAAGCCTCATCCATGGTTTTCACTATAAAAAATTATGGTACTACCTGTTGGTCACCCCATTTTAGTGCTTTATAGATCACTAGGATTTGCAATACATAATAAATGAGGCCTTGTTTAGAAGCATACTTTCAATGTGGTTTTCTATCTTCTAGGAGAATCAATTAAATATTGATTTAAAACCTAAAATATATAATTTAGGAATATATCACCTAAGATATATACAACTAAGAGAGGAACTAGAGAACATACAATAGGACTCACGAGATGTGCACTTGTTTAGATTCACTATGATTATGGAGAAATTAGATGATATTGTGAATTTACCATACATGACACATTTTAGAGCATTATCTAGAAAGACAAAATAAATATTCTATTACAAGTACCATTGGTAGTAGGAGAAGAGTTTTGGTAGGAAAAATAATTTGAATTAGTTAATTGTAAGGGAATTCATTACTAAATTGGTTGATTGAGCACACAAGATTGGAACTTAGTTCATTTTTACTCTATATTTATTCATCACCATGATTTAGGCACAATAATAAATCAATCAATAAAATAACTTGATCATGTAAAAGGTAACCCCATTTCATGTAATCCCACTACTAACTTAATCACAATTGACAAAATAAAAAAAACCATTCAGGATAACACAAGTCTCTTAAAAATAGATAACATTTGAAGTCTCTACATAAAAGGGATAAAAAGGTCCACACAACCAAGTGATCCTAGGTTTCCCACATAGGTATGCAAGATAAGGATGAAAATGTTAAACATGAAAAAGAAAAAAACTAATGAAAAAGTTGTGTAGGATGAATCTATGAGAAAAGAGGAATAAGGAGCGTAAATAGGAATAAGTGTAGAATAAAGATAAAGATGAAAATGTTGTGAAAAATAAAGCACAAAAGGAGAAGGCTAAGATGGACTAGCAAGAGGAAAACACATAAAAATAAAAGGTAAATACGTAAAAAGTAGAACAAGGAAAGTATGATAAATAAGATAAAGAGATGAGAAAGTAGAAGGCTTACAAGGAGGTAGAGGAGAAAGAGGAAGAGGAGGAATGGTGAAAGAAAGAGGAAGTGGTAAAATAGGAGAAATAAAAATTATAGAATGTGAAATTGAAATAATTATAATGTAAATATGCATAGGGGGCTAGGGGACAATGTCAAACTAATTTGGGCCAAGGCACTAACATAGACAAGTAGTAGGACTTAGGCATGAACCCAAAAAAATAGGGATCTAATATTAAGGTGGTTGGTAAAATTAAATCTTAGCCAAAAATAGAGAAAACAACTATATGATTCATGGATATAAAATTATATTTAAGATGGGGACAAAAAGGAGGCAATGATACAATTGGTTCCTAGTGCTAGATGTATAGGGCCCACTTTTGAGGAATACCATGTTTATCATATCCATCCCTTATATGTGATAGTACAAACTACCACAAATTATGTAACCAATGTAAATTTTGTTGACAATAGTTCCACAATAGGTAGTGGTTTACGTGTCATAATTGTCTTTGGAAAATCAAGTTTAAGGTGCATATGCATTAAATTTAGAAGATCACACTTAAACTTAATCAATATAATGATATAATAAAGGAACAAATTATTAAATAAAATAAAATAATGGAAGAAAACTTCATGGCATTAGTCCAATAATTCTTAGGAAATTAATTAATGTTTGAGCAAATTTATCTAACTACAATGTTAAATAAACTCTCAAAAAAATAGAAGTTCATATTAGGAAATAAAAGTGTAGATTCATAGGTAACAACTTGAATCATAGGCCATATTTGATCTATTATAATAGTACAATAAGGTATTCGTATAGGTAAAAATGCAATCCAAATGAAGATATGGTGAAGAAAAATAATGATAGTTTTGATAAAATAAATCCATTACATGAAACGAGAATGTAACCAAGAAGTAAGTCACTTTAACATAGTCTCTCTAATTGAGTTCTAATGTGATAAAATGATTAAGGTTTTGGGAACTAGAAAGGCTGCATAACAAATTTGTGGGAAGATAAACACATCAATTTGTGGAACACTTTGAATAAATCAAAGTGGATATATATCAAAATGTTGTAGTATAAATGCTAATTATCATAGTTGTGGGAGAAGATGATGTGGGAGGAATATTGAAAAGTTTGGCACAACTATGCATATTATTCACCATCATAAGGAATGCTCTAGGAGATTAGCAAGTGTTCAAAAGAGAGCTCACAAATATCATGTATTTATTCAAGAATATTCTTGATGAGCCTATGTATGTGTCATCAATGAGATTATGAAAAATATTATAAGCCCAATAAATGCAACAAATCTAAAAAGTACCAATAATAAAAAAAAATCTACAAGGCTCCCTAGGTTATCCAATGCTAGAGATCTTATTCACTTTAGGGGGATCATATTCCTCATATTAGATATCTGACCAAGGTAATCTGGTAGTGACAATTCATCACCATTTCCACTACCATAGTAAGGTATATAGGCCTTATATAATTTTGTTATAATTTAGGCTAGAGTGAATTTTTAAAAGAGAAAAAATTGGTAAAGTATTTGATAAAAAGGATAGGAAGGTTAAAAACCCACAAAGTTAATATTCCTAGTTATTTTATCATATTTAAAAACCATAAATGGTATTCATTTGGTATGCTATTTATTTGAAAACCTGAAAGGGTGGCTAAGTAGTGCAGAAAAAGTCAAAATTATTAAAACAACACTTATTGTGAGACTACGACCAAAGCTTAAAAATAGGGAAAGAACAAAGAAATTCCCTAAATATCACCTAGTGGTCAAGCATGATGAGGGCCACTACACTATGATAACAATTTTTTTCTCCACGCAAGCAAACTTTTAAGTCTTGGAAAATGTTAGTAGGGGATTGTGAATTATAGTTCACAAATATTTTGTATAGTTGTTAATGTAATAAATATATATTTTTTAATTATTCATGTAAGTATATGAGATAAATGTAATTTTGAACATTTCCTAGGACTAAAAGGATGAACATATGAAGATAAAATAATTCAAAGAGTTATGTAGACTATATAAGTAGTGTATATAATTCATATCTTGGAAATTTGGCTTTTGTTTACTTTTATTGTTGTTTGTAGGTTAAAAAAGATTTATTTATAATTTTTATGTATGAAATATCTAAAGCCATATAATTTTATAAATCATAGTATCATAATGGTATGTCACAAGTTCCATGTTTTTTTTGTAGTTTTAATAAATTATATTTGTCTTTCATATGTATTAATTAAAATTGACATCCTAAGAAATATGCCTAATGCGTAACATTTATATTTAGGTTTTTATTATGGGAAGTCTATCATGTGAATCTAGATTTCTACCACTTATACCTCAGGACTTTGTATAAGTTCAAATAGACTATAATGGTAACATGTCCTAACAAGTCTTTCTAGGGAATACTTATAATAAGGATATAACAATCTGACAGACCCCTGCATACTAGTGTAACCATAAAAACCATTCAATGTAGATTCTATTTATAATGTTGTCAATCTCCATTGCACATAATTTTTTCAAAACATAATATTTTTTTGGGATATCTTGGACATATGTCCTTGAATCATGAACCTAGTATATGATCGTATTTTTATAATTTTTTGATTAATATTTAATTTTACATATTCCAATCTCAGTAATTTAGACATGCAATATCCTTCCCTGATATTATCTCTCTCTATATTTACACACACACACACACACACATGTGTGTGTATGCACTTTCACACTCACACATACACATGTATATTTAATTTCTAAATTGACAATTTTTTCATCAATGAAATAAGGAAATTTAAAGCTCATTTGTTATACCTTTTCAAAACTTTCAAACATGTTCTCATATTTTTTCCAATGCCATAAACATATAGAATTTTTTTATATAAGTGAATTTAAATGATTAAAAAATTCAAATAAATAAATAATATTTTTAAATTATGGAAGAGTGTTCTATTGGTAAAGATAATGTACTATGCTCTTCAACTCACTTAATGAAATTTATTTAGGTGTTTTTTAGTCAATAAAATATGGTTAATTAAAATATCCATAACTCGTCATATTAATAATATAATTAAATTTTTTTATCCACATGATTTTTATCTAACATTAAAAACTAGTAATTTTAGATATGCTAGGGATGAGATGTCTCCTAATAACATTTCATCTTGGTGACAGTCCCCTATTTTCAATTCTTACAACACTCACCTTGATGACAAACCCGTACTATCAATTATTTAAACACTCATGTCCTCATTGATATACCCATACTATCAATTATTATAACACTCACTTTGATGATAAACCCATACTATAAATTATTTGAACAATTTTGTTCATACTGATATATCATATTTATAATTATTGTAGCACTCACTTTTTTGATAGACCCATACTATCAATTATTGTAATACTCACCTTGTAATACACAATGTTAACCTACTTTGGGCTAAGGCACTAACATATACAAGTAGTAGGACCAATGAAGGATACCAAAAAACTAAGTATATAATACTAAGGTGGATGGGAAAACTAAATATTAGCCCACAGTAGAGAAAACAACTATAGGATTGAGGGCTATAAAATTATATTCATAAGGGGAGAAAATTAACCCAAATACACAATTGGTTCATGGTGGTTATATGCATAGGGAACACATTAAGGAATACCATGTTTGTCATATCTACCCTTTAGATGTGATAATATACACTACCATAACTTATGCAACCAACACATATTATGTTGAGAATAGTTTCATAGTAGGTAGTGGTAGACATGGCGTAATTATCCTTGGAAAATCAATTTTATTGTGTAGATGCATTAAATTTATAAGACCACACTTAAAAATTAATCAATATAATGATATAATAAAGGATAAAATTATGAAGGAAAATACCATAATGGAGGAAAAATGCATGACATTAGTCCAACAATTATTAGGAAACTAATTAATGTTGGAGCACATTTATCTAAGGACATTTGTAAATAAACTCATAAAAATAGAAGTTCATGAAATTCCTCTAGGAAATAAAAGAGTAGATGTGTAGGTAACACCTTAAATCCTAGGCCATATTTGATCTATTAGAATAATATATTAAGGTCTTTGCACAAGCAACAATGTAGGCCAACTGAAGAGATAGTGAAGAATAATAATGAAAGTTTTGATAAAATAGATCCATTGCATTTTATCATTTCATGAAATGAGAATTTAACCAATAAGTAATTCACTTTAACATAGCATCTCTAGTTGAGTGACAATGTGATGGAATGATTAAGTTTTTGGGAATTGGAAATGTTTCATATCACATTTGTGGGAGGATAAACACATCAATTTGTGTAACACTTTGAATAAAATAAAGTGGATATATATCCAAATGTTATAGTATAAATGATAATTATCATAGTTGTAGGAGAAGATGACATGGGAGGAATTATGTAAAGTTTGGCATAGTTGTGCACATTCTTCACCATCATAAGGAATTCCATAGGAGATTGGTAGGTGTTCAAAAGAGAGCTCACAAATATCATGTATTTAGTCAATAATATGCAAGATGAGCTTATTTATATGTTATCAATAAAGTTATGAAAAATATTATAATCCCAATAAATGTAACAAATCCAATAGGCACTAATAATAAAATAAGTTTTGTAAGGCTCCCTAGGTTATCTAATGCTATAGATCTAGTTCACTCTAGGTGAATCATCTTCCTCATATTAGAGTTTTGGCTAAGGTAATCAACTAGTGATTAATACATCACCATTTCCATTGCCATAGTAATGTATACTAGCCTTATAATTTTTTTTAATAGTTTAGGCCAAAGTGAATTTTTAAAATATAAAAATTTGGCAAAGTATTTGAGAGAAAGGAATGGAAGGTTGAGGACCCATAAAGGGAAAATTCCTAGTTATGCCAGTATATTTAAAAACCATAAATGGCATTCATTTGGTGTACTATTTATTTGTAAAAATAAAAGGGTGGATAATTAGTGCACAAAAAGTGAAAATTATTAAAATAACGCTTATTTTGAAACTACGACCAAAGTTTCAAAATAGGGAAAGCTTAAAGAAATTACCTAAAGATCTCCTAGTGGTCAAGCGTGATGAGGGCCATTGCACTGTGATAACAATTTTTTTCTATAAATAAGGAAACTATTTAAGTCTTGGAAAGTGTTAGTAGGGGATTGTGAATTGTAGTTCACAAGTATTTTGTACAATTTCAATTGTAATAAATATATATTTTGTAATTATTCATGTAAGTATATGAGATAAATGGAATTTTAAAAAATTCCTAGGACTAAAAGGATGAACATATGAAGAGAAAAGAATTCAAAGTCATGTAGACTATATAAGTAGTGTATATAATTCATACCTTGTAAAGTTAACTTCTTTTTAATTTTATTGTTGTTTGTGGCTTGAACAAGCTTTATCTGTAATTTTTATGTATGAAATATCAATAGTCATATAATTTTATAAATCATAATATCATAATGATAGATCACAAGTTCCATTTATTTTTATGTTGATTTAACAAATTATATTTGTCTTTCACATGTATCAATTAAACTTGACATCATAAGAAATCTATGTAATGCATAACATTTATATTTAAGTTTTTTTATAGGAAGTATATCATGTGAATCTATATTTATACCACTTATAACTCATGACTTTTTATAATTTCAAATAGACTATAATAGTAACATGTCATAACATGACTTTCCAAGGATTACTTCTAATAAAGTTCTACCAATCTGATAGACCCCTACATCATTAGTGTAACCATATAAACCATTCAACATATATTCTATTTATAATGTTTGAGATATCTATCAAAAATAATTTTTTCAAAACATAATATATATTTTTTATATCCTAGACATATGTACTTGAGTCATGGACCTAGCAGATGATCATATTTTTCTAATTTTTTGATTAATATATAATTTTTTATATACCAATATAGGTAATTTAGACATGTGATATCCTTCCCTAATATTCTCTCTTTCAATTACTCTTTATTTACACACACATGTGTGTGCATGAATGCATGCACCCACACACACATGCATATTTAATTTATAAATTGATATTTTTTTCATCAATGAAATAAGGAAATTGAAATCTCATTTGTTATACCTTTTCAAAAATTTAAAACATATTCTCATATTTTTTATAGTGCCATTAAAAGATATAATATTTTTCTATAAGTGACTTTAAATGATTAAAAAATACATATAAATAAATTTATTTTTAAATTAGGGAAGGGTGTTTTATTGGTAAAGATAATGTCTTATGCACTTCAACTCAATGAAATTTGTTTAGGTGTTTTTTTAATTAGTAAAAAGGGCTAATTAAAGTGTCCCTAACTCATAATAATAACAATAATATAATTAAAAGTTTGTCTCCACATGATTTTAATCTAACATTAAACGCTATAAATTTTAGATATGTTATGGGTGAGATGTCACCTAATAACATTTCACCTTGTTCACAGTCCCCTATTTTTAATTCTTGCAACACTAACCTTGATGACATACCCATACTATCAATTCTTAGAAAATTCATGTCCTTTATTATAGACCCACACTATCAATTATTGTATCACTCACTTTGATAATAAACACATACTATAAATAATTTGATTTTTTTAATTCTTACTAATATACCATATTGTCAATTATTGTAATCCTCACTTTTTTGGTAGCCCCATACTATAAATTATTGTAATACTCACCATATAATACACAACATCAAACTAATTTTGGAAAAGGCACTAACATATACATGTAGTAGGACCAAGGCATAGGCCCAACAAATAAGTATCTAATACTAAGTTGGTTGGGAAAACTAAATCTCAGCCCCAAAAAGAGAAAACAACTATAATATTTAGGGCTATCAAATTATAGTGGTAAGAGGGGGATAAAAAAGAGGAAATAATATAATCAGTTCATGGTGGCTAGATGCATAGCACCCACCCATGAGGAATGTCATGTTTGTCATATTCAACCCTTAGATGTGACAATTTAAACTACCATAACTTATGCAACCAATTCAAATTGTGTTGACAATAGTTCCAAAATAGGTAGTGGTAGATGTGGCATAATTGTCCTTTAAAATTCAATTTTAAGGTGTAGATGCATTAAATTTGGAAGACCATAATTAAACTTAATAAATAGTATGATATAATAAAGGACAACATTATGAAGTAAAATACCATAATAGAGGAAAACTGTATGACATTAGTCCAATAATTCTTAGGAAACTAATTAATGTTTGTGCACATTTATTTAAGAACATTGGTAAATAAACTCTCAAAAAAATAGAAGTTCATGGCATGCCTATAGGAAATAAAAGCATAGATGTGTAAGTAATACCTTGAATCCTAAGACATATTTGATCTATTAGAATAATACAATAAGATATTCACATATGCAATAATGCAGCCCAAATGAAGAGATGGTGAAGAAAAATAATGAAGTTTTAAGAAAATATATCCATTGCATGAATCAATAATATAACCAATAAGTAAGTCACTTTAACATAGTATCTAGAATTGAGTGACAATGTGATGGAATGATTAAGGTTTTATGAACTAGAAATGTTGTGTAACATATTTGTGGGAGGATAAACACATTAGTTTATGGAACACTTTAAATAAAAAAAAGTAGATATATATCCAAATGTTGTAGTATAAATTCTAATTATCATAGTTGTGAGAGAAGATGACTTGGGAGGATAGTGTAAAGTTTGACACAATTGTGCATATTATTTACCATCATAAGGAATGCCCTAGGAGACTGGAAGGTGCTCAAAAGAGAGCTCACAAATATCATGTATTTAGTCAATAATATGTTATATGAGCCTACGTATGTGTCATCAATGAAGTTATGAAAAATATTATAGGCCTAATAAATGCAACAAATCCAACAAACACCAATAACAGAACAAGCTCTACAAGGCTCCCTAGGTTATCTAATGCCATTATCTAGTTCACTCTAAGGGAATCATCTTCCTCATATTAGAACTTTGGCCAAGGTAATCAAATAGTGACTAATACATCACCATTTCCACTACCATAGTAAAGTATACCAGCATTATAAAATATGTTATATTTTAGGTCATAATGAATTTTTAAAAGAAAAAAATGGAAAAGTATTTGAGAGAAAGGATAGGAAGGTTAAAAACCCATAAAGGAAAAATTCCTAGTTATGTTAACATATTTAAAAATTAGAAATGGTATTCATTTGGTATGCTATTTATTTGAAAACCTAAAAGGGTGGTTAAATAGTGCACAAAAAGTGAAAATTAGTAAAAAAACACTTATTGTGAAACTATGACCAAAGCTTCAAAATAGGGAAAGAACAAAGAAATTCCCTAAAGATCACATCATGGTCAAGCATGATGAGGGCCACTGCACTATGATAAATTTTTTTTAATCCAAATAAGGAAACTATTTAAGTCTTGAAAAGTGTTAGTAAGGGATTGTGAATTGTAGTTCACAAGCATTTTGTATAGTTGTTAATGTAATAAGTATATATTTTTTAATCATTAATGTAATTATATGAGATAAATGGAAATTTGAAAATTTCCTAGGACTAAAAGGATGAAAAAAAAAAGAGAAAAGATTTCAAAGAGTCATGTAGACTATATAAGTAGTGTACATGATTCATAGCTTATAAAGTTGGCTTCATTTTACTTTTATTGTTATTCATAGGTTGAACAAAGATTTTATCTATGATTTTTATGTATGAAATATACATAGCCATATAGTTTTATAAATCATAATATCATAATGATAGATCACAACTTTCATATATTTTTATGTTGGTTTAATAAATTATATTTGTCTTTCACATGTATCAATTAAACTTGACATCCTAATCAATATTCCTAATGCATAACATTTATATTTAAGTTATTTTTATAGGAAGTCTATCATATGGATTTGGATTTATACCACTTATACCTCATGAATGTGTATAAATTAAAATAGACTATAATAGTAACATGTCATAAAAAAAACAAAAATTGAAATGGGGATGAGTAGGAAAGGGAGTAGGAGTGAAACTGTGAATGATGGTATAAGGGAGGAGGAAGATGAAGGAGAGGGAGGATGATGTAGACGATGCAAATAAGTTGTGTCTTTTGGTGTTTGATACAATGGATGATGTGTATTAAGGTTTTTTAAGTTATTTTTCTTTATCTTCCCATGTTGATTGGTCTAGTTAATCACTAGGTAAAAATTGGATTTTGATGAACTCTTTTAAACCATGTTTAATAGGAATCACTCTGAGGTGATGAGAACAAGACATGAGTTCTATGTGAGATCTCCTTGTTTGATTTTAAGTGGTTGGTATATAAAAACTAAAGGGGTGATGGGTCTTGTTCCCTTATCTTATTTTGACTCTAAATTGAAGGATTATACTAGTGATAGCTTGACTTGTTGCAAGGTTGATGAAGATGAAGATTATGACCCAGATGGGATGGATGAGAAATAATATGTGTCTAGTGAAAAAGATGAGTGACTTGGGTTATAATCATTAGTTATGTAAGTCAACCTTATCTTTAGATAGAGTGATAGATTGAGATCTTAGGCTAGGCTTAAGGTTTTATGGTTAAAGGGAAAGGCCATGCTTGGGTGGAACCATTTTATCCTAGTTCTCATTTGGAGGGTGTGGAGATCCCTATCAATTTTGTGATGAGACCCCCTCCGGGGACCTTCTCTATTCTAAGAATGGGGGTTTAAATATACTAGTTTTTATTGGGCCTCAGCTAAAGGATGACCTATTTGAATGGGTTTGGTAACCCTTGTTGCTCTATTTGTTATAGTTCTAGTTTGATTTGGATGGAAAGGTAGGGTGAGTGGATTAACCTCTTTTTCAATTTGCAAAGCTAGGCTCCCTATAGCTATGGAAACCAATTTCATAAAAGTAAGGTGAAATACCATCTTGGACTATGTTATACCTATTTTTTGTACCCCTACAATTTTATAAAATTTATACTCCTATTTGCCATAGTGATGACCTAGACATAAAATCTAAAACTATAGTTGGGGACCTAAATCAATTAATAGTATTATGAGTACACATGTTTTCAATTAAATGATTTAATAATGATTTTTTTATGAATTAATATTTATATTAAAAAGGTTTAAAAAAGCATTAATGGTTAACTGAGTAAAAATTAGCACGCGCGCGCGCGCGCACACACACACACACACACACACATCATTACCAAATGTTTGTTTTCAGTCATGAGATTTTGATGGATAGTGTTGATCAGATTGCATTCAATTAAAGTGATTACTATAGTGTTTTTCAGTTTAAAAATGATAATGCTCACTATTGTTTTATTAGAATTGAAGGCATTATATGAATTTGTCTTATTGGTTTTCAATCAGTTTTATTTGAAAATTCAATTGTAGGTATGAATATTGGAATTATATGAGTTGTGACATAAATGGAAATTAGTTTCAATTTGAAACCTAAACTATTATATTTAAGGATTATCAAATAATGCAAAGTGATTCTAGGTTCTAATCTAAAATACTATCTAGTGGATCTAAGGTTCAATGCAATGTTGTGGACCTAACATGAAGATTTTGAAATGGTCATGGGATGATTGTTTTATTTTAAATAATGGTTGGAAACTAAGTTATGTTTTGACATTAGTAAATTACAAGGCTCATTTAATTAATGATTCAAATGGGAAAGTTGACAAGTTGGCAGCTTAATGGGTAAGTCATTTTAATGTAAAGCATGATAGAGATATTTTGAGATACGAATAAAATCAAAGGAGTCTAAGGAATTAAATGTATATTTTACATGCCTTTAATTGCACAGGTTAGTTGGCATTTTAGTAAGAATTTTGGTCATTACTAAATTTAGAGTCTACTAAAGAAGTTAGCATTTAGCTAAATAGCATATCTTGAGTTGAGAAACCAATCAAATGAGAGCACATTGTTGATGATGAAAATTGTACTGTCAATGAATCAACCCTTTCACTTATTGTGAAGGTTAAGTTATAATTTTACTAGTCTAATAGTAAGGTTCTAAAGTTCCAATTATGATTCTAAAGATGCAAGGGTTTTTTTAAAATATTTTAGGAAATAATAAATAAGTTATCAACTGTAACATATTCCATTATAATTTCAAAAATCCACTTCATCAAATAATGAATTAGTTTAGATATGAATGTGTAATCGATCCTATCTGATAGAGAAGGTGTAGACACCGCAAACGTGTCTGCACCTTGGTTCTCCCCCTTGGTCCTTTCTCCCTCCTAGTCCTCCTTGGTCCCTAACCCACCTAAGTCTTATTAATTGGAAATAAACACCTATTTTTAATTAAATAAGGCCCCCTTTCCACCCTACCCTTGCCACCTTGGATCCTCCCTTGAATCCCTCCACCTTCTCCCTAGCATTTATTAGGCCAAATCTCTTCATTATATCCCCCCTCGCCCATTTTGGCATCCTTGTGACCGTTCTTCCCATGACCCCTCGCCCGGCGGCGTGCAAGAATGGGCAGAGGATATTTTTAGCCTCTGTGCCCATCCTGCGACCGCCGATGTCGGCGACCCTTCGGCCGACGTCGGCGAAACTGCCGGCGTCAGCAGCCTTCATTATCCCTTTCTGCATCCGTTGCAGCCCCTGGACTCTTGAGCTCGAAACAGACTTCTCTTGACGCATTGGCTTTCATCTCTCCTCTGTCTTGACCTCGTGCAACAGCAGCAACAGGTGAAAAGGCTCTGGATCAAGATTTTCTCCTCAACAAGTCTTCTGTGGCTTCGACAACAGCACCTCCTCTCTTCATTCAGCAAGCTAAAAGGTAAGCTAGTCTGGTTTTTTATTTCATTTCTTTAGTTTTTAATCATCTATCCTCTATTGTCTTCTGCTCCCTCTGTCCTCCCCCCTGAGAGGCTGCAAAGCCTTCTCAGGCCCTGTCCTCTGTGAATCCTCCTCTTCCCTGTCCCTCTCTTTTTCCAATCACAGACAACTTTCTCATCCCTCTGCCAAAAAGACCTTGCATCAGGCACCTAACCCGAATCAGACCACTCCCCAGTCCATCCAAACTTGTCCCCGTTCAGTCTCAGACCCGTCCACAGTCCAAAAAGCAACTCAGACCCGACTACAGGCCACAACCCCGACCGACGCCGGTCACTACCTCAACCGACGTCGGCAGGATAGCCGACGCCGGCAGATCAGACAACCGATGCCGGCGACATTTCCGACCTCGGCGACTGTCTTCAGCCCAACAGCTCTTTCAGGTAATCATTTTGTTCTCTTCTTTCCTTTCTACTTTCTTTGTCACTTCTGTATTCTGGCATTCTGTCTTTTTATCAGTCATTTATCTGTATCAAACAGTGGGTTGACCTCCCTTAAGGAAGTTTTTACACTTTCGGGAACAAGCTTTTGCTTGGCAACCCACTGCCCATCCATCTAACGTTCTCTTGTCCAAGTTTCTTTTTTCTTGCAGGTGTCATTCCTCCACAGCCAAAGAGGAGTGCTCACAAGCGTCTGGATTTACGGTGCGCAATCTTTAGTCCAGGTACTTCCCAAGCCTTGTCCATTACTTTCTTTTAGTTTCTTTCTTTTAAGTCTGAAAAGCAAATTTGAGGTAGAAACATCTCTGGCACGCCCGGTGGGACCCTAGGTTCCTCCTGGGTTTCCTTTTCTTTTTCATTCATTTAGGTGCATTTAGGCTCCTTCCTTCTTGTCTCTTTCTTCTATTCCAAATGACACTATAAGCAAGACTAAAATGAACCTTTCTTCCTTATATTCTAGACTAGTCTAAATATCATACTCTCAACCCTTTCTCAATCTTGTCTTCATAACAATATCACATTTCGACTTGGGCATTAAAACATATTGCACTTTCATTTCTGCTTGTGCTTGCATTAGTCCACATCTAGTAACTTAGGCGCATATTGAATAAACCGTAGACACTTGATGTTACACTACCTAATCACATGCACTAAAACAAACATAAAACTTACCTGAGACAAGGCCCGACTGGGATTTCATCACCCAGCGGATACCTTACCCGTCCCGGTGACCCCACTTGGATTTCATCACCAAGGGGGAAGCCCACTCCGTTCTCTGGCGGAGTCTAAACTCTAGGCGAGGTATATCTTGGCTAAGCGAGACCAGCTAACCACTGGAATCGTGAAGTGAGGGGAGCTTGCTCCTTAGCACCAGGCCACGTACCAGACCCTAACACAGACTTTGAGCACCTAAAACAACACCTGAAACCATCTTTAGACAGCCTTCTTCTAGGACCCATTTTTCAGCCAATCTCCCTAAACATTCATTTAAGGCATAAGCCACAAGTTTCTAAGGTTAATTCCTAGGATTTATCGCTTAGGCTTGTCTGTCTTTCTCTGTTTTCCTCTTCTCATCTGTTTGTTTGAGTGTGTGAGGACGCTTTCTTCTTTGTTTTTCCAAGAACCTTTTGGTTCTCTGGAAAGCACAGTCACCGGCATCGGTTCTTCCACCGACGTCAGCTTCCCCCTGTCACCGGCATCGGTCCTGCTACCGACGTCGGCTTCATCTGTTACCGGCATCGGTTATCTGACCGACGTCATATTTTTCAACCGACGTCGGTCTCTGTCATTGTCCTTTTTTTCCAAAACCAGCAACCTGAAACCTGTCCTTTCTCTGTCAAAGACTCCATCCTGGTCTTCTGAAACTGAGAAACACAGTTCCTGAGACCTGAACCTTCTTTGCCTTGCATGGTTTTGACTCGTAGCCAAGCCAAGGCTCTTGTCGACCACGCCAGCCGTCAACCACTTCCGTCCACCCCATCCGTGACCGAGCCTACAATGGAGTTCAACTCAGAGACCGAAAGAACTCCTGCCCGTCCAACCCCGCCGCAGACTCCCATTGTCCAAGAGGGGGACCAAGACTTCGAGCGATTCTTGGACCTCAATGTCAAGGCTTTGCAACACTATCTTGCGCATAGCTGAACGCGGGACTCCCTAGGCAATCCGATCTACAGAATGCCGACCTCCCTTGTCGCAACTACAGCTGTATCGACAACATCCATAGTTCAACCTTCGGACACTCAAGCCATCGCTTTGACCACTGACCAGACTTTGACCAATCCTCCAGGTGTGGCCTCTCCCTCTATCATTGGGCCCACTTCCACCGGGGTTCCGGCCCCTTGTCAACCTCAACCCGCTCAACCGCTATCCACTCCTTTTCAAAACCTTGTCGTCTCTATCCCGCCTACCCTGGCCCCTATCAACACCAGGGTGGCTTCTTATCCCTTGGCCCCCGTTACCACAGTCCAACCTCTCGTGGCAACAACGGGTCCAGCTATGTCTTCTAACCAGCCACCTTTAGCCTTCACCTCTGCCCCTACGATTAGTCATCCGTACATTCTACAACCGACTATGTCGCACACCTCCTCTAACCTCTTCCAAGCGCCCTACAACTTAGGGGCGCGCAACCCGTCAATCCGTCGGCAGACATCATCAAGATGCTGATGGACAAGATGACCAGTCTTGAGACCTCTGTTTCCGGCTCGCGTAACACTCTTTCATACGAGTAGATCTGCAACGAGCCCATTCATCCTTCTGTCCCAATCAAACCATATCCTAGCCAGTGGGAGCTTCCAAAGTTCTCTCATTTTCAAAACAAGGAAGACCCACAACAACACTTGCGGGCATTCAGACACGCCTGCTACCTCATTGGCCATGACGATGCGTTACTCTTACGCACGTTTCCTATGTCTCTCTCAGGTGCTGCACTTGACTGGTACAGCTCCCTTCCTAGTCATTCTCTCTTCTCATTCACACAATTGGCTCAGCTATTCCTCGATCACTTTTCCATCAACATAACCAAGAAGGTCTCAATCACGGACCTCTATTCTATCCGGCAATTCGAGGACGAGTCCATAGCCGACTTCGTTGCTCGATGGAGAGGCCTTATCAACCAACTCTCCTTTTCCTTGCCTCAGGCCGAGCTTATTGAACTCTTTTCTCAAGCCTGTGCCCGACATATCTCTTCCACCCTGAGGGTTCAAACCTTCCGCACTTTTGACGAGGCCTTCACGATGGCCCGCAAACTAGAGTTGCGTGCCATCGAGGAGAACAAAGTCAAGTTGCGGAGTAAGAATCCCAGCTCTAAGACCAATGACTCTTCTTCTGCTAAGCCATCATCGTCCAATTCTAAATCCAATGCTTCAGCTAATGCCATGGTTATCAGACCTTCATCTTCTTCGACCAATCAGCCCGAGCCCTCTACATCTCAGAGCGCTACTCGGCAATTCCAGCAAAGATACTTGCAGCGACGATATACTCCTCTCGGAGAATCATATGCATATGTGTTGGAAAAGCTTCTTAAACAGGGAGTCCTCAATCTCCCTCAAGCCCGACCTCCTCCGCAATTCGATCCCTCACACGCCATCCCCACGTGGTATAGGGAGCAAGACTTTTGCAGCTTCCACCGTGTTAAGGGCCATGACACGGAGAACTGCAAGACCTTTAAGAACATAATACAAGACATGCTTGAAAAGGGGGATCTCATCTTAGACAATCCAAATGCACCCCCTAATCAGGCCATTGACATCTTCAAACAACCTTTCCCCAATCATCCGCCAACTCAGAACAATGTCTAGACCTTAATTGACGACAATCATGAGCACAATATTCGGACAGTCAATATGGTCTCTCCTTTCGTCCCCAATCAGCCTCTTGAGGTTAGTCCATCCATCAGTCTGTCACATGTGGACGAGCCTCTCTCCCCGGCTAGTTCTCCATTGACCTCTCTCATCTTGGAGGACGCCTCGGCCTTACCAGCACCTCCAGTCTCGCCATCCTCCTTTTTGCAGCCTATGGAGGACCCGACCCTTCCTACTCCTCAGCCGCAAGTGGAGGGCACCGTCATCCCTGCCCCTTACCCGCTGGAGGAGCCTCACTCCCCAGTTTCTTCTCCACCCAGGGAAGAACCTGTCTCCCCTTCGTCTTCATCTAAATCTATCATGACTTCACCACACCATGTGTCTAGGACCACTACGCCCATCTCGTCTTCAACCTCGCAACCATCAACATCTTCCTCTCAGCCATTTTCCCAGTTAGGGGAGAAGATCGAACTTCTCCCTTCGAGGAAAGTGACGCCTCAGGTGTTGTGGGAGCGTCTTAAAGTCCTTCAACATACCCGCGCCCTCTCATCACATGCCGCTAACCCTCCTAAGACAGAATCTCGTCAGACTCTTGACAAAGACCAGACTCTCAAACCTCAACCAAACCCGTCCAAACCGAAGCCTGTATCTATCTCGTCTAAACCCATCAAGTCATTTGGCGTTCGTCCTATCTCCTCCCTCACTCACCCGCAAGTGAAGGTGGACTTAGGCCAGACCTCGACCAGTAGTAGTCTTCCAACCAAGGCGAAGAAGACTGCCAGACCACAGAAACGAACGCCTCCTTCTCCGTCACCATTGCCATCCATTTTGGGCCCCCATCCTTCGACCTTGGCTAGCATCCTTCCCACTCCGGCCTTCAACCAAAACTCGTTGCCTCCTTTGCTTCCTCTGCCTACCTCCAGTCGTCCCTCTCCTAAGAAGGTGGTATCAATCATCAAGTAGGAGCCGTCTCCATCTGTCACCGCGCCATCAACCCATAAGGTGGTACGGGAACCTCTTCTAACCTCGCCTAAGCAAAAGTCACCAACCTCGCGCATATCAAATAACACGGACCCTCTATTGGGCTCATACTCGTCGATACTGCGTCGACTTCTCCAGACTTCCGACATAACCCTTCCGCCCATCAAGCCTTTCCAACCTCTCGGGTCTAAGCCCTCCTGGTTCGACGATACGAAAATTTGCTTATATCATCATACACTAGGACACGACACCGAGACTTGTTGTGCCCTCAAGGCCGTCATTCACCGCCATATGGAGAAAGACACTCTTCTCCTTGAGGACACCCTTGACTAGACCCCGACTCCTTCCTGTCCAACCTCTTCAAACACGTCAACATCTCACCAGCAAGACATGACCCCTTCTTCGCCTCCCATTTTCGAAATCAATGCCATCCGTATAACCACTAGATCGCAAAAGGACAAGGCCAAGGAAAAAGCTGCCATTCCTTGGACCTATCCCTTCGTCAAGCCACCCCTTGCGCCCAAGCCTAAAATCTCTATCCTTGGCGCGTCCCAACCTTCTTCGTCTTCCTCTTCTGGGCCAATTCACGACTCCATGCTGAAGCAGCTTCACCAGACACCTGTGAAGATGTCTCTCTACGACCTTATCCAAACCTCGCCTCAGCACCGTCAAGCCCTTATCCAAGCCTTGCAGGCAGCGGAGGTCCAACCCGAGGACCCCCAACCACTCGCTGCCCTCGTCCATTCCTTGTCTCCTGTCGCTTCCATCACATTCAGCGATTCTGAGATTCCCACATCTAACACGGAAGATCAGGATGCCGCCCTCTTCATCACTGCCTATGTTGATCAGACACGCATTAAACACGTTATGATTGACGGTGGCGCTAGCATCAACATAATCTCTACCCACGCCTTTGATCAGCTGGCTCTTCCCAAGAACTGCGTCTCCAAAACTGACGCGATCTTACGCTCTTTCAATGACACCACTGCCACGACCATTGGCACAGTCATCCTCCACATTCGTGTTGGTCCACGCACAGTCTCGGAGCTCTTCTATATCATCAAAGGAGAGTTTCAATACAACCTTCTACTGGGCCGACCTTGGATCCGTGCCATGGCCTGTATACCCTCCACCCTACACCGTTGTGTGAAGTTCGAGCATGACGGGCAAGTCCACACCATCCCCACTGACCCTTCACCCTTCAAGACTTGCAACACCACCTACCGTCCTAACGATGTCCTCATTCCCCTCAAGCCGTCAACTCCGGCACCGCCTCCATCTGCTGAAGCTTCGACCAGTTCGCAATCGGCGGTTGCCCTCACCCCTCCTCCTCAAGCGCCAACCAAAGACCCCATGGAAGACATCTTCCAACGACTATCGCTTGGGGAATATCGCTTGTTGACCCTCGACATGTTCCAAACTCCACAAGAGTATGGACGCCTTCACCTCAGTCCTAATTACGACCATCGGATCAGGACGGTCGTACATTATGGTCCTCCTCACTTCCAAACCAACTTTGTCTATGGGGGGCTTAATCAAGCTCCTACCAACGACACTTCCCTCTCTTCACCCTAACCTTTCACATCTGATTTCTCATTTCTTGGCAACCCGGCCTTTGCACACACTTACCTTCACAGGTGTGCATGGAAGGGTTTTGGTTTCGGACGTTATGAGCAGGGCTCCCATCAGCCCATCGAGCCGCTCAATGATCACGATGCCAAGAAACGGTATGGCCTGGGATATCATGACCCCACTCAGGCTCCTTCCGACCTTTGTCTCGAACCAACCATTGACCAATCTCTTCCAGACTCGCCCATCTCTCCTTCGTCACCTACGGAGTCAGTGGTTTCCATCCCTCCTAGTTTTTTTTTCCATAAACACCATCCGCCTGGAACCCCTGACCTATCAGCTCAATGGGGTGCCCAGGTCTCTCCCTCTCATCTTTCCTAGCATGGTAGAGGATGAGTCGGCAACCATTCACACTGTCCACTGCGTTGACGATGACGCCATCCTTTCCTTCATGGGTGCCGATGACTCTTTCATCCAGTGTTTCCTCCCTTCTGAGACCCAGGTTATGTTAAATGAATCCACCATTGACATCAACCTCCCTTCTTCTTCCGATGTTCCTCACATCTTAAAGATTGGCCAATCTTTAGACGCTCAGGAGCAGCTTGACTATGCCCAATTCCTTTCCAACCATAGCAAGGCCTTTGCCTGGACTTACAGTGACATGCCTGGCATCGACCCCACCATTGCTACCCATAACATTGTCACCAAACCAGAGGTTAAGCCTGTTAGGCAGAAGCTTCAAAAGATGCATCCTCGCGTTGCGCTTCTTGTCAAAGAGGAGCTTCAGCGCCTTCTTTCTGTCTCCTTCATCCAACCCATCGATTATCCACAGTGGGTCTCTAACATCGTCCCAGTTACTAAAGTAACTGGGGGGATTCGGATCTGCACGGACTATCGCGACCTTAACCTAGCCTGTCCCAAAGACGACTTTCCTCTTCCTAACATTGACCAGCTTGTTGATCTCACAGCCGGCCATGAAATGCTATCTCTTATGGACGGGTTTTCAGGATACAATCAAATCCTGATCGCACCGGAAGACCAGCACAAGACTACCTTTATCACCCCATGGGGGACTTTCTGTTATCGAGTCATGCCTTTCGGCCTAAAAAATGCTGGTGCCACTTATCAGCGCGCCATGACCTACATTTTCCACGACCTCCTCCACAAAATCATGGAGGACTATGTGGATGACCTTCTCGGCAAGTCCAAGCTTCGCCGCGACCACTTGACCATTCTCACAATCATCTTCTCTCGTCTTCTGCAATATAATGTCCGCCTCAACCCCAAGAAGTGTGTCTTTGGGGTCCTCTCAGGCAAACTTCTCGGCTTCATCGTTTCCTTCCGTGGTATCGAGATAGATCCCACCAAGATCCGCGCTATTCTCAAAATGCCACCCCCGACCAATCTCAAGCAGCTTCACAGTCTACAAGGGAAGCTCCAGTCCATTCGCCGTTTCATCTCGCAGCTTTCAGACCACTGCCAACCTTTTCATCACCTCCTTAAGAAGGATGTCTCCTTTAAATGGGATAAGGGTTGTCAAGAGGCTTTTGAAGCCCTCAAAAGCTATCTGGTCTCTCCACCAGTCCTCATTCCACCTAAGGATGACCAACCCTTCTACCTTTATATCTCTGCTACCAACCATTCGTTAGGTGCCATGATCGCGCACCGAGACGAGCATCATTGCAAGCAAGCAGTTTACTACATCAACCGAACACTGGTCGACTATAAAACTTGATATACTCAAACCGAGAAACTCTGTTTGGCATTAGTCTTTTCTGCTACCAAGCTCCGCCACTATCTTCTCAACCACAAAACCTTTGTCGTCACTCACACTGACCCTCTCAAGTACATGCACTCCAAGCCATATCAGAATCAACGTATGGCTCGGTGGCTCATGCTGCTTGCTGAGTTTGACTTCGAATTCATCCAACAAAAATCTATCAAGGGGCAAACCATTGCTGACCAACTGGCAGATGCCCCTCTTCCCGACAACCAACCTTCACACTGTGAGTTCCCTGACGAGTCTATCGCTACCCTTTCCACCGATGACACCGTCTACCAAATGACTATGTTCTTTGACGGCTCCAAATGTCAACTCGGTGGGGGTGCGGGGGTCATCCTCATCCCACTCGAAGGGGAGCCCATGCCTCTATCTTTCAAGCTTGACTTTGATTGTACCAATAATATGGCCGAATACGAGGCCTTAATTTTGGGACTTCAGACTGCCCTTTCTCTCCACATCAAGTCTATCAACATCTTCGGCGACTCGCAGCTCGTCGTTAATCAAGTTAACAGTTCGTATCTCTGTAAAAATGAAGTTTTACAGAGGTATAAGAATTGTGCTGACATTCTTTTGGCATCTTTCGACCATTACCTCTTGCAGACTGTTCCACGCTCTACGAACAAGTTTGCCGACACCATGGCTTCTCTTGCTTCGCATATCCCGTCTTCATCATCATCATCTCGCCTTTTTGTCACAGTGCATTGTGTACCTTTGCCTTCATACATCTCTCCTCACATCGACCATATTAACACTGTCAATTCTAGCCCACAAGATGACTGGTATAAGCAACTTGTAGACTACTTGTCTCTTTCTGTCACTCCTCCCAACCTCTCTAGCAATGCGCGGCGAGCTTTCATCAAGCGCACAGCTCGCTATACCATGCTAGGGGGCCTTCTCTATAAGCGAGGCTTCGACGGTCTCCTTCTTCGCTGTCTAACCTCTGCTGAAGCTTCTCATGCCGTAAAGCAAGTCCACGACGGGATTTGTGGTGGACACTTCAGTGGAAACTCGGTTGCCAAGCGCATCCTTCGCCTGGGTTATTATTGGCCCACCCTTCATCAAGACTGTAGCGATTATGTTTGGTGTTGCATCAAGTGTCAGCAGCACTCTAACCTGCTTCATCTCCCCAGCCACGCCTTGCAAGTCGCTCAGGATTTTTGGCCTTTTTCTCAGTGGGGCTTGGATCTCATCGGTGAGATCAACCCTCACTCGTCTCTTCGTCATCAGTCCATCATCACTGCCACTGAGTATTTCACCAAGTGGGTGGAAGCCATTCCTCTTGTCTCCACAAAAGCCGACAAGATTGTCGACTTCATCAGCAGCCACATCATCTGTCGTTTCGGTGTCCCTCACAAAATCATCACCGACAATGGCAAGTCCTTCAAAAACAAGACTGTCCAAAAACTATGCGACTCATTTGGCATCAAACTCAGTTTTTCTTCGCCTTACTACCCACAAGCAAATGGGCAGGCCGAGGCTTCCAACAAAATTCTCACCAAAATTCTCATGAAGGTGGTCGACGATACAGGAAGGGATTGGCACATTCATATTCCCTTTGCTTTGTGGGCCTACCGCACTAGCATCCGAACCTCTACGGGTGCTACTCCCTTTTCTCTTGTGTAGGGAACAGAGGCTGTCTTACCTCTCGAAGTACAGATCCCGTCTCTTTGTATCTCCCTGCATGACATTCTCTCCAACGACGACTTTCGTCAAGATCACCTAGCTCAACTTGAGTTACTCGACGAGCGCCGTCTGGCTGCCCTTAATCATCTCCATGTCTACCAAAGTCGCATAAAGCAGGCCTACGACAAAAATCTGCGAGAACGAGATTTCAACATCGGAGACCTCGTCCTCAAAGAGAATTAGTACGTGACCAATATGGAGTGAAGTAAACGAGGCAAATTCGCCCCCAATTGGCTTGGACCTTTTATCATCACCCACAAGTATGGGTTAGGGACTTATCGTCTGTCTTCCCTCGACGGACGGCCAGAACCTGAGCCTCTTAATGCGTTGCATCTTCGACCATTCTTCTGCTAGTCGAGTACTCGTCTACTTGACACGTAACTTGAGCTCGTCCCTTGAGCAATCCTCGTCCTCTTAATCCTCATCCCTTTCAACCCTATTCCTCTTAACAAGTCCTCTACAACCCTTTTAGGATGCAGTGATGCTTTGTCCTAATAAAAGGGGCATCCTTGGGCTTCTACAGTCTTGTCCGTGACTCTCATTTCTATCAATATAATACAAATCAAGATGTCAAAAACATATCCATGGTCACTAAATCAAGTCAAAATCAAAAGGCAGACTGATCCCTCGAAGGACAGCTATACTATCATTGCTGTATTACTAGACTGATCCCTTGAAGGACAGCTAGGCCAACTTATCAAACATTATCAAGCAAAAATATAGACCACTCCCTCGAAGGATGGCTATGACTACTCTGGCAATAAACAACACTATTCTAGAAGCTTCCCGCATTGATCAGCTTCGCAACATGACCATTACATCAAATGACATCTCTATGCAGGCTTCCCGCATCGATCAGTCTGCGCAAAAAAAAAAAAAAATGAGTCACGGACATTGGCTTGTAGTTGTCTCAGGGTCTCCTATAAAAGGGGCAAGGTTATTCCTGCTCTTAAACTGGGTTACCCTATCCTCCTCCTATCACCTGCTCAAGGGACTTCGAGCTCACTTTAATGTCAAAGTGATTCGATTACCGTTCTGACACCATACTGGTCAACGACATAATGCATGAACGGGGCTTTTGTTCTTATAACCCCTATCTATGCTTCCTTTCTGGTCCTTGTCAATGAAAGAGCGATTTGCCTTTCACCTTTTCTCTACACTTTGGTCACGCTTTGGCCACGTCAATTGTCGACTCATCCTTAAAACCTAACCAACTTCAACATTTTTCAAACCAGCCTCGACATTTTCAACATGACATCAGGCATCATCCTTGTCCTTTTCGCATAGTTTCTATGGACACCAATACACATGGAAACTACCGACCAGACCCAATTTATGTTAAGCATAAACCAATACTTGCTGAAGCATAAATAGACCCTTCATTCATTTTTAGCATACATCCATCGCGACTATGGAAACTTGCTAGGGATGAAAGACTCTCGACCAATTCTACAGAATACACCATCTGTAGCATCCTTTTATCCTCATCTTACCCTCGTCATTTCAACACATGACCAATCTCATCATCGACCATTTTGACCCTCTTCTTATTTCATCCAAACTACATTGGTCTGAGGCCCTAGGACCAGGGCTATGTAGGCAGCACTCAGATACCGCATCTTCTGAGGTTAGCTCGACCACCCCCGTTTGTTCGTCTCTATGATGGACAAACCTTCTCTTCTTTGACTCTTATCACGCCCAACTTCGTCACCTTTGACCAAGACCTTTGACCAAGACCTTTGACCAAGACCAGTCATCGACTTTGACCAAGACCAATCAATCCCTCTGACCCTCCCTCCCTTTTAGGGAGAACTACATCGGCCTGAGGCCCTATCACCAGGGCTATGTAGGCAGCACTCAGTTGACATGGGGTCTTCTGGGGTTAGCTCGGCCGCATCCTTTCGTCCATCCATCTTCTTGACCAATGACCATTGGCGATCATGCGTATCTTCTTTGACCTTCTTCCAAGACAGCCTGTTGCTTTGGTTATCTTTGCGTGTGTGCTATTCCACGGCTGGTTAGCAGAATTGTCCGCAGACCTATTTTTGACCCTTCACAAGTATAGGATCTATAGACAAGACAATATCTTAGAGGAAATAAATATGATTTAATAATATTATATATTTCAAGTAATATCTTACTTTTCACTGTAATATATTCTAAGTAATCTCAAGATAATAAACCAGAAATATAAGTAAAATATATTTGAGATAAATTAAGATAAATAAATATTCAATCAAGTAATCAATGAAACTTAACACATAAGAGACACCACAAAAAACAAACAACAAACTAAAGAAACAAATAAAAAGTAATTAGAAAAGAGAAAGAGAACTAACTACCAAAAGAAAAAGGTAAATAACTAAAAAAACTAAACAAGAGAAAAACTAAAGACAAACTAATCCCTAAAGCCATCCCTTAGAAAATTCCTATTCGGGTTATACTGATTAACAATATCATAATTCTAACCCTAACCTTTTCTATGATTACTTCTACTTGATCCATGATGGTCCCATCTAAACATCCTATACATTAAAATATATTCAAGGGAACTAATAATGATGACTGAAAATCAACATGTATTTTCATCATGAAAACAAACACAATCACACAAAGAAAAATCTATTTTTTTTTGACTGCATAAACTGAAATGTTCCAACTATATCAATCATTTTAGAATATTCCACTTGATTTCATCAGAAATATCTCCCAAAAACTAACTAAAACTTCAAAATAAAATATAACATCATAATTTTATTTCAAAAATATTCTGAAAAATCTTCATGAATTTTCAATCTTCATTGTATATCCAAATGAAAAAGCACAAATTCTCAACACTGAATCATTAACAAATATACTTTTCCATAATTGTGTATTATTGCTTCATCTCTTGAACATTAACTCAAACTGAAAATAATTACTACATGTTTTATTTTAAATAAATCTCCATAAAAAAACCTTCAACAAAGAAGACAGTAGAGATAACTATACTCTTTCAAAATCACTCTACTCTAAGCTGAAAATCATTTATCATAACTTCTCCATTTACTAAATATTTCTACATTTGACCTCAAAAAAAATGCCTAGAATTTCCAAATAAGCTTTACATGACAGACCAGAAACAAACAAGTCTATCCACACAATGTGTTTGTGCATATACATGACATAGGTTTTCAATAAGGATCCAAACTTATGTGTTTCAAACATATCACTATATAATATTTTGAAACAAAAACTTGTATGTTCAAAACATACCTTCCAAATCAAATCTTCAAAACTAAGGAATGGCTAGTTATAGTTTAAAAAAACTATTTCTATTCCTTTACTATTCATTTATTTCCAAATTTGAACAAAACTCAGAACACTTATCATAGTTTCTCAAATCACCATTATTTTGACATTCAACATCAAAGCAAACCCCAGGATTTCAACACTGAGATGCAAATCCATAACTAGCCTCATTACTTTTAGAGTTCAGCCTATTATATCTCATATATAGATTATATCAAAAGATAGTTTTGAAATTGAAACTGATGTATGAAAATTATAGCTTCCATATACTAAAATATAACTACATTTATATGTTTGAACCACTTTCAAATATAACTTATTTATATCATGGCTGACCAATAACCATTCAAACATTTAAAAAAAAAAAATATCTCATAATCTTTTCCATAAGGTTCCACTACATAAGCTTATGTGTTCAAACATTATAACCATATAATATTTAGACAACAGAGGTTTGAAATGAAGTCTTGAAAATTCATATATATATATATATATATATATATATATATATATATATATATATATATATATATATATATATATATATATGAAACCAAAAGAAATAACTTATTTCTTTTCTTGTTAATTTATAATTCTTGGAAAAAACTAGAATATTTCCAAAATATTTCAACCTTTTCAAAACCCTTAAAAGTGATATATAAACTAGACAAACTTCCATAATTTCTGAAACTAAGAAAGCTATAACTGAAAATATATCTACATGCTCGAACCTAACTCCTTTTTTTTGGGTCACCTCTTTAGGATAGACCAGTAATCTATTCAAGTTATTTGAACATTTATTAAATAAACAAACAAAGTTCATTTTACAGAAAACCCAAAGAAATGAAACTTTGATATTTCAAAACAATAAAATTTTTACAATCCAAAACGTCAACCAAGTCTCTGAAACTAAAGTATGTTCAAAACATCAATATAACACACACACACACACAGAGAGAGAGAGAGAGAGAGAGAGAGAGAGAGAGAGAGAGAGAGAGAGAGAGAGAGGAGAGAGAGAGAGAGAGAGAGAGAGGAGAGAGAGAGAGAGAGAGAGAGAGAGAGAGAGAGAGAGAGAGATGAGAGAGAGAGAGAGAGAGAGAGAGAGAGAGGAGAGAGAGAGCTCACAAAAATTAGACCATTATGCATGTTTGAAAAAGGAAAAGTCTTAAAGTATTAAAAAAATGATGATCGACACAATTGGTGAACCCAACATATTCCATTCTCATCTTCTATCAGAATATACCAAAGACTAAATCCATTTCTTATCAATATATATGAAAATAAATTATATTTCAACCACTATGAGCTCGTTCAACTTCCAAAACATGCATGCATAGAAAAATCAAACAAAAATTATCTTATGCAGACTAGAGTTCATTTCCTTTTCCATGTAACCAAAAATTCATTTATAGATCACCTTAAATACTTATCAAAACTTATTCATTGCATACTTGGATGTGTCTTTCTCTAATTTTCCCATTTAAAATCTTGTTTGTAACTTGAGAATCCAAAGTGGCAGAGTAACGCTTTTATGAGAAAGTTACATGAATTGACTAAAACCAAAAAAAACTAATTTATTTATAATATCCATCCACCAACATAACTACCTTACATGTCTGCCACTCATTGGTTCATCAAAATTGATGATTTATTTAGTAATTTTGCAAACCAAATTAGTAAGTTATCAAAGTTAGTGAATACAAAATCACCTACTAGTGATATTACCAATATTTGATAATTGAGGTATATACACCTTGCATTAAGTCTCCCTTACTGCCAAAATCTTGTGAGATTTTGAATCCTCTTTGAATATGCCCTTTTTATTAACACACTTTGCCAGCTAGTAAGCCACTAAGTACCAACTCACCAAACAAACATCCTATGTCATGCAAAGTTTTTAACTTGAAAGAAAGTCCTCCACACTACCTTTATGCCTTTTGACATATTTTCCTCAAAACACAAACTGAGGTTTATAAAATTAACTTTTCAAACAAAGTTTTTATGCCCTCTAAATCAAACCATTTTAAATGCCCTCAAAATCAAACAATTTTAAATGCCCTCAAAATCACTAAGGCTTCATACCTATACTATTTTAAAACGTAGGATGAATGATCTTAGCTTAGGTCCTTTGAAACCATAAGTCTCAAGACCATTAGGATTTTAAAATAAAATAATCATACTATAGAATTTAGGCTAGATAATGTTTAAATTAGAAACCTTATCCAAATAAGGACCTTGATTTTAAACCTTAGGATATTTTGATAACTTAATATCAAACCAATCTTCAATCATGTTAACATTTCATATATTCAACTGATCATTGAATGAAATAGGTTTATCCATATAGGGTTCATAGTTGAATTTTCAAATGAAGTTCATGATAAAGATATTTGATTTGATAAACCATAAACATCAATTACTTCCTCAATCTGTATCAATTATGATTTATCTATCCATATATTTGTAATTAAAATGAACTAACCAGAAAACCATATTACTAGTCAATATTATTCCATTTGAGTCAAACCAAGCTGAAAAATGCCATGAAAATATGAAAATTCCAAAATAGTCATCATAAAATGCTCAAGTTATAAAAACTAAAAACCTAATCCAAAAATTGTTATGATAATCCATACTCAAGTGAGATCAATATAGATATCTAAATAATCATGACAATTCTATAATGCTTTTACCCATCAAAAATATCCTTATTTCAATTGAAATGTTGTTGTTGGCAATTTGAGAGTCATTGATGTGTGAAGGTCTGGCAAGGAGCTCAGTGAAGGAGCCTCAGTGATAAAGTGTCATGGGTTTTCATTGATGTAAAATATGAAAACATTAATGATAAAGGCTTAGAGATGAGTACAAGAAGATAATGGACACATTTTTAGAGTTTGTAGAGTTGTGAAGTCTTTATGCAAAGTTGAATCAGGGACACTTTCATAAGAAATGAATATCAGATTCATTGTTATTTTTTGAGATCTTAAATAATATATAATCCTTAAGTATAAACATGGATTCAAGAACCCCAGAGAGCAAAGTGTTTAGTCTCAATTATAAGACTATATTAGAAAAACCCTAAGGACTAAGGGTTTTAAACACTTAATCTCTTTTGAAAAATCCTTTTGTTAAATGTGGAAGTAACCACATGTCTTCATGATGAAAATTCAAATGGGAAGAAATAAAATAAAAGCCTTTGATGAGTGTGTTGCCTCCACATGGATGAACAATGGGGCTTTGGAGAGTCTAACTTTAAGATGACTTGTAATAGATAGGAACTAGTTACTTAAGTCTTTTTTGTCATTGAGAAACTAGTGCATCGACAAAACTTCTACCAAATATAGAGAAGCAAGAGTATTTATATTTTCCTAAGTCTATGACTTAAAAAGCGATTAAGATTATTGAAATATCAATGGTCTATGGTGCGTCACTTACAAAGATCTAATAGAGCAAAGTGAATATTGATTAATAAAGGGACCCTCCAGGTGAATGCCTAAGTGACAAGTGTCATATTTGTGTTAACTAAAAATCAATGGCTCATGCTTGATTTGGGTATTTGATCCAATGGAGAATAGAAGGATCAACATGTCAATAGATCCTTTGAGTGCATGTGTAGTTGACAAGTGTTAAAGGCTCATCGGCATATCAGATCTAATGGTATGTGGGTGATCATGTAATGAAGATACAATAGGTGATATGATTCGAGAGAATTAAAGTAAAGAGCATGCATCTTTGATGATTTGAAAACATGTATAATCTAGGATTGAGAAGATCTAATAGAGTGAATGAATCCAAATCTTAAAGGTACTCAAAGGTTAATGGCATAATGCTATAGTTAAAGTCTGAGCAAGTTTGGTAAGATCTAATGGAGCAAAATCTCTCATGAATGTCATGGTAAGAGAGATGAAGTAAAACATATCTAAGGTTAATGATTGACTTAGTTAAGTATTGTGAATTTGATAAGATCAGATGGTATGTGAGAGCTTGGATAGGAAAGATCCAATGAAGTGTAAGGACCCATATGGAACAAAATGATCAATGTTTAGTGACATAGTGGTTAGTTAAGGATCGAGCATATTTAAGGACATTGATGGAGTGAAAGTGATCCAAAGACATAGGAGGTAGTGACATGATTCAAGGAACTCAATGTTTAACCAATGTGTTAAGTAAGGTTCATGCATCTATGAAAATCTAATGGCTCATGGGAGATAGAGTCTTAATATTTGATGAACACATTTTTAAAGTGACCAAGGTTAACGTTCAAAAGGATATGAAGATTTGATAGAGCAAGAGAGCTCAAGGATGGCATAAAGAAATAAGATCAAAGGCCAACATTTAAATTTTTAAATACAAATGGATAGTCATAGGAACCTACATGATTTCATGAAGAATGAACATAGAGCTCATGTTCAAGTGATCTAATGGATTAAATATTTAATTTGAAGAATTATGCATTGAGACAAAATACCATACATCACAAAGTAATGCTTTGGGATAAGATCCAGACAACTGGTAGTTCAAGTCATAAAGAACATAGAGTCTAGAATTGCCCTGGATTGCAAGACAAGGGAACTTGAAGTTCAAGCAAGTAAAAGACAAAAAACCAGATAGGAATTAAATGTAGACATGAGAATTACTTACTATTTAAGTGAGTCTTAACTAAAATGGTTAAAGCTTAAAGTGTGAACACACAATAGGATTAGAAACCCTAAAGAAATAGGGGTCTTTAAAGGTTTTGGCCAATGTAGTTATTGCTACTACTAGTATGACACTCATGTAAAATGTAAAAGATCTTGACACAGGTAGAAAGGTAGAATGTCACTACTATTAAAAAAAAAATTCAAGCCATATGATCATTCCACAAAAAATACATGATTGGAAAAATCAACAGTCAAATTCTTTGATGAACTATGAACTAAAATGACTAGTCATAGAATCTTATCTATCACATGGATGTTGCATTTGAAGTGACATGGGATGAATTTCAAAAGACTCAAAGAAAGGAAGATAAACAATCACTTGATTAGAAGGAGAAGAGTCAAGCCATGAGTGTAGGTGTATAAAGATGAGACTCATCTAAGCATAGGTTGGTCGAGTGGAAGAGTCATATTGTGTGTCAAATAAGAAAGATTCAAACACAAAGATTTATGTAGAGTGTCAATTAGATATATTTAGACATAGAAAAAGGGGGTAGAAAGGGAGTTAAGCAATGTGTCAAATAGAAGAATCTAGACACAAAAAATGGGTAGAGAGGAAGAATGCACACACAAGTGTTGTGCAAAGCATGAGCGGTTATAAATAGACTTGTAATAAGGAATAAACCTACATTCTTTTGTGAATATATTTTATTAGATGGATTCGTAGCTCCACACAATTGATTGGTTGGTATCATCAGTGAGGCTAAGTTGGTGCTCAATTAGGGGATTGGTGTCTCCTTAGGGTTTTATCCCTTAAATGTATAACTAGTGAGGTTATTTGGAGTTGGTATTCAAAACAAGGAATGGGTGTCTCCTTAGGATTGGTGTCCTAGAATGTGACTAGTGAGGTTTAGTTAGTGAGATAAATTTTGTGAGGCTATAATGGAACAGTAGCTTCTAGAATCATTCTCATGATTTTTCCCTTTGGGTTTTCACATATAAATATGGTGTTATGATCTTTGCTTATGTGCATGTGATATCTTTCATTTGTTCTTTAAGATTGAATATGCTGAAGATTCATCTTAAAATTTTTAAGGAACTAGTTTTTATGATCTACTAATTCATCCCCCCTCTCATTAGATAGGTGTTTTCAAAAATTGGTATTAGAGCCTAGGGTTCCTAGAGAGAAGCTTAATTAACTCAGGTAGATCTTGGAGTTTGAACAAAAAATGGTTAGTCATGAAGGAACTTCATCAAACAAGGCACCTTTGTTTGATGGGTCTAACTATGACTTTTGAAGCATAAGGATGGAATCATATTTGACCTCTTTGGGGTTTGATGTGTGGATGTCTATTGAGAATGGTTACACAACCCCTGTTGTTACTCCTATTGATCAGGTAGCAAAGAAGAATTTTGAAAACAAATCCAAAATAAAGAATGTTATTCTTTATGGATTGTCAAATAATGAGTTTGTCAAAGATCAAATTAAAGAGAATCTATGAAGGAGATGACAGAGTCAAACAAGCCAAGATTCAAACTCATAAGGGACAATTTGAGAGCCTCAATATGAGTGAGGATGAGAAGATTGTAGACTACCTCCTCAAGGTAGATGAGATTGTAAATGTAATCAAAGGACTTGGAAATATAATGGAAGAATCAATCATTATCAAAAAGGTTTTAAGATCTCTGACATCAAAGTATGATTCTAAAATATCTACCATTGAAGAAGCAAAAGATCTGAACAAGCTCACAACAGATGAGCTTCATGAAACCTTCAGTGCATATAAGATGAGGCTGGAAGATGTAGAGTCGTCCAAGAGAGAAGCTACTTTCAAAGTGTCTAAGCATTTAGATAAGAAGAAACCTCTGACTCTGAATCTGAGGAGGTTGATAAAGTAGAAGCCAACTTCATTATAAATTTGAAGAAGGGCTAAGGCAAGTACAAGGGTAAGTTACCCTTCAAATGATTTAATTATGGAAAGATAGGCCACTTTACTATTAAGTGTCATCATAGAAAGAAGGATGATTATGATTCAGCTTAGAAAAATAAAAAATAAAATCTTATAATCTCAAGAAGAATAAAATCTGCTTCAAGAACAAAAAGGGGCTATATACAAGGGAAGATATTGACTCATCAGATGAGGATGATAGCTCAGATAGTGACTGTGATTTTGCTTTCATAACTAAAGATAGTGAATCTCTTTTCATGGCACTAGAATCAACCTCTAAAGACCCAAATCAAGATAATGATAAATATTGGGATGAAAAAGAGGAAGGAGAAGTAGACCTAGAAGGTGAAATCATCTATGCCCTAGATGAGATTGACAGTGTAAGGAAAGAAAAATCAAGATAGAAGAAGATTGGATAAAAGGAAATTGAAAATATGTAAAAGAGCCTTGAAGAATTTGATCAGATGGTTGTGAGCATAAAGACTCAAATTGAAGAGGTCAGAAGGATAGATGATGTAGTCAAAAATGAACTACATTTAAATTTTGTTGAGTGTATGAGGCTAGAAGAAGAAGTAATGACCCTAAGGGTAGAACTTGACAAGATTATAATTCAAGTTGACAAAAGTCTAAATCTAAGAGGAAGTTTATATATTATTGATAAGTTTATCAACACATAAAATCCCTCAAAGGAGAGATTTGGTGTTGGTTATGAGAAAGGAAAGAGTCTAATGACAATTTTATCTGCTAAGTTGTATGACAACTTCAAAGCAAGAGGATCAAGATCCAAGAAGAATAAAGCTTGTAATGGAGCATAGTTGAATGCAAGAAATAATGATAAGAATAAGGCTAGAGGAGAGAAGAAGCCTGAGGCAAGGAAGAATCAAGAATCTATCCATGTAACTCCAAAGAAGATGCAGAAGACAAATGTAATTGATGTAGCCAGTTACACAAAGAGAAGAAGATCAACAAGGTAGCCTAATGCTATGACCAAGTATTCTTCATGTTTCTATGGTTATTTTTATAATTTTAATTAGTTTGGTCATAAGGCTAGTAAGTGCAAAATTGTACCTATAAGGAGAACTAATTCCATAAGGAATAATTCACTAGCATGCTTGTTAGATACATATGTGTTATGTCACCGTTACAATAATTTGGTCACTTAGATAAACAATGTATACAAAGCTTTGTAAGATCAAAAGTGTAGGGTAATAAGAAGGGTATGCCGCTAAACATGAATAAATGTTCACAAGCCTTTAAGAAGGAGATAAAGAAGCCCAACAAGACACACAACGAGCTCAAGGATTTGAGCAAAGCTGATTCCTTCAACTACCATAATGAAGGACTCATCCCCAGGTTCTAAAAGTAGAATATTTTAAGTTAGAAGAAGTACAACCAAGTTCCCAAAAATCAAAAAGGAAGGAAAATTACTTCATGGAAACCAAAGGTGGCAAGCATGAATCGAGATGAATCTACATGACCAAGCAATTTAGTTGTTGTGGTGGAAAATGTAGCAAAGTCTGAGAAGGGTCAAGAGATCTCAACATCTACCATTGCTGAGAAGGAGAAGATAAAGGTCAAAGAGGAACCCAAGAAGTTGACTAAAGATAAATCATGGGTATGCACATGTGCAAGAGAACATCTAGCTGAAGTAGAGAAAATGCTAAGCATAGAGCATCAACATTCAGTACCTGGTGATGAGACTTTCTATTTGCTTAGAAGATTCATAAAATGTTCATGTATGTCATGGATCCATACACTCTCCACATATTTCTAAATTAATCACAAAAGGAAAGGATCACAGTTTGATGGACAAGCAGGTCATCTCTCTCAAACCCAAGAAGAAGAATAAAAATAATAAGATCAAGGGAGAGAGGGACAGTGATGAGTTATGTGTAACTCTTGGTTTCACATTGTTCTAAATAGTGTGAAATAAAGTGTCTTTGTCTATGCTTATTGAGAGACCCTATTACAACATAGAAGTAAATGGTGCCATTCAAAAGATACTGAAGACATGAAAATGAGTAATCCCAGTTGAGATTGGTATGCCATGTTTAATTTATCAACAAGGTGCTCATAGCTTGAGACTCCAAAAGAACATGTGGAGACTTCCAAGCATGGAAGCTAAAGTCTAAGCTCTAGATCATCAAGTGCCAATAATGGATTTGTTTTTCAGACCAATGCTATATAAATGACCCAAATTATTTAGTAGCAGGATAATGGAGCAAGAGGGAGCTATTTTTCTCATTCTATCATAACCAAGAAGGCCCAATAAAGGAGCTTGTTGTATGTTCTATAGTGGTAGACTTGTTTATTTCTTGGAAGATGTTGTTTGAAGACTTGTCAATGCATAACAAAGACAAACATATAGAATACATCAAAATTATGAAGAAAAAAAGATTGAAAAATGTAATGGAGTTAGGGGGAGATAACTTAGTCATCTTGAATGGATTGAGGAACCATTCTTGAAGAGAAAAGGAGGTAGATATCCAAAAATATCCTTAGCAATTGTGGAATTAATTAAGCGGGAGTTCCTCATAATATCTTCAAACCAGATAGGTCCTAGGATCAAAATAGATAAGGTGCCTAAAAAGGTGAAAATGGTTGACATATTGTTAGAGACCCTTTGTCATTAATATCAAAGGTGGAAAAATATCTTTTTCTAGAGAAATAGCTTAACAAGAGAAAGATCTTGACAAAGTTTCATGTGCAAATCTTGCAGAGGATGTTTTTCCATCAATGACAAAGGGGAAGATTGTTGGAAATTTTTAGATTCATTGATGTGTAAAGGTCTATCAAGGAGCTCAGTGAAGGAGGCTCAGTGATCAAGTGTCATGGGTTGTCATTGATGTAAAATATGGAAGCATTAATGAAAAAGGTATAGAGATGATTACAAGAAGATAATGGACACATTTGTAGAGTTTACAGAGTTGTCAAGTATTTATGCAAAGTTAAACTAGGGACACTTTAATGAGAAATGAATATTAGATTCATTGTGGGTTTTCCAAGAGATTAAATAATATATAAGCCTCGAGTATGGACATGGAGTCAGGAACCCAAGAGAGCAAAGTGTTTGGTCTCAATCATAGGGCTATATCAGAAAAACCCTAAGGTTTAAGGGTTTCAAACACTTAATCTCTTTTGTAAAATCCTTTTATTGAATGTGAAAGTAACCACGTGTCTTCATGATGTAACTTCAAAGGGGAAGTAGCAAAATAAAATCTTTTGATAAGCGTGCTTCCTCCACATGGATGAACAATGGGTATTTGGAGAGTCTAACTTCAAGATGACTTGCAATAGCTAGGATTCAGTTACTTAAGACTTTTTTGTCATTAAGAAATTAGTGCCAAAAAAAAGCATTTACTGGCTATAGAGAAGCAAGAGTATTTATATTTTCATAAGTCTATTACTTAAAAAAATGATTAAGCTTGTTGAAAGATCAATGGTCTATGATGCAACGCTTGCAAAGATTTAATAGAGTGAAGCAAAGATTGATTAACAAAGGGACCCTCTAGGCAAACACATAAGTGACAAGTGTCACATTTATGTTAATTAAAGATCAAAAACTCATGATTGATATGGGAATTTGATCCAATGGAGTGAGGAAGAATCAACATGTTAATGGACCCTCTAAGTGTACATGTAGTTAACAAGTGTTAAAGGCTCATAAACTTATTAGGAAGATTTGATGGTGCACAGGTGATCATGCAATGAAGATATAATGGGTGATATGATATGAGAGACTTATAGTAAAGAGAATTCATCTTTGATGATCTGATGATGTGTGGATGCTAGAATTGAGAAGATATAATGGAGCGAGTGGATCCAAAGCTTAAAGGTGCTCAAAGGTTAATGGAACAATGACATAGTTAAAGTCTGAGCAAGTTTGACAAGATCTAATAGATTGAAATCTCTCATGAATGTCACAATAAGAGAGATGCAGTCAAACATGACAAAGGTTATTGACTGAATTAGTTATGGATCATGCATCTGCTAAGATTGGATGATACATGGGAGCTTGGATAGGAAAGATCTAATGAAGTGTAAGGACCCAGATGGAACAAAGTGATCAGTGTTTAGTGAAATAGTGATCAATTAAAGATCAAGCATCTTTGAGGAAATTTATGGAGTGAAATTGATCCAAAGACACATGAGGCAGTGAGATGATTCAAGGAAATTGATGTTTAACCAATGTGTTAATTAAGGTTCATGCATCTATGAAGATCCAATGGTTTGTGAGAGATAGAGTCTTAAGATTTGAATGACGTGTTTTTAAAGCGACCAAGGTTAATGTTCAAAATGATATGAAGATCTAATGGAGAAAGAGAGCTCAAGGATGGTGTGAAGAAACAAGATCAAAGGTTAAATGCAAATGGCTAGTCATAGGAACCTACATGATTTCATGAAGAATGAACACATAGCTTATGTCCAAGTGATCTAATTGATCAAATATTTAATTTAAATAATTTTGCATTGAGATAAAAGACCAAAGATCATAAAGTAGTGCTTTGGGACAAGATCCATATAATTAATAGTTCAAGTCATGAAGAACATAGAGTCTAGAATTGCCCTGGATTGCAAGACAAAACTTGAAGTTAAAGCAAGTAAAAGATAAAAGACTAGATAAGCATTATATATAGACATGAGAATGATTTTTTTTTCAAGTGAGTCTTAACTAAACTAGTTAAAGCTTGAAGTGTGAATACACATTAGGATCAGAAACCCTAAGGAAATATGGGTCTTTAAAGGCTGTGGCCAATGCAGTTGTTGTTACTACTAGTATGACATTTGTGTAAAACATAGAAGATATTGACATAGGAAAAAAGGTATAATGTCACTGATGTTAAGCAATGATGTTAAGAAAAAATGATAAGCCACAAGATCATTCCATAGAAAAGACAAGATTGGAAAAATCAATGTCATATTGTTTGATGAACTATAAACTAAAATGACTAGTCACAGAATCCCATCTATCATGTGGATGTTGCATTTGAAGTGACATAGGTATAATTTTAAGAGACTCAAAGAAAGGAAGACAAAAAATCACTTGAATAGAAAGAGAAGAGTCAAGCCATGAGTTTAGAGTGTATAAAGACATGAGACTCATCTAAGCATAGGTTTGCCAAGTGGAAGAGTCATTGCGTGTCAAATAGAAAACCTGAGACACAAAAAAAGAGTCATGCAATGTGTCAAATAAGAAAGATTTAGACAAAGAGAGTCATGTAGAGTGTCAATTAGATATATTCAGACATAGAAAAAGGGGGTAGAAAGGGAGTTAGGAAATGTGTCAAATAGAAGAATCTAGACACACAAAAAAGGGGCAAAGAAGAAGAATGCACACATAAGCGTTGTGTAGAGCATGAGAAGTTGTAAATCAAATGTAAATCAAACTTACAACAAGGAATAAACTTGGATTATTTTGTGAATCTATTTTATTAGATGGATGTGAATCTCCACATAACTGATGGGTTGGTGCCATCAGTGAGGCTGAGTTGGTGCTTAGTTAGGGGATTGGTGTTTCCTTAGGGTTGTATCCCTTAAATGTATAACTAGTGAGGTTATTTGGAGTTGGTGATTAGAATAGGGGATGGGCGTCTCCTTAGGATTGGTGTCTTATAATGTAACCAGTGGGGTTCAGTTAGTGAGACAAATTTTGTGAGGTTAGATTATAACATTAGCTTCTAGTGGCATTCTCACTATGGTTTTTCCCTTTGGATTTCCATGTATAAATCTGGTGTTATGAGGTTTTCTTATGTGCATGTGATATCTTTCATTTTTTTTAAAGCTTGCATATATTTAAAATTCATCTTAATTTTTTTAAGAAACTAGTTTTTGTGATCTATTGATTCACCCCCCCTCTTGGTAGATAGGTGTTTTCAACAACTGTATTATAATATAATCATAAACTGAAAAACAAAATGACTGATCACAAACATCCATAATTATAAATATATATACATATTTTATTCATTCATCTATTTATGCTTTTTGAAACCACTCAAAATATAAATATGAATTCATAAACTAATTATCATCAACTTATGAAATTGAAAATATCCATCTAAATATACTATTAATTGATTAGGTCCCCGACATAGTTTTAAATTCTATGATTGAGTCATCTCTATGATAGAAAAGTATTAGTTTTAAAAAAATTGAGGGGTGTGGAAAATAGGTATAACACACATTAACTAAAGTAGTTAATGCATGGGTTATGGTATACAAAAAGGTTTGTTTTCATTTTTTATATTCATTTCGAGAAACCACATAGCAAAAGCCATACTCTGCCTAGATAAGATTGAGAGGTTGCAGACATGGCATTAACATGTACACCAGTATTGAAAAGTGAATAATTATCAAAGGGATAATTATAGTTTATCACTATAAATTGTTCACATGGAAAAAATATTTTGGTTTTGAGTCTGCATGATATTTTTGATAAATTCTTGCAAGATAAATTATTTGTTTTAATTATTTTGCATGTATGAATTTTAGAATTGTTGGTGATAAGGTCAGTTGAAAGGATTTCATAGGATTAGTTTTTGAAATCAGTTATCATTCAGGGTTTGAATAAATCTTTTCATCCCTAGTTTTGAGGTTAGTTTTGGTAAATAGTGAGCAGTATCATTTGAGATATGAAACACTAGGTATATGCAAACTGTACTCTGAGAAATGATTACGGAGATTGTTTTAGAAATATGTGATATTTTGGCTTTTGGGTTTTTAGTTTATTGATGGTTTATTCTAGTGATGATTTTAGTTACATCAGTTTGGATTTTGAGTTATGATTTCATAGATGCATGAAGTTTGGTATAAGAATGATCTTGAAATAGTTATTTTCATAAATTTTTTGATGATTCTAAACTAGTTTTTGTCATGCAATTCTAGGTATAATGTTTAGGAATTTTTTTGTTGAGGATTTTAGATATATAGAATCTGATGGCATGAAATATATGATTCTCTAAAATTTATAGGTTTGTTTCAAACATATCAAGATGCATTTTTTGGGTTTTATTTTTGAAGTCATAAATTCAAGAATAGTAAAAAAATGTTAATAGTTTTATAAAATTGGATAAAGTTATGATATTCTAAGTTTTTGAAATGAAGATTGGAACAAAATATGACCATTTCAAAAAGAGTACAACATTGTGATTAGAACTTATATTGAAATTATTCTTTTAGTGGTTATGAATTTGTTATCAGTTTGATGATAATACATTCAATTTGTAATTTGTAAATAATATATATACTGTATATAATTGAGACTGCATTTTTGTAGTGAGCATAGAATACAATAAAGTATGGAAGAATATTTGAAATAAAATTATGAAGAATATAATTTTATTTAATTATTATGATTTCAAGTTTTTACATGACACAATTAGATTGAAAATCTTATAAATGAGTTCAGTTCAGACAATTGAATTCTTGATTTTTTCATTTTGTTGATATAACTAAAAAATGTCATAAAGTGACTAAAAGCTACAAACATATAAGTGTAGTTGATATTATTGATTCTATAGTTGACTTATTCATTTTTAAAAGTTCAATTAAATGATGATAATATGTTGAATATATTTTGAATTGTATTTAAAATGTCAGGTTGGGATCAAATGGATTTGAATAAGAATAATGGAAATAACAGTTGGGAAAAGAATCATAATTCTAGAAACATGAAATAAAATACACCTAATAGGAAAATTACTAGAAGAGGTTTTAGGGCTAGATGGTTTGATGCTAGATATGCAAGTAGAGGAGCCTGAATGTCCATTCATTTTGATGTCACTGACCTAACATTTTGGAATGTGTTGAGTAGTTTGCCATTTAATCCTGCCAATCATAGGGGCAATATGGGTTTTTTAAGTCACAGATTCAAAGTTAGATCCCATTCCCATAGTATCTCTTCCCATCAGTTACAAACTAATCCTATTCATTTGTCTATTCAGTCACCTAGTCTGGAAGAAGTAAATATTGTTAATGAACCACCACAATAGGTCAATGAGCCAATCCATACAATTTTTTTTATAAATTTTCATTAACATCGTGTTTTAATGAGCCTACACCACCTCAAAGGATTCCTATTTCAGAGTGTAATAAACTCAATTTGGAAAAAACTCTTTCGATCATGTATCTATCCACTTTAAGGAAACGTACAAATAGTCATGCTAAATTTGAAACTCTAATAGAAATTGAAATAATGAAGCGAATCAAATTGGAAATAGATGATGATGAGTGATTCGGGTATAAAATTGGTTCAATTTCCTAAAATTTAGATGGAATATAATGAATCCTTGAATGAAAAAGATGAACCAATGATAAATTTTGTATTTAATTCTGATGATTTTTTATTATCAAAAATATAAATTTCAGCTCATAATTGAACTTTAATTTGATAAGAATTAGCACATTTCAAGATTTTGATACTTTAGTAATGATATTTTTGGAATGCAATAGATTTTAACTTTGATATATATATATATATATATGAACCAATGATAATTTTTTTATCTAATTCTGATGATTTTTTATTATCAAAAATATAAATTTCAGCTCATAATTAAACTTTAATTTGATAAGAATTAGCACATTACAAGATTTTGATATTTTATTAATGATATTTTTGGAATGCAATAGATTTTAACTTTGATATATATATATATATTAATTCATAGTTAAATTAAATTCTTATCTACATTAATTTTATCATATATATATATATATATATATATATATATATATATATATATATATATATATATATGATAAAATTAATGTAGATAAGAATTTCATTTAACTATGAATTATCTTATTATTTATTGAAATAATATTATTCTTATGATTAGTTGATTAGAGGGTCCCCACCCATTACGAAATATCCAATCTAATTTCAAAATAATAGATCTCTTAAGAATTTTAAAGTCTTAAATAAATCTCAACTTACAATTGCCAATATTAATTAACTTTTAAAAAGGCAATTATTTAAAAGTTAATAAATAACTACTTAAAGTTAGTTACAACTTCCTTCTTCAACCAACTTGGAAGTGTAAAAAGAGATCAATGATTCATTTGAAGAGGAGGAATAACACAAGTATTGAATACTATTACATTTTAAAGTCAATTATTTATCTCTCTTTTATGCAATTTTTCAGAGATAGCATGAATTTTGCAGATAGATCAATGATACTTTCTCTGACGGTTGAGTTATTTTCTTAAGCAATGTAGGTATATCTAATTTTATATAATTATTTATAACAAATTATCTAAATATTTTCAAGTTTAACATCTTTTGATGATTACTTATTCTAGTCTTATGTGCAGAATCTGAGTATTCAACCCGAATAATGATGAAAATTTCTCTATTTGTGACATATTGTTGATCTTATTGATTGTAAAAGTTATCTTTTAAATATATTTTGTAAGAAAGATGTTTATTTCTCAAATAAAATGATCTAATTTATTAAGATGACTCTATTTGGTGAGACTCACATTTTTATATTGTATTATATCTGATTTTGACTTCTAATTTAGTTTAAATCTGATTTTAGCTTAGTTTCTAATTAATCTAATTTATTTTTTGTTTAGTGTAGTATTAATATAATTAGTTGTATTAATTTTTACTATTTATTTCTGATTTCTTTTATTAGATTAAGTTTTTTAGATTAGTTTAGTGTTAAGTTTAGTTAGTTGAGATTAGTTTCTTTTTGGTTTTTTTAATTAGTTTTTGTTTAATTGTTTAGTTGTTTGATATTATTGTTTACATCTTTTCTTTTGAGTGTTATGTTTATGTTACTTGGTTATTAAAGATATGCTTATAAACTGATTTATTTTCTTATCCTCATTTTATATTTATGCTTCTTTATTTATTATCTTGATATTTACTCAGAATTTATAAACAACAAAACAAGATATTATTCTTAGAATAAATTATATTACTCAATTAAATTTATTTCCTTTAAGAGATAGTCTTGTTTGTAGGCTCTTCTCTATTGGATATGATTGATTACATATTTGTATCTGAACTAATTCATTATTTGATAGTAGATTTACTAAAATATAATAGAATATGTTACATCCAATAGAATATTTATTATTTTTTAGAACATTTAAAAAAACTCATTGTGTCTTTAATATCATATTCAAACCTTAAAAACTTTACCTTTAGACTGGTATGATTCTAACTTAACCTTCATGATAGACAAAATGGTTGATTAGTTGATGAAACATTTTTTATCATCAACAAATTTGACAACTCTACTGAAAAAAATTTCAAAAATCTTATTCATTTAAAGCTTTATTTTCTTCTTGTCCGTGGTACTTGGAGGACAACCTCCTATTATCCAATCTATAATTGATATTGATGATGATCAAGTTTATGTTGCTTTTAATTTAACTCATTATGCATGATATAATTAGCTTCATAATATTTTGCATATCATATAAATGATAAAAGAAGAAGTAGAACTTGTAGAATTTGACATAGATTGGTATGCCAATCTTACTAGTGAAACTCAAAAAAAAAATTTAGATAGAAATAGAAGAATTTGAGAAGATAGAGCTAGAGTTTTAGATTTTAATTCTAGACCTAGAACTCATTTTCTTTTTGATTTTTATCTATTTGATGATTTGGTTATACCCTCTAAACTTATTAATAAAGACTTGCAATTGAATCATTCTAATTAGGTTCAATAAAATAAATTAACTCAAGTACAAGAGACTACTAAAACTTCTAATGGAAGATCAACTAAATTTGAGACTATAAGATATGATTCGAGGTCTACAAAATAATATAGATTATGATGATGCAATTAGAGATGAAGCTAGTTCTAAAGCTAAAGTAAAATAATAAATAGCATTAAATATATGGTTTTTTATAAATCCACTTAACATTAGAAATTATCCAAGTAAGTTACCTCCCCTTAAAGGATTAAATATACTAAAACTTTTTGGAGCTTCTAGGGAATCTTGGAAAGATCATTTAGATAAATTTAAATTAATTTGTGATACTTTTGGTATAACAAGTGAAATTTTTTTTAAAATAATTTTTGCTCAAATACTTGAAGGGAAAGCTTATTAAGCTTTTGTTAGTTTACCTGCTGATGTAGAAAAAATAGACCAAACTTCTAGAGTCATAACGTTTGACCCGTAGTTTTATTTGAGCTCTTCCACACACCAAAATGACTGTATAGGATTTCTTTTTACTTTATTAATCTAAATTTTTTATTTATATTCATTTTAAATATTTTTGAAGGCCATATGTGACCATCTAAAGGTTCAAAATTATAGTTTAATGGTTTTTTCAAAAATTTTGTAATTTTAGAAATTATATATTTTTATGACCAAATGTTAAATTTAGTTAAAATTCATTCTATAGGCTAATTTTAGTGTTTAAAGTATTTAGAGAGATTTTTAGAGTTGTACGTGCTTACATACAAAACTTGCCAAAAATAATATTTGCTAAAAATAATGTTTTTTTAGATTTTAGTTTTTTTTTGAAAATTTTCATGTCAACTTTAGTTTTGAGTTGAGATTTTTTATGCATGGTTTATAATTATTTTAATTAATTCAATACGAATCAATACTAGTTATTATTTTAGATCTTGGCCTATTGATAATTTATTATCTTGATAGTTTACTGGTTTATTATTTGGTATTAGATCAAGTTTGAATCTTAGAGGAGTAAGAAATGGAGAGAGAATGAAGAGGTATTGCATAGATGAACTAGAATATACAAGATATTTATAGGTAAATGGAAACATTAACTAGAATTATCACCAATCAAAGAAGAAGACAAGGTGGTGATGAAACTAAGGAAGACATAGATCATGATGAAGAAATTTAATGAGAAGAAAAATAACAAGATCAACCACCATTGATAGAAGAGAGGATGGTGAGGGATTTAAAAAGAACAAATAAAGGAATCAAGGTTGATGTTTTAGATAATGGAAGTAGTTTATAACCAGAGGAGTTGATAGATTGGATGAATATCATGGAGAAGTTATTTTATTGGAAGACTATGAGAGAAGACAAGAAAGTAAAGTTTACATGCATGAAATTGAAAGGTCATGCAATGATTTGTTGAGATCACCTAAAAAAAAAAAGAATGAGAAAAGGTAAAGAGAAGATTAATATGTGGAAACAAATGGAGAAGAAGATGAGGGAGAAATTTTTTCCTATGAATTATACATAAACCTTATATATAAGATTCCATAATTTGAGGCAAAAAGATCATAGTATACAAGAGTATACAGATGATTTTTATAAGATTTTCATATGAGTGGAGCATGATGAAATAGAAGAGAATATAGATTCAAGGTATGCATATAATTTAAAATTTACTATTCAAGATGAATTAAACATTCATATAATACTTTTCATGGAGGAGGCTTATGAATTAGCTTTGAAGGCAAAAAAAAAAACAAAATAGACATAATTTCATAATAATGTTCTTAGTTAAATAAAAGGTGGATCCTCTTTAATAAAAGGATGAGGTGGGTTTAATACACCAAAAGTGGGTGTAATACCAATGGAGGTGAATCATCACATGGTGAAAAAAGATAAAATGATAATAGGGAAGGGTTTCAATACCAATAAAGACAAAGAAGATTTTAGAGAGGACGAGGTTATGGTGGTGCTAGAAAATAGTTTCCTAATCAGTGTAGATATTATGTTTGTTATATATGTGTAGGCATTTGAGTTTCCACACTATCAAGATAAAAAAAAAGAGGCAAGAAGATCTTTGAAGAGTGAATCTAATTGAGGCTTAGATAGAAGAGCAAAATACTGAAGTTACACCATCAGATGTTGGAGAGAATCTCATGATGAGAAGAATAATGATTGATCCAAGGAAAGAATAAGTACAGAATAAATAAGGTGGTGATACATGGTTACATTCAAACATTTTTCAAACAAGATGTAATTTGGGTGGAATGGTATGCAAAATAATTATAGATGGTGGTAGTTGTGAAAATATGGTTTCTAAAAAAATGGCAGAAAAACTAGATTTATAATATGAAAACCATCCTAATCTTTATCATATTTCATGGTTTAAGAAAGGGAATGAGTTTACTATAGATGAAATATGCTTAGTTAAGTTTTCTATAAGAAAAAGTTATAATGATGAAATATGGTGATGCTATTTTGATGGATGCATGATATATGTTATTGGGAAGACTGTAGAAATTTTACAGAAAAGTAATTCATGGTGGAGAAAAGAACACGTATATTTTTTTAAAAAGTGGTACAAAAGTAGTTTTGTTACCTCTTAAAGAGGAAGAAAAGGTAGAAATCATGATCTCTACTAAATTTTTTATCCAAGATATAAATGTGGTAGGTTTTTGTTATGTATTATTAGTAAAAAATGAAGACACATAAATAATGAAAATACCAATAGAAGAAATAAGAGTGTTGAAATAATATGTAGATGTTATGCCTGATGAGTTATCAGATGGTTTACCACTAAAGAGGGATATTCAAAATCACATTGATTTGATTTCAAGATCATCTCTACACAATCAAATAGCTTATAGGATGAGTCTAACAGAACATACATAATTAAATAAATAGGTTACTAAATTACTATGAAATAAGGTTATAAGTAAGAGTATGAGTCCATGTGCAATATCAATTTTGTTAACTCCAAATAAATATGGAGGATGGAGAATGTGTGTGGATAATACAGTAATTAATAAAATTACAATCAAGTATAGATTTTCTACATCATGTTTAGATGATGTGATGGATGTGCTTTCAGGAGAAAAATATTTTACCAAGATTGACATAAGGAGTGGGTATTATCAAATTCAAATTCTTGAAAGAGATGAATGGAAAACTACATTCAAGACTAGGGATGGCTTATATGAATGGATGGGGATGCCATTTGGATTATCTAATACACCTAGCACATTTATGAAGGTGATAAATATAATTTTATGAGAATATATTGGTAAGTTTATGGTCATTTATTTTGATGATATTTTGATATTCATTAAGACTAAAGAAGAACACTTATAATATTTGAGAATGGTACTGGATTTGTTAAGAAATGAGAAGTTATATGCAAATTTGAAGAAGTGTAGGTTTATGCAAAATAGTTTGGTATTTTTAAGATTTATAATTTTAGCAGATGGTGTGAGATGGATGAAGAAAAGATAAAGGCAATTATTGAGTGACCTATTCTAAAACACATTACATAGGTAAGAATTTTTCATGGTTAGAAACTTTTTACAAAAAAAATATTAAAATTTTTAGTAGTATTGTGGCACCAATAACAAACTGTATGAGAGGGAAGGAATTTGCATAGACTAGAAGCACCAAAAAAATCTTTGAATTTTTGAAGAAGAAGATTACAGAAAGACTAATTTTAGCATTACTAGATTTTAAAAAAGTGTTTGAGGTTGATTATGATGCTTCATTTATGATGATTGGTATTGTGTTCAGTCGAGAAAAAAATCCAATAACATATTTCAATGAGAAATTGAATGAGGTAAGAACAAAGTATTTTAACTATGATGTTGAAATTTATGCAATTGTACAAGCATTAAGACATTGGAGGCATTACCTGGTACCTAATAAGTTTATCCTATTATAGATCATGAAGCTTTGAATTATGTGAATACACAAAATAAGTTGAATAGTAGACATGTAAAGTGAGTATCTTTCTTATAGGGGTATACTTTTGTGTTAAAACATAAATCAGGAAAATAGAATTAGGTAGCTGATGTATTGAATAGGAGAGTAGTGTTATTAACTACTATGCTGAGTGAAGTAGTTGAATTTGAAGCTATCAAAGAATTATATGATACTGGTCCATATTTTGACAAGGTATTTGATCAATGCAAGAATCCATTAATAGGTGGGACAAATACTATTCATGATGAATATCTTATACAAGAAGATTATTTCTAAAAAGGGAAATAATTATTCATTCCATTTGTGTCTCTACGAGATTATATAATAAGAGAATTACATAGAGGTGATTTGTTTGGACATTTTGGTAAGATGAAGACAATAGCTTTGGTGGAGAAAAAATATTTTTATCAAAAGATGAAGAAAGATGTGACAAGATATGTTTCAAGGTACGTGATATGTTAGGTTGCTCAAGGACATGCATAAAATATTGGAATATACATTCCATTAATGGTTCTAAGAGGACCATGGACAAATTTGAGTGTGGATTTTGTGTTGGGATTATCAAACACACAGAGAGGTAATGATTCAATTTTTTTTAGATATATTTTTAAAAATAGTTATTTAATTACATGTAAAAAAAAAATGATGCCACTAGAGTTGAAAAATTATTTTTTAAACATATTGTGAGATTGCATGGTGTTTCAAAAACTATTACTTCAAATAGGGACATGAAAATTTTAAGTTATTTTTAGAGGACTTTATGAAAGAAGGTGGGTACTAAGCTACAATTCAGTAGTGCACATCACCCACAAAAAGGTGAACATATAGAAGTTATGAATAAGAGCTTGAGAAATTTATTGAGATGCATGGTGAGAGAGAAGCTCAAGTAATGGGACTTGGCTTTACCACAAGCTAAGTTTGCATATAATAATTTAGTGAATAGATCAATAGGATAATCACCATTTCAAATTATTTATGTAAAAAATCTTATGGGTACTTTAGATTTGGTATAATTACCAATTACAGATTGAATTAGTGATGATGCAGAAGCATTTGCAAAGCATATGTAGTAGTTGCAACAAGTAAGAAAAAATTTGTAGGAAACTAATGAGAAATATAAAACATAAGTAGATGTTAGAATAATATCCAACATATTTTAATGAGAGTTGGTAATGGTATAATTTAGGAAATAAATATTTTCAAAAGACACGTATAACAAGTTGAAGTACAAGAAAATTGGACCATACATAATTATGAAGAAAATTAATAACAATGCTTATGAGGTAAGTTTACCATAAAATTTTGATATCTCTCTAGTTTTTAATGTTTTAGATTTATATGAAATATATAGAGAAGATGATGAAGATGATGAAGATGAAGAAGTAAATTGACAGCACCAAGTTTCAAAGAAAAAGAAAGAAAAAATAGTGCAGATTTTAGATATGAAGACAATGAACACAATGCAAGGAAATTATAACAGGTATTTGGTATAGTGGAAAAAATTGCAGAAAGAATACAACACTTGGATACTATGAGAGATAAATAATATTGATAAAGAAAAATGGAAGCAGTACAATTAGGATAACTCGTAGAAGCTGAGTTGTTTTTGACCAGAGGAGAATAGTGTAGAAAAATAGGCTAAACTTCTAGAGGACAAATTTTGGCCTATAGCTCTATTTAAGCTCTTCTATGTGCTTAAATGATCATCTTAAATTTTTTATTTCTTTTCTAGTCGTGCTTTCAACGTAGAGGTATTTTTTGAAGGCCATACATGACTATCTAAAGATCCATTAAAAATTATATATTTTTATGACCAGATGTTAACTTCAATAGAAATTCATCCTATAGGCTAATTTTAATGTTTAAAGTATTTTTAAAGCTACACATACATGTAAAATTTTTCACAAATATCAGCTATTAATTTTTTTTTTTTAAAAATTTACATGTCAACTCTAATTCTGAGTTGAGGATTATTTATACATGGTTTGTAAATTATTTTAATTCATTTAATACAAATTAATACTAGTTATTATTTTAGATCTTGGACTATTGATAATATATTGTCTTGATAGTTTTGGTTTCATTACCTGTCAAAGCTGTCAATACTTGGAAGAATATTGAAGATTGGCTAGAATTATCATTTAGACAAGCTAAGGAATATTTAGAACTAGTTAATGATTTTATAAATTTTTATCTTGATTTAGGTAAAACCATATATCATTTCATTACTATATTTACTAAATTGCGTAAAAATATTCTTCATGATCTTATACCTTCTAAGAAATTATCTAGACTTTATTTTTAGTGTTTTACCTTTGAAGTATAAAATGACCTTAGAAGATAAAAAAATTACAGAATATGATGAAAATATAATATTTTACATTGAGTATAAAAATAAGCTTAAACAAATTGGATTTAAATATATGTGTTATATAGGTCTAAATTCAGATAATATAAAAAATTAAAAGCCATTCAAAGTTTAAGAAATAAACTGGTCACTGTTAAAAAACAATTAAATGATAAAACATCTTCATCAAATAAAAATATTGTTTTAAATAAATTAAAAATAAAGATTTTTCTCATTACTATAATGTGTGTGAATTAGATCATGATCTAAATTCATGTATTGCTATTCAAAAATTTAAAAAAATTATTCAAGGAAAAGATAGTATATCTGTTGATTTAATAGATAACATAAACATGTGTGCTCTTCATGATCCATTAGAAAATGAAGGTGATGATGTGGTTAATACTAAAAATAAAGATTACAATTAATTTAGAAAATAATAATTATTCTTCTAAAGAAAAATGTAAAGGAACTCAAAATAATCTTTCAAATAATTCATCTGATAATTCTTCTCAAAATATTCTTTTATCAACTGGTTATAATAATACTCAATATCAAATTTACAAGCCTAAGAGCTATACTCATATTAGGCAATCTGATGCTGGAGATTATAATATATTTGATGATTTATCTACAATTAAATTTGAATTTTTATTATTACAAGCAACCAACCTTCCACAATAACTTGATAAAATTAATGAAGCTATTAAGAATCTAAATTCTAAAAATGATGTAGGCTTACAATAAGAAGATGGTAATGAACAAACATCTATTTTAATCAAAATTATGATCCTTCTATAGATTATATACCTCTTTTTATGTTTCATTCAAATTTGTTAATAAAGTAATTCATAATTATATCCTAAATATAGGATCTTTGAAAAATATAATGTCCAAATTTATTGCAGATCAATTAGGTATTTTTTATGAAATTGATAATAAAAAGTTTAATGGATTTGATTCAAAACAAACTAAAATTTGTGATAATTTTTAGGATATAGTCATTAAAATTACTCAAGATGAAATAATTCTATGTATGACTAATATCCAAATTTTAGACATTCTTAGTAATTATGCTATGTTATTAGGAAGAGATTGGTAAAAAACATGTGCTTTTGTCGTAAAAGATACTAGATGGGTTCCCATAAGTAATGAAATTGTGTTTATAAAAAGAGATGATTGGTTTAGTTCACTTATGGAATCATTTACCCCTTCCAATGTTGCCTATGTTGAAACAAGTATTAAAATTTATGCACTGATGAACTTAGATGAACCAAAAAATCAATAATTTTTTTTTTGTTAAAAATATTATATGGTCACTATATTTTGATAGAGCTTGTTCTCAACTAGTAAATGGTGCTAAATTCTATTTAATCTCTCCTAATGATAAGATATTTTGTTATGCTTACAAATTATAGTTTGAAAACATTAATAATATTTTTGAATTTGAAGTATTATGTTTAGGTTTGAAAAAAATTATTGAGCTTAATATCAAATATTTAGAAGTCTTTAAAGATTTTAAATTAATTGTTAGGCAAGTTTGCAAAGTTTAAAAAACTAATCAAACTCGTTTACATCATTATACTCAAAAGGTTTGGTCTTTACTTGAATATTTTGAAGATTTTAATATCACTCACATACTTAAAGAATATAATAATAGCACTGATAAGCTTATTGTTTCTGATTCAAGTCCAACTCTAAGTGAGAGTGAACCAATCATAAATTTCTCTTTTTATAAAAATTTTTGACTTAAAATTTTAAATTTAAATGATACTTAACTTATTTTTAGTTGTGATGAACACATAGATTCATTTATTAAAGACAACTATTTTAATCATGATGATTATATATTAAATTGTGAAGATTTTCTGTAATTATCAGTAAATTGCTTGCTATTTTAGTAAGTTTGGAATCTATGTTTACACCTAATGATCAGTCTAAAATTTATAGATTAGAACCTTTTAGGAGAATTATAGGCAAAATTATTCTTAAAAATTTAGGTACAGAAGAGGCTAATAAATATATGTAGTTAGGAATTTAATGTATTGCTAGTGAAAAGGTAAAATTTATTAAATTATTCAAAGAGTTCATTGATATATTTGATTGATCATACAAATTTCTTAAACATTATAATAATGATATTATTAAACATAATATAACTATAAAATCTGGTATTAACCATGTAAGATAAAATATATGAAGAATTAGTCATTTGTTAGAAGACATCATTAACAAAGAGCTAGATAAAATGATTGATGTTGGTGTCATTTTTCTTGTAAAGTATTCTAAATGGGTAGCTAATTTAGTACCAGTTAAAAAGAAAAATAATGATATCAGATTATGTGTTGATTTTAGGGACTTGAAAAAGGCTATTGTTAAATATAATTTTTCCTTATCAAGTATAGATCAGATTTTACAATAATTTGCAGGGTCTGAAATGATATTATTAGATGAATTTTTTGGTTATAATCATTTTTTTAAAAATCCTAAAGATAGATATAAAATGATTTTTACTACTCGTAGAATAAATTTTTCTTATAATAAAATTCCATTTAGATTAATAAATGTAGAAGATACTTTTCAAAGAACTATCCATGTTGTATTTGATGACTTAATTGACATTGTTATTAAGGTCTATCTTGATGATCTCACTATTCATTCAAAAAGATATAAAAAACATTTAGATCATCTCCATGAAGTTTTGACAATATGTAGAAAGTACGGTATTTCTTCAAATCCAAAGAAATTAATTTTTGATGTTATTGAAGATAAATTATTAGGACATATCATTGTCAAAGATGGCATTTTCATAGATCCCAAACGTATTAAAGCCATTAAGGAGTTACCTCCTCCTAAAGATCAATCTAGTTTATGATCTTTCTTTAAAAAAAATAATTTTGTTAAGAAATTCATATCAAATTTTGCTGATAAGTTTAATCCTTCATAATTATTACTTAAAAAAGATAAATATTATACTTGAGATGAATGTGTCAATTTAGCATTTAATAACATTATAGATGTCATTTCAAGTGCTCTAGTATTTGCTAAACTAGATTTAAATAAATCATTCATTTTTTAATGTTAATGCCACTAAAAAAACAATTAGAGCTATTATTACACAAGAATTTGAAAATAATGATGAAAAATTAATTGATTATATGATTCAAGTATTAAAGGATGTTGAAACCAGGTACCCTCTTCTTAAGAAATTTATTTTTTCATTAGTTTTTTTTGTAATAAAATTTTATTATTTATTGATGGGAAATAAAGTTATAGTCTGATCTAACATACCTATTTTATCTTATCTTTTGAAACAACCAACCATTCAAGAAAGGCTTAAAAATGGATACTACAAATTCAAGAATTTGATCTTGAATTTGAAACTTCAAAGATAATTAAAGGTAATAACTTGGAAAAACATATAGCTGAAAATGATTCTTCAAGTATTAATATATTGATCTTGTCAGTTGATGATAATTTAAATGTAAAGCCTCATTTAAAGATCATAAAAATATCTATTTTTTTTTTAAATTTAAAATTTAGTCTTGAAATGAATGAATGGGATTTTATACTTTTTGAAGATGATTGGTATCATGACTTAATATTTTATTTTCAAAATCAAGTTTGTTCTGATAATTTTGATAAGAAACAAAAACATTATTTACGCTTAAGAGCTTTAAATTTTTATTTATTAAAAATATTTTTATTTTATCAAAATAGAGATGGTGTTTTATTAAGGTGCCTTGCACATGATCAAACCCAAAAAGTTCTTATAAGTTATCATGAAAAACATAATGGTGGATATTATGTTGTAAAATTCACTGCTTAAAAGATTATATGAGTAGATTATTATTGGCCTAAATTATTTTAAGATGTTTATAAGTTAATTTTTTCTTGTATGCCATGCCAATTATTTTTTGGTAGAGATAAGTTACAATGCTTTTAAATCTTGTGATACCTGAAAAACCATTCATAAAATGAGGTATTGATTTTATTTCAGATAAACACCCTCCTTCATCAACTGATCATAGATATATATTAACAATAATGGATTATTTCACTAAATCTCTTAAATTTTTTGTAATAAGTGAAGTAATTTCATTTCTAAAGAATCAAATTTTCTTTAGATTTAGAATTATTTATGAAATTATATCTGATAATGGTCCTCAATTTATTTCAAATAAATTTCTAGAATTTTTGGAAAAATATTCTATTATATCTAGTCATTCGTTTAAATATTACCCTTAATGTAATGGTCAAGTTGAGTCAATAAATAAAAATCTGATTTCAATCATGAAAAATTTAATTTGTGAAAATAAATAAGATTGACATCTTAAATTTTTTAAGCCTTATGGACTAATAGAATTATTGTCAAGGTGGCAATTGGTTATTCACCTTTCATATTGGTATATAGATTTGAAGCCACATTACCAATAGAATTTTAGATTTATTTAGTAAGAACTGCTTTACAATATGTTTCTTAAGATACTAATTTGATTGAATAAAGATTACATGATTTAATAGCTCTTGATGAATCAAAAGCAATAATATTCCAAAATTAAAAAGAGCCAAAAAAAAATTAAAAAAATAATTTTGATAAGAAAATTTTTAATAAAAAACTTAAAATTAGTGATTTAATTTTATACTAAGACAAATCTCATGAAGATCATGGTAAGCATCATAAATTTGATTCATTATGAATTGGTCCTTATCATATTGCAACTATACTTAGAAATGATACTTTTTACTTGAAAGATATTGATGGAACTAGTTACATTATTTAATTAACGACCATCATTTAAAGTTATTTCACAATTAGTCTCTTTTCAGATTTATTGCTTTCTTTTTAGTTTTATTGCTTCTTTTCTTTTTGTTGTTTTTTTTGGTTTGTTTGTTTGTTTATTTTTTCTTGTCTGCATTTTAAATTTTAAAAAGATAAAAAAATGTCTCAAGTGGACGAAGTATTCATGTTATAAAGGAAGAATACAAAGATGTTGCAATACAACTATAAGTTTCAATTATTTTAAAGATATTATTCTTCATAAGCTCAATTTTTTTATATACATGAACACTATATACTAAGTTATAACTAGTTGTTGAAGTAATAATTATTTTTAGGAAGTGTATTAAAGACTTTTACATTTTTTTATGTATCCATCTTGAAATTTTTTGTTATATTATTCCCTTTCTTCATACCATGATAGCCAAACATTCCATCTCTTATTAAAAATCATTACAAAAGGGGTTCACACATAGCTGCTTGAGAAATGATTTAACTTGATTACACTCTTAAAATTATTTTTCTTACAATATGAATTTTGATTACTACTCAATTTCATATTCTAAACTAATTATCAAGGTCATTAGTGTTATGCATATTTTTTATATCTCTATAATTTTTTGAAATTTATACTCCTATCTACCATAGTGATGACCTAGTCATAATATTTTAAACTGCAGTTGAGGACCTAAGTCAATTAGTAATATTATGAATACACATGTTTTCAATTAAATTATTTGATAATGATTTATTTATAAATTCATATTTATATTACAGTGTTTTCTAAAAGTATTAATAGTTAAATGAATAAAAAATTAGTATTATATATACTGAATGTTTGTTTTCAATCATGAGATTTTGATGGATAGATTTGATCATAATGCATTTAATTGAAGTGATTAATACAGTGTTTTTCAATTTAAAAATGATAATGCTCACTATTATTAAATCAAAATTGAAGGTGTTATATGAATTTGTTTTATTTATTTTCAGTTAATTTCATTTGAAAAGTTAATTCCATGTATGAATATTGGCATTATATGAGTTGTGCCATAAATAAAAATTGGTTTAAATTTGAAACCTAAACTATTATATTGAAGGATTATCAAATATTTCTAAATGATTCTAGGTTCTAATCTAAAATACTCTCTAGTAATTTCTAAGGTTCAATGTAATGTTGTGGACCTAACATGAAGATTTTGAAATGGTCATGGGGTGATTATTTTATTTTGAAGAACAGTTGGAAATTATGTTATGTTTTGACATTATTAAATTACAAGGCTCATTTCCTTAATGATTCGAATGGGAAAGTTGACAAGTTAGAAGCTTAATGGGTAAGTCAGTTTAATATGAAGCATGATAAAGATGTTTCAAGATATGAATAAAATTAAAAGGTGGTCTAAAAAATTAAATATAGATTGTATATGCCTTAAACTACGTAGGTTAGTTGGCATTTTAGTAAGAATTTTGGTCATTACTAAATTTAAAATATGCTAAACAAGCTAGAATTTGGGTAAATGGCATACCTCAAGTTGAGAAAACAATCAGATGAGAGAACACTAACTAAAGTAGTTAATGCATGGGTTATGGTATACAAAAAGGTTTGTTTTCACTTTTGATAGTCATTTCGAGCAAGCATGCAGTGGAAGCCATACTCTACCTGGACAAGATTGAGAAGTTGTAGACACAATATTAACAAGTATGTCATTGTTGAAAAATGAATAATTATCAAAGGGATAATTATAGTTTATCACTACATATGACTTACATGGAAAAAATATTACGGTTTCGAGTTTTCATGATATTTTTGATAAATTATTGCAAGATAAATTATTTGTTTTAATTATTTTGCATGCTTAAAATTTGAAATTGTTGGTGATAAGGTTAGTTGGAAGGATTTCGTAGTATTAGTTTTTGAAATTAGTTATCATTCTAGGTTTTAATAAATCTTTTTATCCCTGGTTTTGAAGTTAATTTTGGTAAATAATAAGCATTATCATTTGAGATATGAAACACTAGGTATATGTGAACTATACTTTGAGAGATGATTATGGAGATTGTTTTGAAAATATGCAATATTCTAGCTTTTGGGTTTTCAAGATGTTGATAGTTTGTTTTAGTGATAATTTTGGTCATATCAGTTTAGATTTTAAGTTATGGTTTCATAGATGCATGATGTTTGGTATAATAATGAGCTAGAAATGGTTATTTTCATGAAAAACTTGATAATTCAAAACTAGTTTTGGTCATGCAATTCTAGGTATAATGTTTAGGAATTATTTTGTTGAAGATTTTTAATATACAGAATTTGATGGCATGCAATATATGATTCTCTAAAATTTAGAGGTTTGTTTCAAAGATATTAAAATGCATTTTCTAGGTTTTATTTTTGAATTCATAAATTTAAGAATAATAAGAAAATATTAACAGTTTTATAAATTTGTATAAAGTTATGATATTCTAAGTTTTTGAAATAATGATTAGAATAAGATATGACCATGTCAAAAAGTGTACAATATTGTCAATAAAACTTCTGTTGAAATTATTTTTTCAGTGGTTATGAATTTGTTATCAGCTTGATAAAAATATATGCAGTTTATAATTTGTAAATAATATATATACTATATTTATTAAAACTACATTTGTGCAATGAGAATAAAATGTAATAAAGTATTGAAAAATATTTGACATAAAATTATGAAGGATATAATTTCATGTAATTATTATGATTTTAAGTTTTAATATGACATAGTCAGAATTTAACATCATATAAATGAGTTCAATTTTAGATAGTTGAATTCTTGATTTGTTCATTTTGTTGATATAATTAATTTTTTTCATAAAGTGGCTAAAATATAGAAATATAGAAATGAATTTGATATTATTGATTCTATATTTGATATATTTATTTTTGAGTTCAGCTAAATGATGATGATAAGATGTTGAATATATTTTTAATTGTATTTAGAATGTTAGATTGAAATCAACCAGATTCAAACAAAAATAATGACAATAACAGTTGGGAAAAGAATCATAATTCTGATAACATGAATCAAAATACACCTAATATGCAAATTTCTAGAGGAGGTTTTAGGGCTAGATGGTTTGATCTTAGATATGCAAGTAGAGGAGCTCAAATGTCTATTTATTTTGATCTCACTGATCTAATATTTTGAAATACGTTGAATAGTTCACCATTTAATCTTGCTAATCATAGTGGAAATAAGGGATTTCATAGTCATAGATTCAGAGCTAGATCTCATTCTCATATTATCTCTTTCCAGCAGTTGTAAACTAATCTTAATCATTTGACTATTTAGTCACCCAGTCTAGAATAAGTTAATGTTGTTAATGAACCATCACAATAGGTCAATGAGCTAATCTATATAAATAATGTTGTAAATCTTTCATTGCCATCTTATTTTAGTGAGCCTAAACCATCTCAAAAGATGCCTATTTCATAGTCCAAGAAACTCAATTTGAAAAAACCTCTTGCTGTCATGCATCCATCCACTTCAAGGAAACATGCAAATAGTCAAGTTGACTTTGAAACTCCAATATAAACCATAATAGTAAAATAAATCAAATTGAAGATATATGATGATGAGAGTGATTTAGGTACAAAACTAGTTTAATTTTTTATGGTTTAGATGGAATATAATGAATTCTTGAATGAAAAAGAACCAGTGATACAAATTTTATCTGTTTTGATGATTTTTTATTAATAGAAAGATAAATTAAAGCTCAGAATTGAATTTTAATTTGATAAGACTTAACACATTCAGACTTTTGATACTATAATAATGATATTTTTGGAGTACAACAAACTTTAACTTTGATATATATATAATTATGCTTAAGTAATTTGGACTATATGTAAAATAGAATTAATGTAGATAAGAATTTCATTTAACTATGAATTATCTTATTATTTATTAAAATAATGTTATTCTTATTATTATTAGTTGACTAGAGGGTCCTTACCCATTAAAAAATACCTGATCTAATTTCAAAATATTTGATCTCTTAAGACATTTAAAGTCTTAAATAAATATCAATTTATAACTATCAATATTAATTGAATTTAAAAATCAATTATTTAAAAGTTAACAAGTAACGAACTAAAGTTAGTTACAACTTCCTTCTTCAACCAACTTGGAAGTATAAAAGGAGATCAAAGATTCATTTTAAAGGGAGGAACAATATAGGTATTGAATACTATTGCATTTTAAAGTCAATCACTTATATCTCTCTTTTATGCAATTTCTGTGAGATAGCATGACTTTTGAAAATAGATCAATGGTACTTTCTCTGATGGTTGAATATTTTGTTTAGGAAATGCAGGTATATCTAATTTTATATTATCATTTATAATAGATTATCTGAAGATTATCAATTTCAATATATTTTGATTATGTCTTGCAATCCTATGTACAAAATCTAAGTATTTAACCAAAATAATGATGAAAACTTTATTATTTATGACATATTATTGATCTAATTGATTATAAAATTTATATTTTAAAGATATTATGTAATAAATATGTGTGTTTCTCAAATAAAATGATCTATTTTATTAAGATGACTCTCTTTGTTAAGACTCACATTTTTTTATATTGTATTTTATTTGATTTTAACTTCTAATTTACTTTAAATCTGATTTTAACTTCATTTTTAATTGATCTAATTTCTTTTTTATTTAGTGTAACTTCAATATAATTAGTTCTTTTAATTTTTACTATTTGTTTCTGATTTCTTTTATTAGATTAATTTTCTTAGGTTAGTTTAGTGTTAAGTTTAGTTAGTTTAGATTAGTTTCTTTTTAGTTTTCTTAATTAATTTGTTTTTTAATTGCTTCATTGTTTGATATTATTGTTTACATAGTTTCCTTTGAGTGCTGAGTTATGTTTATGTTACCTGATTATTGAAGATATGATTATAACTCGATTTATTTTTTATCCTCATTTTATCTTTATGTTTCTTTGTTTATTATCTTGATATTTACTTGAAAGTTATAAACAACAAAGCAAGATATTATTCTTAAAATAAATTATATTATTGAATCATATTTCTTTCCTTCAAGAGATAGTCTTGTTCATAGGCTCTTCTCTATCGCATAATATTGATTACATATTTATATCTGAAATGATTCATTATTTGATAGTAGATTTTTGAATTATAATAAAATATGTTATATCCAATAACTTGTTTATTATTTTTTAGAACATTTAAAAAACCCCTCGCATCTTTTGAATTTTATTCAAACCTTTAAGACTTTACATTAGAATATTATGATTCCAACTTAACCTTCATGATAGGTGAAAGGGTTGATTAGTTAATGAAAATATTTTCATCATCAACAGATTGGGGATCATTCACAAAATCTTAGGCTCTTCAAGTGAATGTTAGATTTTAATATTTGACTGACACAAAATGATATTCTTCAAATTCATGGTTAGGATTTGGAAGGAAATAATATTTTTCATGAATAATTTTCATGAAGTGGGTTTGTTTGGATTAAGCGAATAGTATTTTATTTTCAAAAAGTTGTTGATCTTGGTTCATATTAGTAGTGTGAACCAATCATTTGAAATTAGTGGAAATGAGGATTCAAATGAGTGCTTAGTGGATTTATAGAGGAATCCTACTACAGTCAGTTTAGTATATCCCATTGAAATCCTTATTTAGTTCTTTATCTAGAATTATAGTAATAAAAATTATAGAAATTTGATAGGCTACAAAGAAGGTGGCTCTAGCAAGGATGGATCTATCCAAGCCTCTTCTAAAAAGTTTAACTCTTTAAATACTTATAAACATGAACATAAAGTATTGATTATGAATACCTATGCTTAACATGCCATGCCTATCATAACATAGGGCATATGTAAAGAGGAACAACATATGGAATTACAATAGGAAGATATAGTCCTCAAGACCCAATGCAAACAAAAGAATTAGACATTAAAATGTAACAAAGAAAGGAATCACAAGGGGAACCATAAGGGATAGGGATGACACCATAACCTATAGGAGGAGGATGTATTGACTAAGAAGTTGAGGAAATGAAATTACACTTTAGTCATGATGGAGTAAGAGAAGACAAATTGACAATAAGAAGGGGAAATAGGAAGAATAGTGAGAAGTAGAAACAAGACCTTGATAACCCCAACAAAGAAATTTTTATTAAAGATATTAGGTTGAACATAATAGAGAAATAAAGTATTATGTAGAGAATAGGAATGATGAAGCTCATAAAGGAATTCACAATGGAAACAACAAAAAATTGAAGGACTAGTATAGTGGGGTTGAAATTTCTCTGCTACATAAATGAAGGTCCCTAATAAAAATCACCTCCTTAAAAAAATTAGAGAGGAAAATAAGCCATAACAAAAATTAGTTTTGAGGAGCATTAAAAAATAATGAATGTAATAAATTATGGAATCTAAAAGGAGTGGAAAGAATTGGAACTATAGGTGGAGTGGCAACTCTATAAAATATAACAAATATATGTCTAAAGAGATCACCAAACAGACAAAAATGACTTTGCATGAATATGAAGATTTGGTAGGAAACCTCTAATTTGATCATACTAATGTGTGACCTTAAATGAAAGAGAGAGAGAGTATTTCTAACATTTTTGAAATTAGGGAGAAACAAGGACCCCAATAATAAATGGATTGTTAGAGGACATTTTAATGCAATATTGAACCCAAGGGATAAAAAAGAGGAACAAATACAATGATTAAGACTGATAAAATTTAATGCATTTTGTAGTTAGTGGGGTATATGGTATGTAGAACAAAAAATGGATGGATTAAAATATTATAAACCCATTCAGTTAACCAATAGTTACACTATATTTTTTTATACATAAGGTATACTTATAAAATAATATTTAACTATCTATAAGATTACTATTGGCTAGTAAATGCATCTAAAGCATTAATCATAGAATAGATTAACCCACTGGCTAATAATATTCATTTAATTTTCAAACAACCTAAATCAGATTACAAGATGAATATCTTACATTAAACGTATAGTGGGAAGAATCAAGTACAATAAAACTTTGATACAATCTACATTTCAAACAAAAATAAACATTTAGCCACTACTAAAATATTATTTAGAATTAATTACAAGTATCAAAACCACTACTGTGCTAAATATCCATCATATAATAATGTATAATATATTAAAATTTAGTTTAAATTCAAATATATAACATAATATATACAAAAATACAAACAAGTTTCTCAAAAGGATCCATGATCTATAAATATAGCCTGAGAATGATCCCAAATAGTTGAAATAGATGACAAAGAAAGAAAATCATCTAATTCATTTATCACCAAACACATACCAATGGTATCTCACACACCTCCCCATTAGGAGTGGCCCTACCTTTCATAGATCATCATAAAAAAATAATGTAGACATCAAGAAATCAATCGAAACCCATGTGTATACAATCATTAATATATGCAGTAGTCAAATAGAGCATGAAATCTAATTTTCAATCTAAAATGACATTAGATACACATATAAACTAAAAATTATAGTGGAATGAAAATTTCTCATCTATAACATTACTTTGGCCAAATTTTTTATTATAAAAATCAAATCTAAAAATCTTAGTGAATTCCACTCACATAAAACTCTCTATTATTGAATCATGACTAGTATAAGATATCTAGGGATAGGTATATGAGTTACATATTGGCATACTCATATAGCTATCTCCTATTATATAAAAATATAGTATAGTAATTATCATATAAATATTCAATTAGAATAATAAAATTTTTAGTATACTCTCAACTCAAATGATATTATATGATGCAAACATTCATAAATCATGAATCTCATTGTTTCCATTCACTTAACCATAAAAGTGGAAACATAGGCTTATCAAATAAATTGTATTCAAACCATATATGTTTAATAGACTAAAGAAATAATCAAATCATTCTCAATCTATTTTTAACATCTCTCTCTCTCTCTCTCTCTCTCTCTCTCTCTCACACACACACACACACACACACACACACACACACACACACACACATTTAATGATAGGAATCAATCAAAATTTTGACCCATGAATCTCAAGATAAATTATACATAAATATATTAAATAGGTTTCTTTATACAACTCTCATCCACCAATTCCATCATAATATATTATACAAAAAAGTCTTATTAAAATAGGGTTGTAGTCTAATTATGGTTGTCAATTAATATTTTCAACCAATATAACATTTGAAAACATGTATATGTTAAATACACACAAGCTCATCATCATTTTAATTTATTCAAAGATACTATATTAAGACACAATCAATGGCTCAATTATCGTAATAAAATAATCACTTATATTTGTTTAACTCAAAATTTCTCATAGTCACTATCGGAGGTACATAAATAATTTGATACAATAATATGAATTTGTGTAGCTTACTATATTCGCTTGACTACATATTTACATAAGTAATTATTTTATACGAATGTATATGTATATTCATTCATATATACATAATAACGACTTAATTTCTGATGGTCTATATTATAAATCAACTCTTTTATATGAATGTATATGTGCATTCATTCATATATACATAATAACAACTTAAGTTCTGATGGTCTATATTATAAATCATGTACAACCTGATTTCATCATGATCATTGATATTATACAAGTTTGTAGAGTCCTTGATTGTATCTATATTTATTTATATAAATTATCATATAGTTTTATAAATATATATAAATATATGATTAAAACTAATTATCCATTTGTAATTTGTATTTCAACTCAATATTCTCAATATAGCCTACATCTAGGTCCACAACCATCAAAATATTCAGTGTTAACAACTCAAAGTAAGTTTTTACCTAGTGATTATAAACCAGGTTTTTACACACACACACACACACACACACACACACACACACACACACACACACACACACACACACACACACACACACACACACACACACACACACACACACACACACACACACACACACACTTAACTATCTATTCCCTCCATATCCAAGAATGTTTTATTCTCAAACAACTACACACACACACACACGAGTATACATGAAATTATATAGTCTTGTTTATATATAAACAAGAGTGTATAATTTCAAGTATTTAGAACTCGTCATATATATATATATATATATATATATATATATATATATATATATATATATATATATATATATATATATATATATGACGAGTTCTAAATACTTCATTTACCATATGCACATCGACCCAAAACCCAAGCTATAAATGAACTAAAAATAATAAATAAAAGCTATGCATATAATTTTTATTCACCAAATATAAGTTTTACTAACACCTAAATTCACCTAAATGAATAAGTTTTGCATAGTTTACCATACTACAAAACCTAGTCACATTTTTACATAAACTCTTAACTACAAATACAATTATATGTGTGTGTGTGTGTGTGTGTGTGTGTGTGTGTGTGTGTGTGTGTGTGTGTGTGTATGTATATGTATATATACGTATATGTATATATACGTATATGTATATATACGTATATGTATATATATGTATATATATATATATATGTATATATATGTATATGTATATATATGTATATATATACATATACATATATATACATATATACATATATATATATATATATATATATATATATATATATATATATATATATATATATATATATATATATATATATATATATATATATACATATATACATATATACATATATATGTATATATATACATATACATACATATATATATATATATATATATATATATATATATATATATATATATATATATATATATATATATACACACACACACACACACACACACATACACACACACACACACACACACACACACACACACACACACACACACACACACACACACACACACACATACATACATACATACATATACATACATATACATACATACATATATGTGTGTGTGTGTGTGTGTGTGTGTGTGTGTGGTTGCCTCAAAATTGAGAAATGACCTGCAACTCTAATGTGATTGTCTTATCCTTAAACATTTTAATACAAGAGCATCTAGAAAAAACAAGTTATAGTTATAGGTTCTTCTTCTTCATATAAACATATTGAATCAAGTATTTCATTCATAAATATATTTGATATGTGCTATGTAAATAAAGTTATTAACCCACCAAAGATTTAAGGCTATTTAGGAAAAACCAGGGTTTTACCCAATGTTTTTATTTTTCTATTCACACATACTTGTTTGATTTTCATGAGTGTGGGAAAGTGGATGGAATCAAGTTCCATCCTTATGTTGAAAATCATGAAAACCTAGTTTATTTTTACCTAAAAAGTCATTATTCCACACATTTAGACAAAATACAAAATAATTCATACTTAAATCATGTTTTTCTTTCTTTCCATCTAGATGTAATTAATAAAAAGATAAATTGACTTGGTTATTTGAAGATTGTAGTCTCAATGTGTAGAAGAATAACTCTTATCCTCTTAGTTGTACTTTAGATTCTTCTTACTCTTTGTCATGCTACCATTTTATCCTTTCCCTTCTCTCTTATTCCTTTTCCATAATCCATGCATGAATTGCACGCCCAAATTATTTTCCTTACTTATTACAAGTTCAACATAATAGAATTTACATTCCATTATTGTCAAACTCATCCACTCCTCCATTAACTTACAACCTTTCCCCTAAATTTGGGTATGGTGATAGAACAAAACCCTCATTAAGCTAAATGGTGAGGTTGAATTTCTCCATCATGGGAAAAAGAGTAAAAAACCTAATTTCATTTCCTTTTGACTTCACAAAATATTCCCATGATAAGCATCATAGTAGTAAGTATCAAAAATTATAAAATAAAATAGAATTTAATTGCCTTGCAATTACATAATGTATGCCAATGGATATGAGCATTAAAAATAATATCCAAAGTTTTAGATTTTATTTAAACCACTTTACTTTGGGTTATTTTACCTCTTTTACCTCTTATTCCATGTTACCAAAGGCATAAGGTGACTCATAAAAACAAGATACATCAAGTAAGTAAATAATGAAATTAACAATCAATCCTCCAATAATTAAGAATACAGTCAATATTTATCAAAGCAAAGTTAAATTAGATCAATTAAGCAACCCAATATGGTAAAAAACATTCCTATTTTATGCCATAAAAATCATAATGTGACCAATTAAATGAGATGCATAAATAATCAAACCATATCAATACATTCATGCTTTTATAGAATATAATGCAGTGAAGATCAACATAACATAGTAGGTTCTAAAAGAGAGTTAGCATACATATGCAAATCACAACCTATGATGAACTCAAAAAAGAAAACAAGAATCAACTATTACCAAACAACCAATGTAAACAATATTAATTTTCTCAAGAAAATAGTTTTGGTGTATGCATAAGTTTGAAAAATATCTCTCAACCCCCAATGATGGCATTTGGATCTCTCCTCTCTGATGATACTCTCCATCTGAACTACCTATGAGAGAAGGATAATCCTACTGTTAGGAACTACCAAGTAAACACAGCTCTGATACCAGCTGTCAGGATCTAGAACACAAAGCTCTGATACCACTTGTTAGGATTAAGAGCACAATTGATTACCTTGTATAAGCAACTAAACATGGAATTAAACCAGAAGTAATATGTAACTAGAATTCAGAAACAACACAGAATATGAGAGACAATACAATCTTTTATTAAAACTCTTCTAGAATATAATGAAGAAATCACTCTCTTCCCACACTTCTTGGGTGTCCAGTATTTCTCCCTCAAGAGTTCTCTCTCTCACAACCAATTACAACCACAACTCAAACACAGAGTTGTTATTCCCAAGCTTCAGCTGATCTCCTTGATCTTGCACCTTGCAAATCTAATTGACCTTCCTTACTTGCTTACTTATAGATCTTCCTGGTCTTGCACTCTTGCAGACCTCCTTCTAGATCTTATACTTGAGGATCTAATCCTTTAGTCCTTAATTATAATACAGCCCCATGGGTCTCTTAAATAGATCCCATACAAATAATAATTAGACTTCCTAATTACAATATTTAGAAATGTAGACTCAAGATTAAAATTATTCTTTTACATGCAAACTAACTGTCTGTCTAAAATTAGACCAGTTCTGAAAGTGCATGCAAACGCACGCACACACAGGGTGCCGACGTCAGTTCCTGTCTGACCGATGTCGATCGAACCCTAACCGATGTCAGTTGCTCTGCACACTAAATATGATCGATGTCGGTTGATCAGACCGATGTTGGTTACTCTACAACTCAGTAACCTCCTCCATGTTTGCATCAGTGAAGCTTTTAGCTCCACAACCTAACAATCTCCCACTTGGAGATAAAAAGCAGCACCTATACCTATACCTGTACATCATCTAATTTGTTTCCTGGCATGTATCCCTCTTCAAGTTCAATCTTGAAGACCAACCACCACACATCCTATGGTGCTATGCCTGCCATCCAAGTCCCCTGCCACATCTGAATCTACATACCCATGTAGAGAAGTCCTTGACCCTGCATCGCATGTATACCTACTATTGGTCCCTCTCAGATACCTGAGAATCCACTGAACTGCTTTCCAGTGCTTCTTTCTTGGATTGGCCACAAACTCGTTGACAACACCCACTGCTTGGGCAACATTAGGTCTAGTACATACCATGCACTTAACCTCATCATGTGAATTGGGACACTGTTCTATGAACTGTCCATCCATAGGTGTGCTAACCGGTTCTGCATCTTGCATCTTGAACCTTGCCACTACCTTATTCACACAATCATCCTGAGACAACATCAACCTGTGATTTTCCTTGTCTCTAGGAATACTAATGCCAAAGAATTTTGCTTCTCCCAAATTCTTCATGACATACCTCTGAACTAACTTTACCTTTAGCTCAGTAACTCCTTGCATGTGTGACCCTGCAACAAGCATACACACAACATATAGTAATAGGATAATATAGCTAATATTATCCAACCTGGTAAAGGAAACACAATGGTTACATTGAAATTGACTAAAGCCATGCTTTGTCATACACTTGTCAAACCTCCATTGTCCTGCAGCCTGCTCAAGACCATATACCCTGGCCTTTCGTCTCACGTGTCCATTCTCTCTCTTCTTTAACCTAGGAATCCATTCATCTTTTAGTGCTTTCTTTCTGGCTGACAACTCTACCAAATCTCCTATTTGGTTCTCATCTAAGGAATCAACTTCCTCATTCATGCCATGCTCCCATTGTTTCCTAGATTCTACCTGCTCTGCTTCTTTAAAACTTCCTAGTTCTTGACCATCAGTGAGCAACAAGTAGTCTAAAGAAGGGTAATAACAAATTTGAGACTCCTTGACAGCTTGTCCACCCAAAATCCATTTTTTGGTTAACCCTGGTCTGCACCTGACCGATGTCGAATCCTCCTGATCACCAACGCTAGTTCCCTGACCGACATCAGTGTCCACCTGGTCACCGATGTCGGTACCCTGATTAACGTCGGTCTCCACCTGCCCGACACCACCGACTCTAGTCTGCACATGATCGATGTTGGTACCTGCCTCTTTGATGTCGATTCCACCTGATCGATGTTGATAATTGTGTTTTCTTGTGAGTGATGACTTTTTACTCGCGAGCTCACTTTGGATCAAAACCCTATCCAAACTGCCCTGCTCAAAATTATTTAGCCCCTTGAGCTAATCTATGTCCATCATCTCCTCCATGAAAACTAAGGCTTTCTAGTTCTTAAGCTTGTCAAAGACATCAGACTTCCTCTTAAGAACATACATTCCCTTCTCACTCATGTGACCAAGCTTACAAAGCCACATCTTTGCAACAAAAGGTGAATCAGTAATACAAGTAGATAGATAAAGAGTACCTACTTTCTTACCACACGCTAATTCAAGTGCACCCTTGGAAACTTTCCAATATTCCACTATGAGAGTTACTGTGCATCCCTCATCACCCAACTTTCCTATAGAAATTAGACTCCTCTTCAGGACTGGAACCTGCATGACATCCTTCAACACCCATGTGTTGCCCATCTGCAATTTTAGCTGCACTTTCCCTTTACCAACAATTTGACAAGGCTCACCAACCCCTAAATAAATCTTTCCAAAGTCTCCCTGGACATAATCATGGAAAAATACTCTATTTGGGATTGCATGGAAATAGGCAATAGAATCTATAAACCAAGATTCTACTTTATCCAAGGAACATATAAGAGCAACCCGTGCAACAATACCTGTAACATATGCTTCTTTATTTCCTTCATGTTGATCTTCTACCGACCAATAATCTTTCTTTACCTGCTCTTTCTTTCCATAATTTCGTAATTGAGAATTCTTGCCATTGAATTCCTCCATTCTTAGTGTACTTTCTTCTGCCATTGCTATACTCCCACTCAATCAGAAACCCCTGAGAGTGACCTGTAATCAACAAACACTTAACACACTCTGAAACCAAGGTGTTAGTGAAACTCACTCTAAGAACCTGCAACTTGATAAACCTGTAACCAGGCTCTGATACCACTTGTTAGGAACTACTGAGTAAACACAGCTCTGATACCAGCTGTCAAGATCTAGAACACAAAGCTCTGATACCACTTATTAGGATTAAGAGCACAATTGATTACCTTGTATAAGCAACTAAACACAAAATTAAACCAGAAGTAATATGTAACTAGAATTCAGAAATAACACAAAATATGAGAGACAATACAATCTTGTATTAACACTCTTCCAAAATACAATGAAGAAATCACACTCTTCCCACACCTCTTGGGTGTCTAGTATTTCTCCCTCAAGATTTCTCTCTCTCACAACCAATTACAACCACAACTTAAACACAGAGTTGTTATTCCCAAGCTTCAGCTGATCTCCTTGATCTTGCACCTTGTAGATCTAATTGACCTTCCTTACTTGCTTACTTGTAGATCTTCCTGGTCTTGCACTCTTGCAGACCTCCTTCTAGATCTTACACTTGAGGATCTAATCCTTTAGTCCTTAATTACAATACAGCCCCATGGGTCTCTTAAATAGATCCCATACAAACAATAATTAGACTTCTTAATTAAAATAATTAGAAATGCAGACTCAAGACTAAAATTAGTCTTTTACATGCAAACTAACTGTCCGTCTAAAATTAGACCAGTTCTGGAAGCACATGCAAATGCACGGACACATAGGTTGCCGACGTCGGTTCTTGTTTGACCGATGTCGGTTGACCCCTAACCGATGTCGGTTTCTCTACACACTGAATATGACCAACATCGGTTGCTCTGCAACTCAGCAACCTCCTCCATGTTTGCATCAGTGAATATTTCAGCTCCACAACCTAACACCTACAACCAAATCATTCAAATTAATTGGTAGTTATTCTTAAATTGTAATAATCATTATAATATAACCATAAATAAACTATTGAATGTAAATAATCTACAAATGAAATCAATCATCACAATTGTAAATCATAATAAGGCATATGCAACATTTATCCATCAAGATAATGATCATGAAAGAAATAATATAACTGTCAATCATATATATATATATATGTATGTATGTATGTCTGTATGTATGTGTGTATTAATTTTCTCAAGAAACTAGTTTTGGTGTATGCACAAGTTTGAAAAATATCTCTCAAACCCCAATGATGGCATCTGAATCTCTCCTCTCTGATGATACTCTCCCTCTGAACTGCCTATGAGGGAAGGATAATCCTACAACCAAATCAATCAAATTAATTGGTAGTTATTCTTAAATTGTAATAATCATTATAATATAACCATAAATAAACTATTGAATGTAAATAATCTACAAATGAAATCAATCATCACAATTGTAAATCATAATAAGGCATATGCAACATCTATCCATCAAGATAATGATCATGAAATAAATAATATAACTGTCAATCATATATATATATGTATGTATGTATGTATGTATGTATGTATGTATGTGTGTGTGTATGTGTGTGTGTGTGTGTATATATACACACACACACTCATACGTACATACATGTGTGTGTGTGTGTGTGTGTGTGTGTGTGTACACACACACACACACACATGTATGTATGTATGTATGTGTGTGTGTGTGTATATACACACACACACATGTACAAAGATAATGATCATGAAAGAAATAATATAACTATCAATCATATATATATATATATATATGTATGTATGTGTGTGTGTGTGTATATACACACACACACATACATACATACATACATACATGTGTGTGTGTGTGTGTGTGTGTACACACACACACACACACACACACATGTATGTATGTATGTGTGTGTGTGTGTGTGTGTATATACACACACATACATACATACATATATGTGTGTGTGTGTGTGTACACACACACACATATTCAAAATAAAAAGATAGTATCTTATATACATACATACATACATACATATATATATATATACATACATACATACGTATACACACACACACACACACATGTGTGTGTGTGTGTGTGTGTGTGTGTGTGTGTGTGTGTATGTATATAAGATACTATATTTTTATTTTGAATACACACACACACACACACACACACACACACACACACACACACACACACACACACACACACACACACACACACACACACACACACACACACACACACACACACACATATTCAAATGAAAAATATCAGTATCTTTTATTCTATCTTTGAAAGAAGATATATTTAGTATGTGCCTTTGAGAGGCAATAAAGAAGATTAGCATGTGATTCGGGAAAGGTATAACCATGAACCAATATAAATATTCTGAGAGACTAAAAAGCCTCAACCAAAAGATATCAACAAAGGGGAAAACATAATGTCAAAAATAAATCAACAGCCCAAAATATGAGCAGGCCAATCATATTAGTTTATGGTTATTTCCCTCTCGGTGTGTGTTCCATCACTGTTCTAAAGTTTTAAGTATAAATTACTTGAATTTAAGTTGCAAGCCCTCTTTGCTAATGCATCTACTTGGGAGTTGTGTTCTCAGTAGATATGAGTGAAGGTGTGTGGGTGTAAATGAGTAGTGATGTCATGGACCTTATCGATGAGGCACTTGAGAATGATGTGTTTGTACCATGCCCTCCCATTCATCCAATCATAGGTAACCTTTAAGTTAGAGTACACTATGAGGGAAGTGTGACCAAAGTCCCTCATAATAGTGAGAGCCAAAATAATATCTTGAATTTTTGAAAAAATATTTATTTAGATCCCCATTCCCAGCTAAAAGGTGATCTCCCTATCCTAAAAATAAATGATGCCCCCAACTCCACAAAGACCCAAATTTCCATGAAATTCTCCATCATAGAAGAAATGTGGATGAGTAAAATCCCTGATGAGTATAGGAATAGTTCACCTTTGTGGTTGGTGTATGAGTGGCTTGGACACCACCTAATACTTGAACTTATGTAGTGTTGAGATAAGGAAGGTCAATGATATAGAAAAATTGCTTCATTGCATGTTAACCAAATGCTCCGACAGAGATGAAGGGGAAAGGAGTGGAATATATCCATGAGGCTCCTATGTCCCTAACATTTATTCTAAGCCTCCACAAGATTATCTCCCATCCACTTTAGACATGCACTATGCACTATCGCTATGCCCCATACTGCCTTGGAGAAGTTGAAAGAGATGATCCATAGTTTTAGAATTTTCCTTGCATAGTATGTAAATTTTTGGACCTGCCCATCCCTTACACCCTAAATTATCCCAGGTGATAAGTCAATTATGCAAAGCAAGCTAAAGGTGTATTTTGGTCTTCTAAGGAGCATGCATCTTCCATAAGTCCTTCCATTGTAGAGGTGAATTTAGAACTTATTTATACTATTTTAGGGCCCAATACCCAAGTTAGGAAGTGTATGTGCCTCCATCTTGATTGAAATCCTATCACAATCTATCTGTGGTATTTGTGAGGACAACATTGTTTCTAATGAGACAAGCTTGATAATTCTCCCACAAAGATGCATCAGGTTCAAACAGTCCTAGAAAGGCCACCAATTTACACCTAGATTATCATCTTCCCATCAGATTTGAGTCAAAATCATCAGCTAAGGAATGAATATAAAGTCACTGTAATGATGCCAGTAGTGTGTTAGATAAGTGTATCTCAAAAGGTATTATGATGATAGGGTCCAATCCAATTCAAATATCAAAACCATATCCTGGGTCCCATGCCAGTGATGTCTTGATGAGGTGAAAGCTTTGAATGATTGCTTTCCAGAATAGAGATGCTCCAATATGACATTTTGGTCTCATATGAATCCAATCCAAGAGGGAGTGTGGATATATATACTTCTAAATTAAAAATTTATACGAGAGACTAGGGTTTGAGATATTTTTCCAAACTCCCTTAGCTATCAATGGTGTAGAAAATAGGTTCAAGTCCTTTATGCCCCTTCAGCCATCAGATCATGGCTGTGTAATGTTGTTCTATTTAACAAGAGGGATTCCCTTGTTAATTTTATTTCTAGACCATAATAAATGTAATCACAACTTCTGGATGTTATTGATAATCATTTTTGGGATATATGTTAATGACATTTAGTAAATCGGTATAGCTTCCAGTGTACTTTTGATCAATGTCAATCTACCTACCATAGAAATCAATTAGTTGCACCAAAGAGATATACACTTTTTTAGTTTATCCACAAGCCATTTCCAGTCTACAAGATGATAATAATTTAGCTTAAGAAAGAACCCCAAATATTTGATGCACATATCAGAGCCCTGTAAAGGGAAAGGTAACACAGTATGGAGAGTGTCCTGAATAGTTGGAGTAAGATTAAAGAAATATAAAGTCAATTTTGGGACATTGAATTCCATCCCATTGGTAGCTCTATATAGCTTTAAAATATAGTCCAAACACTTATCTTCTTGTGGATTACCATTCTCAAAGATGAGTATATCATCCATAAATAAAATGTGGGTAAGATATGTGTCCATAGCTGAAGTTTCTAACAACATGTTCATGTGAAATGCATTGACTAAGAAGCTCAATAATGATCAGAAAGAGTAGGGGGGGAAGAGGAAAACCTTGTTATAATCCATGGGTAGTGGAGAGGAAGGGATAAATAGCTTCATTGACTAAAACAACATATGAAATAGATTGGTAATAATCCTCTATCCAATTTATGAAGTGTGGATCAAACCTGGCCTATGTAAGAGTAAGTCTAATATATAGCCAATTGAAATGGTCAAATGCTTTGGAAAGGTTAATTTTTAGCAAGAAATTAGAACGTGTTTTAATCTTGATAATGTGCAAGGCCTCTTGGGTTGTGCCAATAACATTGTGTATGTTTCTATTCTCCAAAAAATAAATTTCTCCAGGCAAATATGCTTAGACAATACTGGTTTAAGGCATGCAACAATGATCTTTGAAATAATCTTATATATGTATTTACACAAGGAGATGGGGTAATAATGCTCAAAAGATGACAAGTTTTCATCTTTTGGGATGTTAGCAATGAACGTAGATGAGAAGGGGGCATGGATTTTACCAAATTTTTGGGACTCCTCCACTGTCACAAGAATGTCATAAGGAATGTGATCCTAGAAGACTATGTAAAATTCAATCATCCATCCATCTAGACCCAATGCCTTCCCTAGCTGAAAGGTGTGTAATGTTCTTTGTAATTCATCCATAGTGATTGGGCCAATGAGAATCTAATTCTATTCATCACTAACCCATCCATCAAAGAATGTGGACACCACCATAATGTCCTAAATATTCTCCTAAGGTGGTTTCATATAGATTGATTTATAGTGGGACATAATCACCCTAGAGATAGAAGTGAAGTATGAACATACCTACCCATATTGATCCCTAATGTTCCAAATAGTGTTTTTAGCCCACCTAACCATACCTTGATGATGAAAAAATTTGGTGTTATCATCCCCTTCATTTATCCAATTGACCCTACTCTTCATATGCCACTTAGCTTCATGCCAAGCAAGAAGTCGTGCCTTTTCAACCTCTAATTTTTTGATTTCCTGCAAGATATCAGCTCTAAAATGGTTGACATGGAATGAAGCCAAGAGTGTTTTGATCTTTTCTTTCACTATGATGAGGTCTCTTTCACCATCAATGAATTTGTATTTGGCCAAATCCTTAACAACCCCCTTTAATTTAAGTAAATTTCTCTAAAGCCAAACCATAGTGGTTCACCCACATCTAGGGAAAATGTATTCCATGTCTCCTTAATCAAATACTTGAAATCCTCATATTGTATCCAGTGGGGATTGAACTTGAAATGAGCAGGTGGTTTTCCTGATCCCAAAGTCAAATCTATCATGATGGGATAATGATCAGAGGAATGGTGTTTTAAGGTGGTAGATTTTTAGGCACTTATACAAAGGATGAGAGATTCTTTGATTAAAAATTTGTCCAACCTCTTTGAGATACCTAATGGACTAGACCTGTGATTATTCCATGTAGGTTTGATCTTGTTTAGCATCACATATACTAAGTTGTGTTGTTCTATAAAGTTTATAAAAATATTAGCCAATGGATCCTATCGATCAGAAACACTCCACACCTCAAAATGATGGGTAGTCAAGTTTAGATCCCCACTAAGTAGGAGATGTGGCTTATCTAAAATGCTAGAGAACTCTAGTCTTGACTAGAAATTCTTCCTATTATGAGAATGTGCATACACATTTAAGATGTCCAATTCTAGATTGAGTTCCAAAGAGAAGAAATACCCATGTATGTAGTGTGACTAAGATGTAGTAGTTCTCATTATCAAGGTATCATCTCAGTGTGATCACCGATCTACCTAATTTGCCAATGGATGTGACTATCAAGAAGGTCCAATTTTGTAAGCATTTTTTAAGGTGTTTAAGTGCATTTGCAATTGAGCATATAGTTTTTTGAAGCAATAAAAACATGGCGTGTGTCTATGAACAAGCCTTTTGAGGGATCATTATTTTGAGGCCATCCCAATACCTCTGACATTGTGTGATGTAATGATAATTTATTAAACCTCTCAGGGGTTGCATTGCTAAGGGCCTAGGATATAGTGAGTTGTTTGCCTAAAAGGACATAACATTTAGCCACCTTTTATACATTAGAGAGAAGGGAGGGTATGCCCCTATTTGACTTCTAATTCTTAACCAAAGTTGGATCCAAACCACCATTTAGAAGTGGAGTAAATGAATAGATTTTTATTTCTCTGTATTGTGATCTTGTCATATATCTAGGCTCCATAGAATTGAGAGAGGATGACTGGGTAGGAGAGTGACTCTTATCATAGTATGGTTTCCTATCTACTTCTACCAATTCATTATTTTGTATTAAATCTATGTTATGAAACATCCAATCCTCATCCATACCAATGGATTAATGTTGTGATGTCCCTAGGTGTTGACTACTCTGACTGAGATGGGTCATATCCACTACACTATCAAGGGTAGGGTACTCTAGCTTGTCTATAGCCAAGGTCAAATGTGTGATAGGATATGATCCATTATATGGCTCCATAACCAAGAGGACATTAAAATGAATAGATAAATAGGATGTCTATAGAGAATTCCTTTGTGAGTCTTCTAGATTGTTTATTTGCATCGATTCATTTGTATGTCTTGGAGTATGTTAGATGCTGGAAAGTAATGCATCTATTGGAGGGAGGTCAATAGAAGGATCTAGGGGCATATTGATAGCACTTCCATATAGATCAAGTTTCATTCTAGTAAACCCATGCGCTCTAATAGATGTAGTGTGGTCTGGGATAATTAAAGTATTCTGAGTATCCTATGGTAAGTCACTCTCCTCCTTTGTGTTGTTCCTTCACTGGTTTGTGTTGATAGTTTCTTTGTGCTTATTTTTAGACATACATTGGGATTTGAGATGACCATATTTTTGACACTATGAGCATATAAATATAATGTGCATTTAATACAATATTTTTTTGATATGTGTATCCCCAACATCAATTTCTAAGACATATGGTAGCCCATTTGATATTTCCATCTCCATGCAAATATTATCTATAAAAATGTTACTCCAAATTTTTGTGTCAGCTTCCATTTTATGATAATGCCCTAGGGTATCCTCAATAATATTGAATATTTTGTTATCCCATAGTTCTATGGGAAAACTAAGAATTTTTACCCATAATACCAGTGTGCGTAGTCACTCCTAATATGGGTCAAACCCTACATGCTAGCTAAAAGTGGAAATGGTCATATTACCCCAAAACCAAGGTCCACCTTGTTCAATCATTTAATGGTCCTCCTTTGAGTTGAAAATAAAGGTAATATAGCCCTTGGTACCTCTTTGTGTATAGGGAGTGTAGCTGAGGATTAAGGTCTAGGTATGTTGGATCCAACAGAGTAGATTTGGCTCCTTAAACTTTATACCATGCAAGTGTGTAATGAGAGCTTGTTATATGTAAAAGATGACCTTATATTGAAATATTAAAAGGTTGATGATAACTTGAAAAGGGGAGGAGTTGACCTTCATGCATATCTGCTTTCTTTTCCTATGACATTTCCCAATTTGAGGAGAAACTGGGGTCTACACCATGGTTAGATTTGTGTTCAAGAGCCATTATTACAAAGAGATGCTTGTATGATCCTCTATGATAATATAATGTGTCTCATCATGAGATCCATAAACTTGGTCAAGGGTTTTCATTGTATTATGAAGTATCTAATCATATGTTTATCCCAACCAGTGATTTTGGAAGCCTCAATATGTTTGATCGAGGTTTGTTGTCTGTGATTCTTATTTCCCTATGCCTGGAGGGTCCTTTAGAGGATCAAGTGAGATTGAATGATTTTTATGTTGTGTTGGTACCTTGCTACTCTATTCATGCCCCTAAAGATTTCCATTGATCCCTGGATCATCCTCACTCACCATCACTCCCCCCTATATATATCAAACATAAAATTAGAATTACAAATTATTAGTCTCATAATCCACTTTTAATACTAAAATATTTTTTGTTAGAGTGGGACTAGATGTGGCATCCTTCCCCCCAAAATAGGTCAACATACTAATGACATTTATTTTAAACAACAATTTTGAAAATAAAAGATAATGTTTAGTAGAAATATTATTAATGTTCAACATATATATTATTTGAATAAATGAAAAGATATTATCAAAAATTCCTCATAGTTATCCCATGTATCACTATCTTCATAATATTGATCCCATTGGACCTTGCACTATGCTATTTCTCTATTACACAGGTTAAGATTGTGAGTATCAATTATTCTAATTAGTTCTATTGTGATCGCCCCTAGATATTAAATATATAATGCATTCCAATCCAATACATGTGTAAGATTAGTAATATACTTATTAAAATAAGGTACATCAAAAATATTATGCATTTGAGATAAAGATGGTGGAAATACAAGTAATATTTTTATTTTGGAATTGAGTGTCAAAACTCATGCATACCATGCATATTTACATACAAATAATATTCCATGGCCAAAACTAGTTAAATATGTAAAAATAAATTTGAGACTTGAATCTCAATTACAATAAAAAATGATATATATATATATATATATATATATATATATATATATATATATATATAATCAAAGTGTTATCTTGGTGTTGATCGAAGATCGATCCTATATGATTAGGGTAACATCTAAAGTGATATGATGTATTGCATGAGCTAATGTAACCAAGGAACTAACTAAATTAAATGGAAGTGTAGTTGTGGTATTAAAAATAAGAAGTGGGACTTAGGTGGGCCCTATTTCAGTTTTCACCATCATTCAATTTGAAACCTTATGTTGAGTATTAGTTGGATTGGTAGGAATATATGGTATATTCATTAATCTATTCATCAAATTCAACACTTCTAATTTATTAAATAAATAATGACTAGCCACAAAATTAATATTATTTTTCTTAATCAAGCAGAGATATTTTGAACAACTATGGAACCTTATCCATCATATTTCTGTGTATAACCATTGCAGCTATGAGTTCCACATGGAGAGTTTATATCTTTTCTACCTTATCCCTAGGAAAATTTATCAACTACATAATTTCTTCATTAGTTTTATACATTGTTTTTAAATTTATACCCAAAATATATCAACTACCATTTGGAGTAGTCCTTCAATAATGGGTTTAGAAACTAACTTACTGAGAGGAGTATACACATCCATGACTCTCACGTATTTCAAAATGGAGATTACTTATCTCTCATGATTTTTTAGTTATTGTACTATAGATCACATCTCTCGATGCTAGTCAAGTAAAATATGTCTCTTCATAACTACATAATTTTGAGCCCATGTAGGTTATTGTGTCATTATCAAATTTAAATGAGTATAAGATCTATGTATAACCATTGAAGCTTGATTCCCACATGGAGAGTTTCTATCTTTTATATTTTATCCCAAGCAAAATTTATCAATTTTATAATTCATTCGTTAGTTTTATACAATTTTACTTCAATTTCTACTTGAAAGCTATCAAATGCCACTTAGAGTAGGCCTTAAAAATGGGCTTAGAAACTAATTGCCTGATAGGACTACACACATATGTGACTCTCATGTATCTCAAAATGGAGACCACATCTCTCTCATGATTAATAAATTATTGTTCTAGAGCTTACATCTGCCCATGTCAGTCAAGTAAATTATCTCTCTTGATAGCTATATAATTTTGAGCCCATGCATATTTTGGTGCTACTATCAAATTTAAATGAGCATAAGCTCTATTATTTGTATCTTGGATTAGGAAGTTAATTCTACCCTCCATATATTTATTTTTATTATGTAATTCAAACACATCCCCCACTTAGGTTGGGATTCATCCTTTGTATATCTTATTAAGCTAATGATATCATATAATTTATTAACCACACTTTATACATTATTCACAATTTCTTTAAGATCTAAAATAATATTTATTTCTTGTATGCTCTATTTTTATTGGTTATAGATCCTAAACATCTACTTGAGTACTCTCTCAGTTGCATCCAAAAAACTATAAGGATATTATTTTTACTCATATGTGTCTCCTACATGAACCTTCAATTATTTTTTAAGGAGAAAATATTATCCCCTTTCTCTAATTTCACCATTTCTCCTTCAACTAGCATAGTTTCCTCTTCACCCTTCTTAATGTATCTTTATGTCTATAAAAATGGAATGTCACTTTAGGTTGTTTAGTAATAATCAATTTTTGTCTGCCCATTTATTCATCTTGAAACTACTTAAGCTAGGTAGGGATATTGATTACAACTTATTATTCAACATGGATAGTTAGTGCATAAGTAGATAATGGGGGAGTGCCATGGTGAGATAGGACTGAAGCTATTTGAATACCAGGGGAAGATGTAGTAAATTTAGGCAAGGTAGGGAGAGATTTTCTCCAATCAATGACTTTATTTTGAGGAGTTGTTTCAATTATGTTTTTGGTCTTGCCATGTGTCTTTCGAATGTAAATTACAATAAAGTTAGTTTGGGTGGCCTATGGAAAGGACATCCTAAGTTGTGTAGAGAGCCTTGGGGGTGTATCTTATGTATCCAAAATATATTTTGACGCCACTTCCTCAAAATGAACTATAGGCCTAGTAACTTATTTATTGATGACATTAAAGAATGAATAAGTTCTTGGGGTTTAGGTTAAATTTCCCAAATACTCTATTATTTTAGTTAAATCCACGATGGTAGAAAGAATCAAATAAGGGTGGCTTGTGTTGTGTTGATTTTATAAGTAATGTTAGGTGAAACTAAAGAATTTAGATACCTTCCCTAGACATAACATTACTATTCAGAGTAGGTAATTGCTTAGTCCTTTCTAAAAAATATTCCATCAACATATAAGTTGTGTAAATGAGGTCAATAACTAGATTCTAAGTATAAATTATACCAATATCCCTATGTATAGTATCTAAAGTAATAAAAGAGGTTACATTATCCAACATTTGACTCCCTTATTCACTAATAATACTATCTCCTTAGGTGAAATATGGTACCTAAGCTATCATATAAGACACTATAGTAGAATCAATAGTTGGGATAATGATTATATTAGCTATATGAGTATATCCAACAATAACCTGATTTTATTTTGGGATACCTTACCTAATTAGTTAAAATATAGGAAATAGTCCTTCTACATCAATCTGATAACTCCATGTTCTTGTGTTGTAAATTTGGGAGGAGATCTCAAGGTAATAAATACTATTGTATATTTAGGATCTTGAGTTGGAACCTATTGGAAGGCTCTTTTAGCTACCTACTATGTTTCCCTTCATTCTTTACCTTCTAGTTACTTTTCTCCTATTTCCTCCTCTACTTATTGTACTTTTTCCTTTGACAACCCACTTATTTATTTCTCCTTTGTATTTTTATAAAGACGACCTAATGGAACACATTAATATCCCACATGTCTCTCTTCTTCTTATGGGTATGTAGGGACCTAAAGAGAGAATGGTGGATTCCTTCCTTTTCCCTCATAAGTTAACATATATGAGATGACAACACTAGTGATAATGTGGTTGTAGAGGGCTCAACAAAAGTGGCCATGGATCCATGGATGGAGATGGAGTAGTGAATTATGTTGGAGGCATAAAGAGTGTAGATATTGACTCAATAGTAGTAGTAGTAGTGGTAAACAATCGTGAGGGAGCCATAATAATATAAAAAATTGGCATGGATATCAAAGTAGTAGGCCATCGTAATTTAGAAAAAATAAGAACTTTCAGAAAATAAGAAAGAGGACTTACTTGGTGCAGTTTTGTCAACGGGAAAAAGGTTGTAAAAGAAAGTGATCCCATCAACCTACCAGGTGATGGAAGTAATCCCATACTAGTTGTTGTTTGAGAGGAAATAATAGTCAAATGTTTGGGAAGACTTTTGAAGATATTAGACATGATCTAAGGTTTTATCTCCCTATCGATGCTAGACTTACGATACATGCCTAATTATTATTAAAGAGGAGGAGCTTGAGAATGTGGTAGAGCCACTTCCTCATTTTCCATTCATTTCACATCCTCCTTACTGATGATAAGTTCATATTGAATATTTTGTGCTCTTTGCATTGACATCTTAGCTTAGCACATATGGAGGTAAACCTCAAAGTCTCTTCTAAATTGATGAATATATCATCATGATTGAAGTATTTATGCCTATATGAAATGTGAACTTTATTTCCTAGTCTTATAATGATAGTTTTGATATTATTTCTTGGATCCTAATATCTAAATTATACCCTATTTGAACTACAATGCACCCTAACTTTCCCCATTAACTGAATGCATGCCCATTTTGTAAATTAAAATTTGTCAATATTAACTACGAGTTTATGTAACTTCCTACCTGGTGCCCTTCTAGTTAATGTACACATTGTTGGTTGGTTAAAAGGTAATGCAATCTATTATTTATCTACTTTATCTAGGATGTTATGTGGAAAATATAGTGGGGGCACCTTATTCCATTCTATCATGATCTTTTATGCTTGGGGTAATACCAGTAATCTCCCATTTGTGGAACACTTCTCTTTATTGGATCTGAGAGTCTGGGCATATCAAGGCCTACATGGAAATATGCACCATTGGGTAGAAAGTATATGAAATCCTCTAGATATACTTCTTAAACCTGTAAATGTGAAAAATGATAAAATCATCACAAACCCAATTATTTCGGTATTCCTCAAATGACTCCCAAAGTTGTTAAAAAATTTAATACATGGTAGTTGTGATGGCATCTACTAAATATAACATCATATAAATATTTCCATTTGATCTATTTTTTAAATATGTATTTGAAGCCTTTGGTTAGAACTAATGACTTCTCCTAGAGGTATGATTCTGTTTGAACTCAGAATGATATCTAGTAGTGGCACCCATATTTCATGGACATAAGATATGTTAGGAAAACCATATAATTGATTGAGAAGTACCATAGGCACTCTTATCCTTGGTCTGAACATTATTATATGAATGGATGAAATTGGACCTAAAATCACCTAATTACCTACATCTTTGACCCATTACTTTAACTTGTCTCTTATTGTGTTAGGTTTCAACCATGCATCTATCATGGGATGGTTGTATGTCATTTAAAGAACTAGGTGTCTATCATACTTCTCAAATGCATTGTCTATAATGTATGGTATTTGAGTAGTACTAAGGCAAAAATGTAAAAGGTTCCCAAAAACTTTACCATTGACAAATAAATTATATAACAAGTCAATGTAAGGTATTACCTCTTGTTTTTTTGTGGTATTATGAAAGCTTACAACATTGAATGTTGATATATCATCATTATACCTTCTTATAGAAGTGAATAGTTGATCCTATACTGTTTATTTATCTCTGCATTAATTTTGTACCAAATATGTGAATAATGATGAAATTGGTGCTCTAACACTATTGGTTCAAACACATATAATCTAGGTAATTTTTATTTCTAGTAATGACATATGTAGAAGGATGGAGATCATGAGATGCATGAGATGAAGATGCCATTATTTTTGTATGAAGCTCTATGAACTTATTATAAGCTAGCTAGAAAACTAAGGTGTTTAGTCACTTGGAATCTCAAATTCACAATTTGCATAAGATAGTTTGATAGTAATGGAATCTGATTATGATTTGAAACTGAACATATCTCATACATTTTTCTTAGCTAGAAACTTAAATAAATTGCATTACCAGTCCATGTGAATTTATTATAGATAACATATTTTTCTTTTGTTACCTATCTATTTCTCTTTCATTTGAATTTTGATTCTGCATCATCAAATTTGGTAGTTCTTTATGCTAATTTTATATTCCTAGATGTCCTAGTATGACAAGTGTCTCTTTTCCATGATTTTGGGGATCACTTGTGTGTCTTTGAATTTTATTTATCTATATGAATACATGTGGCATCACGTCATTTAATCATTAGGTGTAGGGATTTGAATTTTATACTTTGATATTTAGGATGCAGGTTGCCAAGATCATGACACATGGATGGCCTACATTGATCCAAATGGAATTTTAGTTTTGAATGTGTAATATGGTCTTATAGGCTACCGGTCACTGATATTTGGACATTTGGAAAGATATCACTTGCTTGAAGGATTTTTAGATTTTGATTATGTACCTTCATCTAACAATATGCAATTCTCCTAGATTGTGTCATGTGGATGTCTATCTCTTGTTCGAGCTTTGAGTGTGAAATTTTCTCCTAAATATAATGAATCACTAATATTATGACACCTAGTAAGATCTAAATTTCTCAGAGGGTAGAAAAGCTTTGAAAACTATGTAATGGCATGTTAGTCATAGATTAGTGGGATTATACCATGTGGATAGTCTAATTTCTCTAGATAACTACTAAGACTTATAAAATATATAATTTTGAAAGGATATATGAATGAATAAGATGGTACCAAGTGGGAGGTCCATGATGCTTCAAATGTTTATATGGCTTTATTCACTGTATGAATAATTGTTGGCTATGGATGAGTAGGATGAAGACACATGGCATGATCCTACTTGCTCAAGTGATCAAATGATTTCATAGACTATAAGTTAGACCTTCAGGTTGCATATAAGTGGGATGAAGACAAGTGACATGATCTTGTGGACTCAGATGAAAAGTAGTCTTAGAAAATTTGAAAATCATAGGCAATGAAACAAGATGAAGACGCATGTCAAAATATCATAATGTTGGGGCTATCCTATGTATTTAGACACGAAAATACTTTACAAAATATATTAGATTAAATAATTAATAAAATAAATCATGACCAAAGCACATTTTATTTGACTATTTACATCCAAATGCATAAATTAATTTTAAAATATCCCAATTAAAAAACTCATTTTCTTAACCTATCAATGGTCATATTTTGAAAATTTAAAAGTCAATTTCTAAGATATAAACACAAAATGTTATATTCCAAATTCAAAACTATATAAAATACCTTAGAAAACCTTGAAAACTTTAATCATTGTAACATAGCCTTGCTCATGAATATTGTAAAAAAATGAATAGTCATTGAGAAAAGAAAGCCATTTTCATGCAAGCTAAACTTGAACATGCAATGCATAAGACATGATCATGAATATTTGAATGGAAATTGGGTCCCCATATGAAAATATTGAAGGTGGTGTCTATTTCTCAGAACAAGTACATTTAACTTAGTAGCTTGTAAAGTAAGTTAGTTATTCAAACTAAATAATACATAAAATATGAGCTTCATAGAAACATAACTCATTTACATTTTGTGTTTTAATATAAAACATGCACTCCCACTTAGGAAGATTTTTCCACATGTATTGATGACAAAATTGAAGCTCTCCAACACATATTATTATTTTTTTGCTTCTTCTTCCTTTTCTTTGAGGTGATCACATGTAACCACATGAATGGGTAAAATATTTGATAATGATATATCTTGATAAAATTAATTAAATCATTCAATTTATGATAATAACATATTATATAAATCAATGTAGTGTTCAACTAATAAAATATCAACCATTATAAATATATGATCAAAACTATCATCTTTATACATGACTAATGCTAGTTATGTTGATGAGAAGAATATTAATGGAAAATTATGGACAAACAATTGACAATGAAACAAATCATCATCTATTTAATAAAATTATTTAAAATGAATATGTTTTTAGATGAAGAACCTCTTTTTATTTATTTTTACAACTTTCAATGATATCTTTCTTTTATTTTTATTTTTTGTCCAATGCATTCCCATCATTATCAAATTAATTTTAGATAAGAGGCGATTTGCTGAGAGAGAAATAGTATAATTTCATTAATCTCTTCTAATCAAATTCATCAGTAAACTCACCATAAAAAATATGAGAATCATCAAACATAGATGAAAACTAATTTCTTTGTCACACATGGCATAATCTTCAAAGAGAGTCTTACAAAAATTAATCTCATCTAGTTGAAAAGATACCTAATGACATTCTTTGCATTTATCCTCTAAATTTAACAATGCAACAATTTTTTTTATCATAATTCAATGTCATATTTAAATGAATATTAAATTTAACAAAATTACTATTATTATTATTTTAAATTCCTTTCAACACTTCTTTCTCAATAAATTTTAAATGTGAATTGTTTTTTTTTAAAAAAGAATCATAGGCCAAGGTTTTAAGATTGAAACACAAAATTAAATTATAGAGTTATTTTTTTCTTCAATACCTAATGAAAATAAATATAAAAAATATCACTTTTTGAAGTTTGTTAAGTCTTATTTGTAATACAAAAAATAACACCTTAATTAAAGGTGTGACCTAAAATATATACATATATGAATTCGTGATCATAGATATTATTGTTTCTCTAAAAATTTTAGAGCATGAATTTAAAACTAATGTATTCTTCAATAATTATTGAGAATTTTTTAAATTATATTTTATATAAATTCTTCAAATCTACTTTTAAAAATAAATAATTTCATCCAATTTGACATAATTTAGGGAAAACATTATGGCTTCTATTATAGATGACCTTTTTATCCCTATTAATTTTAAACCAAATATGATACCACCTAAAACATAATTGTAAGCTTATAGAACACAACTACACATAATATAATGAAAATGGGGCAATCAGAACACCTAGACTATGGATTGTACATGCAAATTTAAATTAATTATGGAATAAATACTTCTTCAAAACATGTGATTTAAACATAATGTTATATTGATATAAAAATTGAATGATGTCATAAAGAGTGTAAACCTATTATTTATAATAATATGAGAAACTTGGATCCATACCTTAAATTATAGTGGTATTCTACCCTTAGTTCACAAAAGAGTGGTTTATACTTACTACCATTATCTATAAAATTTTAAGAGGTAGCTTGTAGAACAAATTATTAGCTATAATGTAACATGTCTAAATAAATTGAAATTAGGTAGTTTATAGATCAATCTACTTATTTAAATCCAAAAATGCATAAAATACGAGCTTCATAGAAAAAAAGTTAACTTAAATTATAAATAATATAATAAAATAGGTTGTGTTCTGACACACAACATTCATTTTTTTAAAGAGATTGTTACTTTCGGTGTGTTAAGTGTAATAATTGATTCCTTCCAAAGTGTCATATTAAAACATTAAAAAATGATTTAAATTGATTTTATATTATCCAATGTTGAGCATGGGAAAATTTTCCATCAGGGAGTATTAGAAATATTTTTGTTTTTTTTGAAGAGGGAGGGGGTGGCAATTTGTAATGCCCTATCTAGCCTCACCATAGCTTAGCAACATGGTAGAGTAATAATAAGAGTTGTACCTATTTATATGTTATCTATTCATGACTGTTATCATGCTTTGTCTTATATAATATTTGGTGATATTATATTTGATCATAAAAGAAGAGATATTTATGATTGTTATAATGAATAAGTAATTAATTAATGTGTTTTAATTTCTATTGCTTCATATTATAGAGGTACTATAATGATTTTGGTGCATGTGTAAGAGACATGCGTTTTTGAATGGGTTTTAATTTTATATGTTGACTATGAGATGAGTTAGTTGGGTTTGCATTTAATCCATTGAATGGTTATCTAAGTTGACACAACACAAGTGGGAGCCTTAGTAAAGGACATATGTAATCCTCATGGATCTTGACAGGATTGGTAATGTGATTCACCTTTATGTAGTTTGTTTATATAGCATGATGGGTTCCTAAGCCCTTATCTCCTTATGCATGTTTGGCATAAACACAAGAGCATCATTTCCTAAGGATAAGAAATAAAATAAGATGTGAGGATGAAAGGCTTCATGGTCATAAAAGTAAAATATAATTATGAATTACATTTGTGATTTAAATTATGACAACCAACAATGCAGTGGCCATAATCAAAGACACAATAGTTGTAAATGTTTATCACATAAGTGGGATATGAATAGCCTAAGGAAAGCGGTAGCCAATATTAATATGAACAAAAAACCCATCGGAACACAACTATCAACAATAAATTTAAATGTGGATTAGATAGCAAACAACTATAATAAATGAAGGTGCAAACAAATTGCAAAAGAATAATGGAGACTGGAAAAAAAATTATAGCTGACCTTAAAACCTACAAGAAAAGAATGTGTGCAAAGGAAAATGTAGCTACAAACAATCTCACAATCAAATAACAACAAGGAAAATCATCTTAGTCTTATTATGATTAGCTCAAGAAGTTCAAGCAATAAATGACAAGGATGCTTTTATATATATATATATATATATATATATATATATATATATATATATATATATATATATATATATATATATATATATATATATATATATATGGCACACAATTCTTGCGGGAACAACAAGTGAAAATCATAGCCTTAGTTGACCCAATGAATTTTAGTTAATAGGTGTCATATTATTATCCCAGTTAAGTTTAGTGCTCTGATAACATTAATATTTCAAACATTAGGTATATATAATTAAAATGATGCAAGGGGTGTTTGGGTCCATGCATAATCTTAAATCAACCAAAATATGAATAGATAATTGGTAATAAATTATGGTAAAGTTTTTAATTATTCTTATAATCTGCAATATATCTGCAAGCATCAAATTTTTTATTTGAGTCACAATAAGTTCTAGTTCTTTTCCACAATCATATTTAGATGGATCGATTTTTTAATGTATTTTGGTGAAGTTTTTTAATGCATCTCACCACACTAACATGGCAGTAACCTGCATTGAGCATATGGCTTTAGTTTGTTACATAACATTTGCAAACTCAATTCTAAATCTTAGTTTTAAAAATCTCTGTTTGACACTTCTTTAATCTTAATGCTTGTCATTTGGACACATTGCATGGATATGTGGTAAAATGTTTGGGATGAGTCTTGCAATGGCATTGGGAATAGGTAAAGGGCCTTTTGATGTGTTAATTTACAATGAATATGTGATGCACTATTTTGTGATGCATTACCATCATGACTTTTGAGTATTTAATGATTGTAGTGCATTTTGATGTGTCAAGGACATTTATTATTTGTGGCTTTAGTGAGTTTTTGAAATAAATTAATGTAAATGGTTGGATTGTGTCTTCATATAAACATATCCTCTTCATTTAGAAGGGTATTCAATTCCAAAGTGAATATTTTGAAGAGTGGTTACAAGGATTATTATGATAGAAATTTGTGTACATATAAGTGACATGGGGCTATTAGAGTCGAGTCACTTAATTAACATTGTGGTAGTTAGATGTATGTAAGTTTGTTGAGATTTGTAGATTTTAGTAGATGTAATGCTGGGTAATTGAAACAAAAAAAAATCTGTTATTATCATATGAATTTATGCTATGTAATTTGGGTTGTACCATAGAACGTATCTCCTAATTAAAACCCCTGACCACGGCTGCTGTATAATTTCTCTAAGATTTTTCTCTTCATATCTACTAACCCAGAAGTAGAAAAGATCCTTTTACACCTTTGGAATTAAAATTAAAATATAAAATTCTATTGAAAACTCGTAAAAAATCTAAATCTATATTTAATCATTTCTTTAATAAATAAAATTAAAAATCTTTAATTTTTATAATACATAAGATTTCATAAAGAATATCTATTCTTTTAAAAGATTGAATAAAATCTATCAGGGATCTCATAATACAATAAACACCTACATACACTGGATAAAAACACAATAAGATTCTTTAATTTTTGTCATTGAAAAATTCATTTCCACGCAACTTCAGGAACATATTATCATTCATATACATATACAACATTTTCAACTTCTGTAAATGGCATTCTGTGATAACAGATTTTATGCGTATTGTTCCCGCCTCCTTTTCTGTCCTTGCTGCTTTTCACTATCAAAGAAGAAACACCGAAACCAATGATGCGACAGGCAAATGATATAAGCACAAAACTTGCAGCGTAATTTGATAAATATCCTCCAAATAATCCAAAAACCATGTCACCGAGAATTACAATCACTACTGCAATATTCCCCAATAAATCACCAGTATCCATTGATAATGGGAAAATGGAATGATGCTTTTTGGTTTTCTTGCAGACGTTGGTCTATTTAATGCAATCAGGCTCGGGTGAAGATTAGGTTTGTTTTGGGTATTGTACAATCCAATCGTCCGGTTGCAGGAAATATGTGACTTTTCTATTAATAATCGGGTACATTTCCAAGTAGTTATACCCGAAGTATCTGCTTTTTCCTGTTATGACATCACTTAACAATTTCTCGAAGCCCACCTGCTCAATTTTTCTGGTGTCAACTACACTATAGTAACTAGGTTCACAATAGGTTAGTCTAGAAGTAGACTCGTTATTCAAGGAAGTTCAATAGATATCTCTAAAAGTATATTCATTATTCGGCAAAGTTGACAATCAATGTAAAGTAGGTAGATGAACAGTAGAAAACATGTAACCAATGGGGTTGACTAATCCGGGCATGATTCTTGGACTTCCCCATTGTAAATCTACTACTTTTTTTAAGAAATTAATACTGAAATTGCGTGCCGGAAGGACCAAGCAGAAATGCAAGAAGATTGAACAGAGGCAAGAAGATATTTTCAAGGAAATCAATGGATCTAGGATTTCAGAGAGCGAACGTGTGCCTGTTATAGAGAACGATATGATTCAAGCAGAAGTCATATTTTTATCGAATAATGCATTGATTCATAAATTCATGGGTATTGGCAAGCTGTTAATGAATTATGCACTTCGATAGAATTTAAATGAGGAAAGAGACAGAAATTAGGTTTCTTGCCAGTAGGGATTTTGTGGCAATTTTTGACTCAAACCAAAAAAAGGGATAAAATATGCAATGGGGGGCATGGTTCCTTAAAAATGCAGGGGTATGCTCACAAGTATGGAGTCCTAAATTAAAGCCTGAAAATGAGATAACGATAAAAAAAAACCAATATGGATTAGGCTATTTGGTTCTAGGGGTTAAGGAAAGAAAGAATTTTGAAAAACATTGGGATTTTACTAGTAAAAACTGTAGAAATTCGATACAAAGTCATTAAATAATTACGAAGATGGACACAAAGTCTTGATTATGAATACCCACGCTTAAAATGCCATGCCTGTCATAACATGGACTTACAATTGGAAGACATAGTCCTCAAAACCCAATGCAAAGAAAAAAAAATAGACATTAAAACGGAACAAAGAAAGGAAGCACAAGGGGAGCCATAAGGGATAGGGATGGCACCATAACCTATAGGCGGAGGATGCATAGACCAAGAAGTTGAGGAAAATAAATTAAATAGTAGTCGTGATGGAGAAAGAGAAGAAAAATTAAGAATAAGAAGGGGAAATACGGAGAGTAGTGAGAAGTAGAAACAAGATCTTAGCAACCCCAACAAAGAAGTTTTTTTTTTTTTTTTCCAGATATTAGGTTGAAACAAAGTCGAGGAAGAAAGTCTCACATAGAGAAGAGGAATGAGGAAGCTCACAAGGGAATTCACAACATAAGTTAATAAAAATTGAAGGATTATTCTAGTGGAGTTGAAATTTCTCCATTACATAAAAGGTCCCTAATAAAAATCGCTTCCATAAAAAAATGAGATAGGAAAATAAGCCATAAAAAAAATAGTTTGGAATAGCATTAGAAAATGATGAATGCAATATAGAAACAATGGAATCTAAAAGGAGTGGCAACAAGTGGAATTATAGCTGGAGTGGCAACTCTATATAACCTAGCAAAGATATGTCTAAAGAGATCATCAAACAAACAAAATTGGCTTTGCATGAATATGCAGATCTAGTAGGAAACCTCAAATTCACTCTTATTAATGTATATGGAACCTTAAAAGAAAAGGAGATAGGGTCTTTTTGCTAGTCTTGGGAGTAAAGAGAAATAAGGACCCCAATAAGAAATGGATTGTTAGAGGAGATTTCAATGCAATATTGAACCCAAGGGATAAAAAAGAGAAACGACTACAATGATTAACATCATGATAAAATTTGATGCATTTTTTAGTTATTGGGGTCTATGGTATATAAACAAAAAAATGGAAGGATTCAAAAGGACCAGTAAAAGGCTATGAAAATATCTCATAGCAAAGAGATTCAATAGATTTATAGTCAGTTCAGATTAGATGAAAGATGGAGGAAGATTAGATTCAAAATTCCTTATGAAAGGAGAGTTAGGCCATTCACCAATATACTTGGTGATCTAGGAGGAAAAAAATCAACATGTATTCCTTCCAAATTCATGATAGACTAAGAATGGTGGAAAAGAAAGGTAGAACATTCCAAAATACAAAAGTTTGACCCACAAGCCAAAATATGTAAAGAGTCACTTTGGTTATATATATATATATATATATATATATATATATATATATATATATATATATATATATGTATATATGTATGTATATATATATGTATGTATATATGTATGTATATATATATATATGTATATATGTATGTATATATATATATATGTATATATATATATATATATATATATATATATATATATATATATATATAAAGTTACATATCTCATGTGATCTGTTGTTTATTTCATATATATATATGAAATAAACAACAGATCACATGAGATATGTAACTTATTCAAGAAAATATCAAAGGAGGGAAATAGGAAAATTTAGAGAAGAGGAAATGAAGAAGATGGAAGAGACAAATAAAAGTTTAGAGAATGGCAAAAACCTTTTAAAAAAGAAATCCATAGTTAAGTAGTTGAGGTGTGTGTGTGTGTGTGTGTGTGTGTGTGTGTGTGTGTGTGTGTGTGTGTGTGATGTAGTAAATTAATGGAAAATAATCCAAATTAGATAAGAGCAAAGAGAATGGAGGGAAATAAAGAATCGGGTGAGAAGTAGAATGCTATTTCATGGAACAATTAATTGAGGAGTCCAAAGGAAAAGAAGAATCTCATGATGATTTATTCAAAAGGATTACATATATTATAATTGAAGAAGACAATAATGTTTTGATGAAATAAATCAACCCTAAAAAAGCACTTGGTGGGCTAGGAAGAGAGACATCTCAAGAAACATTTTTCTAAATTGGCATATAGTGGGGGGAAGATGTATCAAAAGCACTTGAGGAGTGAAGGAAGGAAAAAATATTTCTAATAGAGTTGAAAACACTTTCCTTGCTTTGATCCCCCAAAAGAGGAAGATAAATTCTTAGATATGTATATATTCTAATATCTCTATACAACGTTAATTATAAAATTATAACAAAAGTGATGGAAAATAATTTGAAAGGGTTGTTTCTTAAAATAATAAGGGAAGAATGTATTGCCCTGCATTGAGACCCCTATTTTTTGGATTTCAAGAGACCACTTAGAATTATTATTATATTATTTATTTACTGAATTTCTTTCATTTGATGATAAAAACTTAATAAGTTTTATATGATAAGATACATACATAAGATTGTGTGTGTGTGCATGTTATTAATTTATATGATATTAGATTTATATCACCCATGAACATAAAATGATAATGTGACATTTAATTTATATATGAAATGTTGATCTTTATGATGGATTTTGGTTTTTTTTTACTAGTGTCATTTATTTTTGAGATTGGTTATTCACCCTTGTCATACCATAGAGGTAACATGGTGTATCTGATTTATGTGTAAATGAAATGTATGATGATAAAGGTAGAACCATTATACAAATGATGAGATGAATTGGTAAGGGTTTTTACAATGCCCATCAGGGTGGTATTTGAGTCAACCTAGTAGAGTAGCAATAATAGATACAACATAAATGTGAATTCAGAAATATCCAACACTCATTTATCATTTGAGAATATATTGAATTCTAGAAATTTGAATTAAGTGAACATTCTTATGTTTAAAAATGAGTAAAAAGGTGGGAAGATTATTTACATGTGAATAAGATGAAGTAGGTAGAAATGAATAATTAAATAAAATAGGAAAGTAATGGATAAAAAACATATTAAATATATAAATGTTTTGAAAACACCCAAGTCCATGGGTGGTTGAGAGTTTAATGGTGATAATTTTGTCTTCTGTCTTTGGGAAAACTTGAGTGAACCATAAGCATAAAATTTCATTGATAGTCTAATGAAATTAAAGAGATAGGGAAGCTAGACATGACATATTAAAAAGGTAAGCAAAATTTTAGTCACATAAATGGGTTGAGGTTTGGATTGAGAAAAAAAATGGAACATAAATAATTCACAATGAAAACCATGTAATGACTAATAGTGTCATAAGATTATGGAATGTAATGCTCATTGTTGTCTTTGCGATTTGCGAGCCTTTTCCATTTTGTTGAAAGATGTGGTTGAATTTATATATTGGTATTCGGATGTTGTTTCATTATGTCAATTTTACTATTTAGGATGCTTTTCTTTCATGACATCACCTAGACTATCATATTTATTTTCATATTTATTCTTATTCTTAAATGTGTTTCCCATTATCTATGATTTCCTTGGGCTAGGTAAGAATAAGGAGAATAATTTATATTTTATGGAAGTGTGATCACATCCACTGGATTCATTATTTACTTATACATAGCTAGAGGTCTTTGCTAGGTTTCTAGGAGAGGGGAATAAGTCCCTAGGATGTGTTTTTGGGTTATACAACCCTTATATGCAAATATATAATATTAATAGGGAGTCGATAGACTAGAATAAGTATTTTGACTAGTGTTTCTAAATTCATAATGTGATAGCATTTTTATTACAAAAAACTATGGGTGGGAAGCCTATTTAATGTGGATATCTCTTTCCAAATTTTTAAAAACTTATCGAGACTTCATACCATTGTGAAATTGGTTTGCATTGAGTTGAAATCCAAGTATTATTAGTTTCATTTTATTGATCCATTATGTTTTATCTATGAGTTGACTATTATTTCTTTTTTGAACCCTTATGTTGCTCTCTTTGTGTATATTCACTAATTTTACTTAAATAAGAAAAATAAGTAAACAAGAAACTATTGTGGTACCAATTTAGAGATATTGTTATGCATTAGTATTTGGTATTCTAAGTAGTGAGTAAACCATCATAGTACAAAGATTCATATTTACCCCCTTATAAACATGTGGACTCGGGTGGTTGTTAGAATATGGCACTAAATCATCTCTTCATTTGGTAACTACTTGTGAACATACTGAGACCAACCAAACAAGTAAGTAACCTTATGCTCAAATAGTGCACATGTTTTGAATATTATTTATTACTTAAATATGTTTAGTAAAAATCTTAAACATTGAAGAAATTGATAATGACATTGAATAATGACCAAGTTGTAGTATGTGGTTTAGTTGTTTATTTAATTTGAGATTATTTTAGGCCTATTTTTTTAAAAATAATTCATGATTATATTTATATATATATATATATATATATATATATATATATATATATATATATATATATATATATATTATATATATATATATAATCATGAATTATTTTTAAAAAATAAGCCTAAAATAATCTCAAATTAAATAAACAACTAAACCACATACTACAACTTGGTCATTATTCAATGTCATTATTTATTACTTAAATATGTTTAATAAAAATCTTAAACATTGAAGAAATTGATAATGACATTGAATAATGACCAAGTTGTAGTATGTGGTTTAGTTGTTTATTTAATTTGAGATTATTTTAGGCCTATTTTTTAAAAATAATTCATGATTTTATATATATATATATATATATATATATATATATATATATATATATATTCTTTTATGACTTAAATAAATAAATAGTGTCCTATCCTTCATTCACTTACACCTAAATGTTACCTTATGAATTTGACCCTTTCTGTTCCCTATAAAACATCCAGAGGAACATTAGAGTTTTTATCAAACCAACCTATCATCTCATACAATTTGGAGAGATCTGTTTAGTTTCCACTTTTAATTTTGAGATGGAGGGTTTGGAATAGGTTTTAAACTATGTGATTTGGTGATCCTTGTCACATAGAAAATCGAATTCAACATACTTGGAAAAATTGATCAATTTTGAAACTGCACCTACAAATTGAGGCGTTGAATGGTAAGTGAGTTTGAACAACTATCAATGTGATTCAAAAAACTCTCAGCTAGATTGTTCATGTCTTCATTGTGGTTTGTATCATAGTTTATAGTGATCTTTTTAGTGGTCACTTTTAATTTTGAGATGGAGGGTTTCATGCAGGATATAAACTATGCAATTTGGTGATCTTTGTGATAGAGGAAAACAAAGTCAACATTATTGATAAGTTGATTGAGAAGTTTGGAATTCTCTATAATGGAGGCCCTCAGCGCTTAGAAAGACATTGATATTTTTACTTAATTGTTTCCCATTACTCATCAGGCAATCCAAACCAAGATTTCTTCAATTTTTCAATAGCACAATAATATAAATTTTAAAAATCTAGATATTATTTGTAGATTTTGAAAAATGTCACTTTGAGGGATCACATGGATTGTGCCCAGCAACATGAGCCATCTTAGTTTCAAGTATGTGATAGATGTAAGTGTTTGGTTTGGTTTGTTTAGAATTTTTATTGGGTCACATCTATGAGGAAGGATTGCATGGGAAGTACATAGGATGGAGATGGAGGGGATTTAAATCTAAATTACCTTTTTAAGGTGTTGGTGAGCTTTGGCATAGATTTAAGTTTTTATGAGAGCTAAGGATTTGTCCTTTCCTTGATTTTATCATCTTTTTTATGTCTTAGTTTGTGAGGCCATTCCTCCACTTTTTGATCAAGTTAACTTGGAGTTAATACCTTTGATCCATTCATATGATTATAATTTTTCCCTCCTTTTCAATGAGTAGGTTAGCTAAGATCTTAGAGTTTAGAGATTAGTACCTTAAAATATCTTATCAAGCCTCACACACACACACACACACACACACACACACACACACACACACACACACACACACACACACATATTTGAAGGTAATCAGAATGATCAAATCGGCCTCCAAGATGAATTTGTAGTAATTTCAACCTCCTTATCAAAGTTTCCCTACAGTGTAGTTTTAAAATTGTGTATCATGGCTACAATTCTAGATGATTTATACTATTTTCTTGTAATTACACATGTAAGTGGTTGGATTTCTATGATTTTGCATCCTAGTAGATTGCATGTATAGTACCTAAGGGATGGATAAAAAGGTGTCAGTGATGGATAAGGTAATATTGGCTAAGGATAAACTATTTTTATAACAAAATTCATCTTCCCCACTAAACTTAAAACATCAGATCAATGATAAAAATGATATTCATGAAATGATCTAGAATTTGATTGAAGAATTTATCCAAGATCTAACCAAGGAATTCCAAAAGGGAATTTCACATAAAGAGATTTCATCCACTCATTTTGAACTATAATTGAAGAAGATTTCACATCACAATCAATTTCAGGTAGATAAAATATTCAATTTCTCAAATGAGAGGATAAAATCATATACTTATTTGGAGGAAAATATGAATAGACCTAACATTATCCTAGATCCACAAATTTTGGACAAATAATAAACTATCTTAGAATCAAGTTCTTTCATAGTTAAATTTAAAAAAATATGGTAATCTCTAGAGGATTTAATTAATTTGGCTTCCATAACTTGGAAAGTGGATCTTCCCTTTTATTTATCCTACCTTTATAAAGTTTTTTATATTGTCATGTTTTATAATAAATAAGATAGAGACAAAATATTTATGTGAGTTATTTTTTTTTAAAACCTTGGTTTATAGATGGTTTTAATTGGAAAAAAGGTTTTGATGTTTCAAAATTGAATCTTTAAAGTGTATACAAGGGAAAGTGAAGCTACTATACAAATCAATCCTAGCTTAGAGAAGACAAATTACACTATATATTTCTCTTGTTGGTATATTTAGATAATCAGGGTCATGACCAATATGGATCTGCTAGACCAAACTAAGGGGTCCCTTACCACACAATATCATTAGAGAGGGTTCCAAAGCCTTTAGTCAAGCAATACCATCCGATAACCCTATCTAGGTCTTGTGTTTTTATTATGAAATTAAATGATAAATTATAATATATCTAATCTAGTGCTCACCAAAGCTTGTAGCACAAAGTGGAGGTAATGAACATAAAAATTAAACATGCAAATAAGAACTCTACTCAAGCCAGTGTAGAGGTAATCCTAATGCATGGAGAGAGAAATATATTCATAAGCTAAAAAATGAAAATCTATATAATTTAATAAAGATAAGGAAAAGTTAAGAATACTTACCTTGAATATGAACCCATTGAGTCTCAATCTCTCCCTTGGCGAAGGTGTTTCGTAAGAGGTGGTTGTGGTTTGTAAGGATAACAAAGATAGTTCAGCTCTAGGATACATGACTTTTCATATGCATCCAAAAGAATTCTCCCACAAGACAATATTCTTATCTCCAAGTATAGTATGAAACCCTAAACAATGGATCCTCAAGTAGAATGGTGAATAAGCAGATGTGCAAATAAATGATTAACTCTATCTCTCTCTCTCTCTCTCTCTCTCTAAAATGATGAAAAAGATGTTTTTATATAGCTAAATCTAACCCTAAACTCTTCAAAAAATTTAGCCAATAGAGTCAATCCAATTGACCATGTTATTTAATAAATAAAGTAGTTATGTCTTGAACTAGGTTGGTCAAGGCTGACCTAATCCTGTAACATGCTTATATTTTAAGTATAGGGTGGGCCCATGCTGAATTTGTTTAAAGAATGGAGAAACATGGTTTTGGCTTAGGTAGGGAATATTTGAGGTGGGGAATTGCTTGGAGGAGTGTATAAGGGAAGTGTTTGTTGGTGATTAAATTTGCACCATGTATTTATGATTCTTTTTTAGGAAATAATGCAAGGGTACATCCACATGGATGACAATAATTTGACAAAACATATGTTTTGTCACTGCTAGGTGTCAAAGCCTATATAATGATATGTGTTTACATGGAAATACAAAAGAAAAACTTAGCCCCACATTGTGCTACCTATTATCACAAAATATTCCACTCTATAAGAAGGTATTCAAGCCTCTTATATATTTGTGTAACGTGGGAATACTTATATGTATGTGGGTGTACCTATAGGTAGAATTAGACCTCTAGGTTTAAGGGCTAGCTCCTGAAATATATCTTGAAATGCTTATCACCTAACTAACTAGTTGCTTGTGGGGAAAAGATTTAGAATTTTCATGAAATGAAACTATTATAAGGGGGTGATACTCCAAGATTATTTACACATGAACATCATACTTCTTTCACTAATAAACAAGACTTACAAACTAGCTTTTAAGTCCTATAAGGTTCTAACATCAATGTTTCAATATAGAGGTGATATGCATGAAGTAACACAAGGTAAATGAACCAGAGGGTAGATTAAAAACTCTAATAATATTTTTACACTTGAAAGGAGCCTAAAACACTTGATTAAAATCTATATTATTTTTTTATAATAGGAACTCTTGCATAAACATGAAAGGATAAGGAAAGCAAGGATAGAAGATTATCACTAACTTCACCATACATCACTTGCATACTTGGAAAAATGTTCATGAACTAAAAAATAGAATTATATTAATTTTTAAAATGAAAAATACAATGTCATTATAGTAGGGCTTTTCCATACATGGTGTGGTATTAGCTTATAAGATCCAAAATGGCTACTACATATAGAAATTGAGAGAGAAGAGAGATGTCCAGGAGTCATAAGAACACTTTTCAAGTGGAGAGGAGGATTTAAAAATATATTATAATGAATTAAGAGATATAACATGAAATATATCATAGTATAAATGTCCCTCCAAGTCATGAAACTCTTGAAATGTGGCATAGGACTCCTTTTGCTTACTCAAAAAACTGACTTCATCATTTGGACCTTTTAGAGCATCCCACAACTAACTAGGGAAAGATGTGATGATTGAAGTAAGGTTTAGGGGTTTTATAAATGTTCCACCATGCATTATTCACATCCCTAATCATCAATATTCTTCTCTACATGAGCTATCACTACCTGCAATCTAAATAACTCCTCTTCCACTCACCCTTCACACTTGACACTAGGATGCTCTTAAATTTTCAAATATGATCTATATATAATAGTAAGTTACACCTATTAGGACCATTAATGGCCTTATATTCCTTATGAAATCCCTATAAAACCTCACACTTGAAGTTGTCACTCTCCCACTAGCTTGCTCAATATGCCATCCTAGACTGGCTGAAGTGAAGGCACTTGTAGAAGAAATTAAGAAATATTATGCTGAAATAAATGGATATAATAGGATATATTAAGTCTCAATCTCTCTCATAAATTTTATTTCATCTTTTTAAACCTTTTATAACCTAAAAAACACCAAAAATAGTCAAAGAAATCTAATTTTTTCCTTGTGTGTACAAGTAGGGAACACCTCAAATGAGTGGGAAGTATATATGTAGAGTTGTATATAATTTAAAACAATTTAAAAATTCATTATATTCCATTTGAATTCATCTCTTGCTTCATCTTCTCAATCAGGGCTTTGGTAAGGGTTTGTGAGGGTTTTAGGCCATTTTCTCTCTTAGCCTTTGTTCATAGAAGTATGACATTATATTTATTGAAAAAATACAAAAAATAATTTATAAATAACTTATTCATCATCCATTATCTATTTTTATATCCATGCACAACCTCCAAGTAGGTATGTGCATCCTAAGTTGGCCTCTCTAGCTTTTTTCCTCATTCTGCATAGGCTATGTTGGTCTTGAGCCAAAAGGTGACTTAAATATGATCTCATTTACATGAAAATATCTCAAAAAATTCTTATATATCCAAAATTAGTTATCCCAACTCATTTTAATGTTTATATAACACTATAAATGGAGTCATACCCCTCTTAGGGTCTTAGAACTAGACAAGACCAAGTAGGTCTGCCTACATCTTTGTAAATTTCAGCCACCCTCTTGGGTTTTAGGAATATATGGATGGTTACTCATGTTTTTACATGTATATATAATCCAATTACATCTTATTACAATGTTTTATCAACTTCAAATTTTCATTCTCATCATTTTCCTTCAAAACTTATAAGTTTGCATACAAAGGGAGTGCCCTTTGTCTGAGATAAAACAAAGGGAACTTTCCCTATTTTATAAAACAAGGTGGATATGTGAGAGGATTATAAAAGTTATGGATATGGGTTTTGAAAAAAATTATCTCTTTTTCATATCATTAGACCCTCTAAATTCCTCAAAACCCAAGACATACATGTGGAAATTGTTGATTGTGTGCATATTTTGACATGTGATTGTATGTAGCATTGTGATAACTCTCCATGTCCTATATTAAATAATATGAGAGTGTATTTGTATGATAATAATAAAAATTAAGGTGTTTAACATTATAAAAAACTTCCTATCACCCATACTTTCACCCTCAATCCATATCCTTGCTCCACTAAGCCTGATTGATAAGATGACCATGTTTGTTGCTTGGAAGAGGCACCTATAGGTGCATTTTCATAGTTTAACATTGAATAAATCACCCCAATAAATAATTAGGGTTTAAAATATTTTTTTCCATATATTTTAACCTATCTACATCATTCTCATGCAATACACACACTCATGACACCACACTTTTTCTCACTATCTACTATAGTCAATTACAATTAACTGTGCAGGGGTCTTGTAAGTGAGAATATTACTTGGAATCATTAATACATGGTTTTTTGATAATTTTAGAAGTTTTAAATCATTTTTTAATGTTAAATGTTCATTTTGTAATTTTCCATGCTTAAGCTCACACCGTGGGCTTATAGGGCTCCATAGTCAAATGTAGGTCAGTTATCTCAGGCAAAGAACACATGTAGGTATTGATAGGGTCCAAAACCTATAATTAAAACATTATTGATGACCTTAGAAGTAGTGATGTGCCCCTAAGTTTCTTATGACCACTTACCATGAATATATACCTCCATATTTCAACTTGGGTATATAGGTCACTTTGAGGCTCATATCCTATAGACAACACTAAATGAACACAGTGAACAAGTTCATGATTTGGGAGCCTTGAAATAATATACCCCTCTAATAACACACCCTCCTTATTTTTAAAGTTAATACCCATATGTGTAGGCTACAACATGGGTGAATTTAGACTCATCTAGGCATTGTGCAACATTTCTATATGATATCATCAAAATGGGGTAGGCCTCTATTTTGGTGTTTTAGGGAACTTATCCCTAAACATAATACCTTAGTTTTGAGCATGTTTCTTTGAAATTTCCTACCATTTAATGACCTATAAAAATAATTTCCTAGCCTTTACAACATCCAAAAACCTCGAGGAGGTTCCAAGGCATGTTAAACTCCTCCATGCTAACCCTCATATCTCTATATAAGCCACATGTAGATGGACATCTTAATTTGTAGAGTAGTGAAGTTGAAATGATCAATGAATTCATGGAAAATGACATAATAACCAATTTTATGTTCCTTAAAAGTATTAAAATGAAATATTATAAACTTTTAGATCTTGATAAAAGTTTCCACACTCCAATTTAGCATTTTACCTTCCTGTAGGCACCGGTAGGTGCATCTCCATGGTGTATGAATGTGTAGATGATTGAATTGACTATCACAGTCCTTTACATGGAATTTGATAGGTCTAGTTTGTTTTTTAATTCTAAAATTAAGTTTTAAACAACATAACACTCTTCATAATATCCTCATAACCATACTCAGAGCTTCACACACTATGGCTATAATTATAAGCTTATAGGGAGTTAATTGTGAGTTTGATATGACTATGAGTTTGATAAATGCATAATGTTGTAAGACCAAACATGGAGGGGAGGTTATTTTTATGACATTTAAACATTTATCACAACATGCCATGTCCACAATAAGCCTTTTTAGAGAACCAAACCTTTTTCAAGTAGTGAAACTTGATTGTAACCTCACATGGTGACACCTTCCTATAATTTGAGTTATTTTATGCATGAAATCATTTAAAAACATGAAAATAAGCATGGTAAACATGATAAGAGAGAGTCAAGATAATATATAATCAAAATAAATAATTGAGTTATATAGACTTTCTCAAATAAGAGCAAAACTTGTAGGGTATGGGAAATAACAAGCAGAAAAACATAGTCAACTTGTTAAAGATGGTTCATAAAGTATAATCCACAATTAGTTGAAATAAGGATAAATCTATTGAAAAACACAGTCAACTTCTTCCACTAGTCATACTAAGGAGAAATTTGTTGACTAGTTTTGCATGTCTAGAGGATGATGAAGGAGCAGAATGATTTTAGACTATTTTTAGCACTTAAAAATCATGTAAAGAATTTAAATGATTGTAATAAATTTTAAAATCCATCCCATAACCTTATCATATGTTCCACTCTCTCTCATAGCCCATACAACCTTTAAAACTCCTTTTCCACTTACTTTCTTGATTTTTAGTTATCACCTACATGTTTTCAGTTAGAAACTAACATGTCTAATAGGTACTAACATATTGGATGTTAAGGAAGATTTTAGAACACAAGGACACCATAAAAACCATACCACTTTCATTTAATGCTCTAAAATGACCCCTAAGTGACATAAAATGACACAATGACTGAACTAGACCATGACCAAGGATAAAATGGCATTAAATTACATCAAATGAACTATAACACACCCTATGACATTATAATAGACCCATATATAAGTTTTTGACTATAGGGGGTTGAGCCATTTTGACTTGTGGTTAAAATGGTCAACATTCTTGATGATTTCCCAAGGGTGGTATGCTTTTTATGCCATGACTAGTTGCCTAATCCTATCCATTGGGTTATGGAGTCACATATACACTAGTTTGACATAAAAATTTCATTTTACACCACATAAAACATAAAGAAAAGGCACACAAAACAAGATAAACCAAGGTGAAACAAACATGTGTTCAACTAGAACACTTATAGAACACAACACAACAGAAATAAAACATGCACACCTACTCTATTATTTACAAAATCTCATTATTGAGATGAAACATATGATCATACCCAAACTAGGGTAAAAAATAGTCCCCCTTGAATATTTCTCACTCCATGAAGGTGGTCTAGTATGATAATCATGTTCATCATATACCACTTACATATGTGTATGGTCATGAAGCCTACCACCTCTATGTCTTCTTATATCTACAAGTGAAATATTTTGAGCCTTCATGAATGACCCTTCTTGATCTATAGGAACCTTGATTAGATTTGAAATCCTCTTAATCAATGCCAAATCTGATATGCCTTTCCCAAACTACATATTTAAGTGTATGACAGTCTTATCAACCTTTTTCTCTTCTAGGACAAAAATTTGCTTGATTTTTGAAGGTATAAAAATCTTCTCATTTATATCCTAATGCCTCTGAATGTATCTCAACATTAGATGGGTCTATTAACTATCTTTGAGTCATAACAAATTTTATCTTGACCTCATTCTCCATGTTCACAATTCTCTGGGCACTAACTTTATCAAATTCTTTCATGGTTGTAGGTGTTAATCATGGGATATACTGAGAGGGGTGGGTGAATCAGTATATCATATATCTTATTAATCTTTTCCTTAACCAAATTCCACTTAATCAAACATTCAAGATATGCAGTAAAACTCAAACAATAAACACCAAACAAGATAGAGAGAGACACCAGATATAACGGGGAAACCCAATGTGGGAAAAATCACGGAGAACAATCTCAAGTATATGAATGAGCACCAACCCAAACAATATTCACAAGCCAAACTTGTAGGAACACTATCCCCTTTGCTGAGCACCAACCCAACAACTATTCGTGAGCACCAACCCACAGGAGCACCACACCCCTTTGCCGAGCACCAACCTAACTACTATTCATGAGCACCAAACCACATGAGCACCAACCCCTTTGTCGAGCACCAACCTAGAAACAATTCATGATCACCAACCCATAGGAGCACCAACCCCTTTGTTGAGCACCAACCCAGCAACAATTCGTGAGCACCAACCCACAGGAGCACCAACCCCTTTATGTATACCACACACCTATCTCTCAATGTTGTTATCTCAATAAATGATAGATCAATACAACATCTCTTTCCTCTCTCTCACCTTTGATCTTCTAAGCTAGATATAAAAAATACAAATCATATTCATCTCTCACAATTGCTCTTCTAAGCTAGATATTACAATATCAAATAAACCTCTATCTCTCATATATACAAATGGCTTCTCAAGCCCTTATTTATAGCTTTCTAAATGACCTTTGGCCTTCCCCCTTTGTGACCCTTCAATACTCATGGAAAATGGTGCCAAACTTGTATGAACCTTAATATTCTTGCCTTTGAAAATTCATGTGGTGACCCTTCATGACCAAAAACGTCCTTCCCTCTTTTGTCCTCATCTTGGTGACTTTTCGTATTCCTTAAAGTGTCCTTTCATGAGAAATTGCACCCTTCCTCTTTTGTCTTCACTTGGTGACTCTTGGAATTCCCCAAGATGACTCTTCATGGGAAAATTCATCCCATCCTTCTTTTGTCTTTATCCGGTGGCTTTTTGACTTCTCCATGGGCCCTTCTTTTGTCTCATATGCAACCAAAAATATATTTGTTAATATTAAATAAATATTAACTCACATTAGCCAAGATATATTTATTACAAACAATATTAAATGCAATGGGGCCTTTATCACCAATAATGCTAGGCCTTTGACATCAATGACAATATTTCCAAAAATCTCTCCCTTGTCATTGATGGCAACCTCAATCCTGAAACTGCCACAACCTGTCACCTGCACATACTGTCATCTGAAAACATACAGTAACTCCCCCTTACTGTAGCAACCTGTACCTATTTTTTTCACCTGTACCTATACCTATTATTCTCCCCCTTTGACATCAATGGCAAAGGGCCTACCTGGAGCTAACACTCAGCTCCCCCTCAACTGATGTTGAACATCAATGGCAGGAAGTAATAGAAATTACTCCCAACTCCTCTCACTAATTTTTGAATGTATCATTTGATCGTGCCTTTGAGAAGATATCTGATAAAACATATACATTGTTCCCTGTCCTTTGAGCATCTGCAATCAACTCATTTTAATCTTTTCTTCTAATCTCACAACCTTCTTTATGAAACTTTAATGTGTATCCTTGATCACATATTTGACTAACACTCAACAGATTATGCTTAAGACCTTTACATATAAAACATTCTTAGTCTTAGTTATACCATAATCCAAACTTAAAGTACCTTTTCTGGCTATCTTGGTAGTGGTTTTATCTCTGAATCTCACTATACCACCATTGATATTCTTTAAAGATATGAATTTACTTTTATCTCCTGTCATATGCCTCGAACATCCACTATCAATTAACCATGGCTGATCTTTACCTCTTACATACAGAGCTGTCTGAACCATCATATAATCTTCATGTTGTTTCTTCTACCATGAACATGTCTAAAGCTTCTCCCTAATGAATGGAACTTTGAGACTCTGATCCTTCTTCTTAGTGAATGGAGTTTTGAAGCTCTAATCCTTCTTGACTGACTTGAACATGATTCTACAATATCGAGCTATGTGTCTAAAGTTGTTGCACTCGTAGCATACTATGGTCTCTTCATCAAAGCTTGATAGAGGAGAAAAAGAGTTGTGGCTTCTGCTTGACTCTACTTAACTTTCCTTCTCCTTATTTCTAAAATTGTCAGCTCTTTTTCTACATTCTAATTTCTTGTGACCATATCCATTACAATAAAAACAATAGCCATAAAAATAAGCCCTGTCTGTATATCTCTGACCTGATTATCTTTTATAGCTTTGTTCTCTCCATCCTTCTCTGTTTGGAATGTCCTCTGTATTCTTCACTTCTCCCCTTTTTGTTTCCTCTTTTGTAAGAGCTTCAGCATAGCTATTTTTCTTTTCAAATCCGATCCCTGTCTTATCTGAATTTGCTTTTTGACTTTCCAATATCTTATTCAGCATGTTAGTGCTATCTTCAAATTTTGAATCACTGACTACTTTATCATTGACTGCTTTCTTAATATCTTCTTTTAAAGAGGTAATTTCAATAAGATACCTTTGCCATTATTTTATTGCAATTTCCAACTGTGTTGTGAGGTCTTCTTCATTCTTCTTTCCAACTGTGTTGTGAGGTATTCTTCATTCTTCTTAGCTTCTTCAAAGTGTGCTTGTAGAACTTCAATCATTTCCTTTGACTCTTGTTCATTTTTCTCGATCTGGCGCTTTAATCTTTGATTCTTCTTCTGAACAGCTTCTAACTCTTCTAAGGCACAAATGAGCTCTCCTTCCATATTCACTTTAGCTTCCTCCTCTTCTTCTTCTTGATCATCTTCATGTATGGCCATGAATAGAATCTCTTCTTGTTCTTCTGAATCACTGACTCCACTATCTTTGCCTAAGCTAGGATCCTTAGAATATAGGCTCTTCTTCTTGAATCCCTTCTTAGATTTGCCTTTGAAACTATTCTTATATGTAGGCTTTTCTTCTTCATCATCATTAACCTTATCTGGGCATCTAGCTAAAAAATGTCCAATCTTTCCATGATTAAAACATTTAAAAGGTAATTTTCCTTGATATTGACTTGTTCCTCTTTTCGGCTTGCGAATGAAAAGTGCTCCATTGTCATCTTCATCATCAATGGAACTATCACTTGATTCTTTAATCTTAGCTTTCTCCTTCTTTGATGTCTTGAAAGCTGCTTCTCTCTTTGAGGGTTTATCTTGTTTTGTCTGCATCTCATATGCCATGAGAATACCATGAAGCTCATCCATATTTAGCTTGGCTAAATTCTTCATCTCCTCGATTTCCAAAACCTTTACATCATATCTCATTGGTAGAGATCTCAAAACCTTTTGTACCACCATTGACTCTTCCAATGTTTCTCCAAGATCTTGAATCTAATTTACGATCTGATCAACTCGTAAGAGATAACTTGCTATATCTTCTTCTTCTTCCATCTTCAAACTTTCGAACTACCTTCTAAAATTCTGTAGCTTAGTTTGTTGAACCTTTCCATCACCTTTTTAAATATTCTCAAGTTTTACCCAAATTTCATGAGCAGATTTACATTGCATAACTTTAACAAATTAAGATTCACATAAACCACATAAAATAGCATTTAAAGCTTTAGCATTACATTCACTTCCCTTCTTTTCTGCTGGAGTAATTGCAAATGTCTGTGGCTCTTCATATTCCTCCACCACTGCTTTCCATATGTTAAATCCAAGGGCCATCAAATAAACCTTCATTCTCATGTTCCAAAAAGAATAATTCATCCCATCAAACAAAGGTGCCTTATTTGTAGAAAATCCTTCCTGTGACCTAGCCATCGTGCTTTCCTGATCTACCTTCAAGCTATAAAACTTTTCAAAAAGGAACCTGCTCTGATACCAAATGTTAAGCATGGGATATACTGAGAGGGGGGGTGAATCAATATATCATATATCTTATTAATCTTTTCCTTAACCAAATTCCACTTAATCAAGCATTCAAGATATGCAATAAAACTCAAACAATAAACACCACACAAGATAGAGAGAGAAACCAGATATAACATGGAAACCCAATATGAGAAAAACCATGGAGAATAATCTCAAGTATATGAATGAGCACCAACCCCTTTTTTGAGCACCAAACCATCAACTATTCATGAGCACCAACCCACAGGAGCACCACACCCCTTTGCCGAGCACCAACCCAGCTACTATTCATGAGCACCAACCCATAGGAGCACCAACCCACAGGAGCACCAACCCCTTTGTGTATACCACACACCTATATCTCAATGTTGCTATCTCAACAAATGATAGATCAATACAACATCTCTTTCCTCTCTCTCACCTTTGCTCTTCTAAGCTAGATATAACAAATACAAATCATATTCATATCTCACAATTGCTCTTCTAAGCTAGATATTACAATATCAAATCAACCTCTATCTCTCATATATACAAATGGCTTCTCAAGCCTTTATTTATATCTTTCCAAATGACCTTTGGCCTTCCCCCTTTGTGACCCTTCAATCCTCATGGAAAATGGCGCCAAACTCGTATGACCCTTCATATTCTTGCTTTGAAAAGTCATGTGGTGACCCTTCATGACCAAAAACGTCCTTCCCTCTTTTGTCCTCATCTTGGTGACTTTTCGTATTCTTTAAAGTGTCCCTTCATAAGAAATTGTGCCCTTCCTCTTTTATATTCACTTGGTGACTCTTGGAATTCCCCAAGATGAATCTTCATGGGAAAATGTATCCCATCCCTCTTTTGTCTTTATCCCATGGCTCTTTGACTTCTCCATGGGCCCTTCTTTTGTCACATATGCAACCAAAAATATATTCGTTAATATTAAATAAATATTAACTCACATTATCCAAGATATATTTATTACAAACAATATTAAATGCAATGGGGCCTTTATCACCAATAATGCTAGAACTTTGCCATCAATGACAATATTTTCAATAGTAGGCACTTGATCAACAGAATGACCTTCATCCTTATGCTTGATAAAACACTCAATGACATGTTTTTTAGTCTTATTATCAACATTAACATCAGATGGAGAATATCTTGGAGAAAAAGGAGTCCTACCAAGCTTATCAAAATCTTCATATATGGCATTTAACCTTTTCCATAAGTCCTATTCATTCACCACATGACTCTCTTTTTCATGTTTGGTAAGAGACTCATCATCATGTTTGTTAGAATCATTATCAAACACATTAGATATGGATATTTTAGGATGGGAAGTAGCATTACCTATCTGATCAAATTATTGACATATGGCATTGTATCTTTGCCATAATTAATCTTCTTCTCCCTCATAAGTGTCATCATCAAGGACAAATTCATCAATGGTAGGAAGAAAGACATCATTTATCCCATTAAGGTGTTTCATTAGATTCATCAACCTATCATCATCATACTCATGAATCATTTAGTTACCTTTAGCAACATGAGAATGTTTGACACTTACCTCAGCGCCTTTAAATGCATCTTCATGCATGATATAAGTTTTAAGTTCAATTTTTTCAAAGTATGCATAAGGATCATTATCATATGTATATGCACCATACTCATCCAAGTACAAGTCAAAAATTCCTTCAATTTTAGAGGCTCCATCATCCATATTAGGATCCTCCTTCTCATTGATCACACAATTCAAGTTAGAGTTTGTTTCAATGTAAGGATAAATGTGAAAACTTATAAGAGGCTAAGTTCTTAAGGTCACTTTGGTCCCATACCTTGTCCTAAAGTCTAAGAAGGACCAATAAACTAAGAGATAGACACCTATCTTGTTTTTAAATTCTCTTTAAAGTCATATTACAAAGTGAGTTGGGAGGTCAATAACAACCATGTCTTGAAGGATAGGAAAACTAGGACAATCATGCAAGAACAAATTCAAGATTTTGATCAGTCTTATTATTTTAGTAGGTGTACCATATATTTGGATAACTCCTTTGCTATGAGGCTCATATTTTGGGACCAACTTATCAACTACAACTTTGGGCATGGCTGGTACCACTATTAACTATGTAATTGTGGACCAATATGTCACCCACTATGAGAGTGAGGTAGAATGGTGGAGGATTATTAGCTTTAGTAGATGGTTCAACAATGGTATTAGGGGAATTTTCAAGAACAACATGACTATGAATTTGACTTA
>JARHVA010000354.1:1892500-2087500 GCA_037957365.1 Torreya grandis
GAACACTTGTAGGTGTTGATAGGGTCCAAACCCTGCAATTCAAACATTATTTATTACCTTATAAGCATTTATGTGACCCTAAATTTATTATAACCACTTACCATGAATATATCCCTCCATATTGTAACTTGGGTATAGAGGTCACTTTGAGGCTCATATCTTATAGATAACACTGAATGAACACAGTGAACAAGTTCATGATTTGGGAGCCTTAAAACACTATGACCCCTATAATAACACACCCTAATTATTTTTAAAATTAATACCCCTATGTGGAGGATACAACATTGGTGAATTTAGACTCATCTAGGCATTATGAAACATTGCTATATGATATCATCAAAATGGGGTAGGCCTCTATTTTGGTGTTTTAGGAAACTTATCCCTAAACATAGTCCTTTAGTATTGAGCATGTTTATTTAAACTTTCCTACCCTTTAATGACCTAAAACATTATTTTCATAGCCTTTCCAACATCTAAAAACCTCAAGGAGGTTCCAAGGCATGTCAAACTCCTCCATGCCAACCCTCATTTCTCTATATAAGCCATCTGTAGGTGGACATCTTAAGTCGCAGGGTAGTGAAGTTGAAATGATTAATGTGTTCATGGAAAAAAACCTCAAAACCAATTTGATATTCCTAAAAATTATTAAAATGAAATATTATAACATTTCAGAGCTTGAGACAAGTTTACACACTCCATTTTAGTGTTTTACCTTCCTACAAGTACCTATAGGTGCATCTCCATGGTGTATGACTGTGTAGATGACTAAATTAACTATCATAGTCCTTTACATGGAATTTGAGAGGTATAATTTGTTTTTTCATGCTCTAATTAGGTGTTTAATAACATAATACTCTTTATAATATCTTCATAATCATGCTTAGAGCTTCACACACCATGGCTACAGTCAAAAGCTTGCAGGGAGTTGATTGTGAGTTTGATATGACTATTTGTTTGATCAATGCATGATGTTTTAAGATAAAACATGGAATGGAGGTTATTTTTATGACTTGAAAATATGGATCACATCATACCACATTCACATGAATCCTTTGTATAGAACCAAACCTTTTACAGGTAGTGAAACTTGACTGTAACCTCACATGGTGACACCTTCCTAAAATTTGAGATGTTTTATCCATGAAATCATTTCTAAACATGAAACTAAGTATGGGAAACATGAGAGGAGAGAGTAAACATAATATATAATCAAAATCAACAACTAAGTTGTACAAAATTTCTCAAACAAGAGCAAAACTTGTAGGGTGTGGGAAACATCAAGTATAAAAACATAGTCAACTTGTTAAAGATGGTTCATAAAGTATAAGCCACCATTCCTTGAACTCCAAACATGAAATTAAATCTGAATAAGTGTAATATAACCCCCCAAAGGCATTTGACCTATAAATGTTGGAAGCATAATCACTAATGAAATAAAATCAACTTCAATTCTAATTTTTCAAACTCTTAACCATTTAACATAAGCATTCATGAAGAATATAAACCATTCATTGCAATGAACAAAGAAAACAATTCAAGATCAAAGCACATAACACATGAATTATGTGGGAAACCATAATGGGGGATAAAACCCACTTAAAACAAGATTTGGAATATTGTCCTATAAAATTATTATTTTATTAGATCAACATCAATTGATCAAGGAGAACCCAACCCTAAATTTGGTCAAGCACCCATTAGGCCTTTATCTAGCACCAACTAGTAAGGAGGCTAGAACCCCCTAGATGATCAAGCACCAACTCAATCACCTCCAAACTAATATTCACCTTTGATCTGATGTCTAATACACCTAATGATGGTATTATCTTTCTCTAACACTTGAAAACTTGCCTCTTTACCTCATACAACTGATGGTAGTTCATACAAACATAGATGTGCCTATTACATAGGAATACAACAACTCTTTCTCTTCTTTACTCAAACACCCCTCATACACATGCTCATGAACTTGAGGTCATTCCTCATTCAAACTCTAATATTCTTATATGTAAATATATTCTTTCAACATCGTGAATATCATTCATATACAACCTATACATTACTCTTCTAACATATAATCAATGCACTTCTTCACTCTAGGTCATCTAGACAAACTAGGCCTAATCATGTTTTGAATCAATATAAAAACTTACTGATTACCTTCAGCACCAATGTTAGATCTTCATAACATTTTAAAATTTTTATTCTAATGTTTTTAATACCCTCACACACTTCTGAAAACTCTCATACATTTCTCATTACTCTCCAATAATCTAATTAGCATAATGAGGCCAAAATAACCTTCTACATATACATGATTCTTTCTCCAATCAATCTTGTTTGGCCAAAAAGCTTTACATTATTGGATCAACATCAAAATATATATTTGGATGTGTTACATAAAATATACATCAACTTATTAGGTCAGCCATGATTCAAATGGCTCAGAACAACACACTAGGCTTAAGCAAGACCTAAGTAATTAGCCCTCCATTAGAACACACGTTACACTTAAATACCAATAGCCCTTAACCAAAGATGGAACCCTTTCAAAAATTTTAACACAACGTCATCCATGACTTTTATATATTTAAAAAATCATAAAATACTCCAAGTAACTCTCTCACCTTATGAAACCTCTTTTAGCCCTCAATCCTTCAATAGGTTCCATGGAGACCTAATTCACCTTCATGGAACACTTTGAGCCACTATGGTATAGATGGCCCTTACCAATGACCCAAAACACTTCAAAAACTTTAATTTCATCTTCTATAAGCCTTTTTAATTATTAATAAACATCAAATGATTCTCTCATACTCTAAAACTTCCATTAGGTCTTAAAGACCTATTAGGCTTAATTAGCCCAGAAGCACTATCTTCACAAATGAGGCTCAAACTAATTGTATATAAACACTCAAAATACAATACACATATGGATGGAAATATCAAGACATAAATAACATCATAAAATCAATAAGACACATTCATTTAGCCTCTAAAGGATCATAAACACTACTGCAATAAGCCTACTCAAAACTGAAATAATTACAGTCAACAAAAGTCAACTTTGACCTACAATAACTACAGTTGTATGGATAGTCAAAACTGAAATATATATAGAGTATAATTCACTTTTTATTTTTATACCAAAAATTTTTGATCAATATTTTGACTTCTACAATCATTTCTTTGTACTCTGGTTTATTCATAAAAAACACAATCACCAATAGTCAACTCTCACGTGCAATAAATGTAATTATACGACCATTCAAACCTCCTAATAAATTTTAATGGATAACCCTTGATGCACTATAAAAATTTTATTTTTACACCACAATAAAATTAATACATTATCAAATGTTATAAAAAAAATACTATTGACTAGTTTTCCTTTGTAAATTCAAATATTTGAAATTCAACAATCACTTTTAATGCAAATTTGGCTATGTATGGAAAACAAAGAAATATGCCTAGGATATAGAATTTTCACTACCATAAATTTTTATATACACCATGTCAAGACCTGAAATTTGAAGCACATGATCTAGACATAAATATAAACAAACCCATGTGACCAATTTCTTCTAAAACCTTCACATGTGTGAATGTTGATGTCATCAATCTGCTTACTTAGGAAGTTTTACCAAGTTGACTAGGATAACCTACACCTTCACAAGACTACTATAATGAATTAATTTTACTTAAAAAATTTCCCCAAGAACTCTTGACCCCTCATTTTACCCCTTAAACAAGATTAATCACCTTAAATACTTGCATACATGGTTAATCCACTTGGAACCTATCACTTTGTCATTAATGCATTATGTACTAAGATCACCTTGACATCAATGACAATCAATGCATCTCAAGAACATGGTGAAAAATATCCCTCTTTGTCATTGATGGAAAAAACCTTTAAAAATTATCTCTCTCAAAGTAAACAACTCCTTCATTGTGATCTTTCTTGCCCTTGGACATTAATGACAAAGGGTCTTTTCCTAAACATGCCAACTTGATCCTTGGACTTGACAAACTGCTCATAGAGCTAGAAATATCCCCATAATATCATTATCATCTAATATAACCTGATATAAAACCATACTCAACCACAAAATCTCCTTGGAATTGAAACATCTCACATATGCTCCCCCTCACTCTATGCATACCTTGTATATTATCAATTGAAGAGAACATACCTCTATATGACTTGCTCCTTGATTCTTATCTTATATAAAACATGCCAAAACTTAAAATAATCGTAAATAAAATTGATTTATCTCCCCCTAACTCAATATTCCACTTGAACAAAACCAAAATATTGAAAACATATATAAGCAAACTCTTATATAAGAGCATACTTTGAATGGAGACATCTTCATCCATACATAGGCTACCACAACTATCCAACATCCTTCATGAAATAATTGAATCAAATACTGATCTTCTTGGGTTTAAATGAACTCTTTAAATTGTCTACAAACCTTCTCATATGAAGTAAACAACCACAACTGATCTTAACAAAAAGAACATGCTCAAAGCAACTAAACTTACCTAAATCCATGCCTATAAGAGCTCTTCAAGCTACCAAACTGAACAAGCTACCTCATTAAACCATCTATGGATGAAATCTGATTACATTAATACCTTCCTTATACTAAAATCTAAATTTACCTTCACAATACTATCCCTTCAAGGACCTCTCTCTTGCACAATAGAAGATACTCCTCTCCTAGGTCACTTCAAAGAGGTACATTACAAACAAAGATACATAACTTGAAATTATCATACCTTTATACCAAGGGATTACCTATAGTACAAAATAACCTCATTGAATACTTGTATAAAATAATTTTAGACATTCTCACCAATTTTGGTGACCCAACTCATTGTACAACCCAAGATACACCATGTCAACTGTTTCTTGTGTTAGAACCCTTATGCCAACCAAGGACACTCAAAGTAAGATCTTCTTCCACAAACAACTTCAGACCTTAAAATAAATTCTAATAGATATAAATAGGTGATATAAATATTTTAAAATATTTTAAATCAATTTAAAGAATCCATACTCAACTACATGCATATTAAGACAAAGAACATACCTTGACCCACTGACTAGTTTCTCACTTATCAACCTTGCAACACCATTCCATGATGCTTCAAATGATTGAGTAATGCCTCTATTAATATTAATACAGACACCTCACCTACCAAGGAACTTAAAATTCCAAAAACTTATGAGGTTCCCAAGTCTCCATACTCTTACTAGTTTTCTTGTCTTTCCTAAGCCTTCTCATAGGCTTGATTGGCTCATCCATCTTCTCTTTCACTCCCTTGTCAACACACATTAATAAATAGTAATCTTGTCTTGCCTTCATATATACCAAAAAAACAACCATATTTAATTATATTCTTATCAACCAATTCATCCTTGGTCTCAATCTTATCTCTCTTAATATTCTTAGGTCTCCATATCCATGTACACCCTCTTCTTTGCACACTAGGAGCTCCATACACCTTGTTTTGCCTTGAGATCTCATTCAACCTATCCTTAAAATATTTTGAAATATGAAAAATTATATGACACCTAAAACAAACAATATAATTCATATATTTTTATTGGTAATGGTTTTTATCTCCTTTTGATAGGTTACCTCTCCTTTTGCATTCTCTTGTAGTGTAAACAAACTAATTGTAAGCATAACATTGACTATGAGATGAATTGAAAAACCTCATGGAATTGGGATACCTTGATGGTATTATTACCTTATTGTTCATGTTATTATCATTATTTACTTGATTTCATTTATCTTTCTCAACCTTGTTCATTTTGACTACTAGCTTCTCATGCTCAACCTTCAAGGAGCCAAGCTCAGTTTTCAACTAATCACACTCAGCCTTCTTTGCCCTCAAACTTGAATTTTTATCCTCTAACTAATTATTAAGATCATGAATAGTCATCTTATCATTTTTTATTTCTAAAGCTACATTAAATTTAAAGATACATACCTTCTCCTTAAGAACCTTCAAAGAACTCAGTCTTACATTAGCATCTTCTAACTAAAATTTGAGACCCTTAATAGCCTTCTCATCCTCTTTAGCCATTATGACCATGTCACTCTTCAAGGTAATTTTTTTTCCTCATAATCCTTAGCCATATACCTTAAATATTTATTTTATTTCTTTAGTTGCTTGGCCATATTGTGCTTCAAGGACCACCTTCCTAACTATGAAGCCTTCCTAAAGAACCTGCTCTGATACCAATTATTGGAATCACAATCACTAAGAGGGTGGGGTGAATCAGTGATGCAATCAAATAAAATTTAATTCCAATTATTCAAACTCTGAACCATATAACATAATCATTCATGAAACATATAAACTATTCATTATAGTGAATAACAAAAATAATGCAAGATCAAAGAACATAACACATGAATTATGTGGGAAACACTCATGGGGGAGAAAAAACACTTAAAACAAGCTTTGTAATACTATCCTATAAAATTATTACTTCAATTTAGATCAAAATAAATTGATCAAGGAGTACCCACCCCTCAATTTGGTCAAGCACCCATTAGACCTTTAGCTAGCACCAACTAGCAAGGAGGCTACAACCCCCTTGATGATCAAGCACAAACTCAATCACCTCCAAACTGATCTTCACTTTTGATCTAATGTCTAACAATCTTGATGATGGTATTCTCTTTCTCTAACACTTGAAAACCTTCCTCTCTACCTTATACAACTGATGGTAGTTCATATAAATGCAAATATGCCTCTTACATAGGCATACAACAACTCTTTCTATTCTTTACTCAAACACCCCTCATACACATGCTAAACACACACACACACACACACACACACACACACACACACACACACACACACACACACACACACACACACACGTGTGTGCACGTGCGCGTGCACGCACACACATGCACATGCACACACACACTGATATATATACATAATTTAATGAAAATATAGTCTTGAAACATCATTAATATCAGCCATACACAACCTATGCATTACTCTTGTAACATATAATCCATGCACTTCTTCACTCTAGGTCATCTAGACAAACTAGGCCAAATCATGCCTTGAATCAATATCAAAACTTACTGATTACCTTCAAAACCAATACCATATATTCATGACATTTTTAACATTTTATTATTATTATTTTCATTCCCTCACATGCTTCTAAAAACTCTCATACCATTCACTTTACTCTCTAATAATCTAACTAGCATAATGAGGCCAAAATAGGCTTCTACATATACATGATTGTTTCTCCAATCAATATTCATCAGCTACAACACTTTAAATTATTGTATAAACATAAAAATTTATCTTTGTACATGTTACATACAATATACATCAACTCATTAGGTCAGTCATTCTTCAAATGGCTCAAAATAACACACTAGGCTTAAGTAAGACCTAAGCAATTAGCCCTCCATTAGGCCACACATTACACTTAGATACCAATAACCCTTAACCAAATATGGAACCCTTTTAAAAACTTTAACATAAGTTAATCCACACATTCTCTATTTTTAACAAGTCATACAATACTCAAAGTCACTCGCTCACCTTATGAAACCTCTTTTAGCCCTCAAGCCTTCAATAGGTCCCATGGAGACCTAATTCACCTTCATGGAACACTTTGAGCCACTTTGTTCTAGATGGCACTTAACAGTGACCCAAACCACTTTAAACACTTTAATTTCATCCTCTATGATCATTTTTCATGCTTAATAAAAATCAAATCATTTGCACATACTCTAAAACCTCAATTAGGTCTTAAATACCTATTAGGCTTAATTAGCCCAAAAAATTGTCTTCATAAATGAGGCTCAAATTAACTATATATAAACTTTCTAGGTACAATCCACATATGGATGGAAATATCAATACCTCAGTAACATCATCCAATCCATAAGACACCTTCATTCAGCCTCTAAAGGCTCATAAACTCCACTACAAGAAGCCTACTCAAACATGTAATAATTATAGTCAACAAAAGTCAACTTTGACCTACAATAACTACACTTGTGTGGACAATCAAAAATATAAATCACTTTTATGGTGATATATATGGATTATAATTCATTTTTAATTTTTATACCAAGGTTGGATCAATATTTTGACTGCTAAATCATTTCTTTACACTCTGGTTTATTCATAAAAACATAGTCAAATCTCGCATGCAATAAATACAATTGTAAGATCAGTCAAAACTCCTAATAAATTTTCATGGATATCCCTTAAATTAATCTACCACATTTATTTTTACACCACCATCAAATTCATCCATTATCAAAATTTATAAACAAAATATTACTGATTAGTTTTCCTTTATAAATTCAAATATTTGAATTCCAATGGTCACTTTTAATGCAAATTTGGCAAAGTATGGAAAATAGAGAAATATTCTTGGGAGAAAAAATTTGCACTACCATAAATTTTTCTAAACACCAAGTCAATACCTTAAATTTGAAACACATGATCTAGGCATAAATCTAAACAAACCCATGTGACCACTTGCTTCTGATACCTTCACACATGCGAATGCTGACATCATCAATCTACTTAGGAATTTATACCAAGTCGACTAGGATAACCTAGACCTTCATAAAACTACTCTAATGAATTACTTTTACTTCCAAAAGTACCTGAAGCACTCTTGACTCCTCATTTGGCCCTTCAAACATGGTTAATCACCTTAAAGACCTACATACATGATATGCACTCTCAAATCCACTTAGAATATATCACTTTATCATTAATTCATTATGTACTAATATCAACTTGACATCAATGACATTAAATTCATATCAATACTATGCCTAATAAGAACTTCTTCCGCTGGTTGCACTAAGGAAAAACATGCTGACTAGTTCTGCATGTCTAGAAGGGTGATGAAGGAGTAGAATGGTTTTAGATCATTTTAGCACTTCCAAAGCATGAAAAGCATGTAAATGAGCCTAAAGAAGTTTAAGATCCATCCCAAAAACTCATCCCATGTGCCACTCTCTCTCATAGGTTGTACAAGCTTTGAAGCTCCTTATTTTCCACTTACTTTATTGATTTTTAGTTATCTCCTGCAAGTTTTTAACTAAAAACTGACATATATGATAGGAACTAACATATTTGATGTTGAGGAGTTTAGAACACATGGACACCTTAAAAATTTTATCAATTAAATTTAATTCTCTAAAATGACCCCTAAGTGGCATCGAATGACACAATGACTAAACTAGACCATGACCAAGGATAAAATGACATTAAATTACATCAAATGAACTATAACACACCCTATGACATTATACTAGACCACTATATAAGTTTTTAACTATAGGGGGTAGACTCATTTTGAATTGTGGTCAAAATGGTCAATACTACCCATGTCACATGGAAGGCCACATAGATAGCAACCACGCTATAAGTAGCCTACCTATGTGGAGGCTCAAGAAACATATCAAATTTAGAAGAAATAATGCGTGGAGAAAATGATAGAGGCATGGTAGTTATCACAAATGTCATCCATTGACTATAGTTTGACCAATTAAAAAACATGTCCCAAATTTCCATCAGGGTTTCAAGTAGTCAAAATCAATTTTGAAAATTGCTTAAGAGACATAATAAGTCCATCAGGTATTGTCATGAGAAAAGCAATTGCAAAAAAAAAAATGTTGAAATGATAGTGTGAAAATTACATGTGCAACTCTAGATACCATGGGAGTGAACATGGAATAGTGGATGGTGGAAAATAGAGAACAAAATTCAATTTTTAATAATTACTAAATTGTAATTTGTTACTCAAATTTTGGATCCTACAGAAAGGAAGTAGATTAGAAGGATGGTGGATATACCAATTGAAATTGTAAATTACTGGCTAAGCTATGAAACCTACCAATAAAGTGATAAGGCATGGTTTTAAAAGAAGAAAAAAGAGTGGGGGATAGGTTACAGGTACAAATCTAGGGCACTAGATTTATACATAAGAAGAAGTCATGTGAAGTAATAAAAAAGTATTCATCAAGCATTTTGTTGAAGGTTGTTGCTTAGAAACTGGGCTTGGGATGCTGAAGATCAAGAAGTTATGTCTCTAAAGCATGCAAGAAATAATGCCAAGGAAATGAAATAACTATGGTAAGCCAAAGAGCTTAAAAAATTGACACATCCTTCTCATAAATCTTATTTTATCAAGAAAATTTGGCACTCACCCGTTACAAGAACAACATAAAATGAAAGTTTTATAGGATATATAACCAATGATGGTCATCATTTTTCCTATGATCTTTATGAGGATGTCCCACATCATGTGATTTTTGTCATTAACAAATCAAGATCAATGGTTTCTATTTGAGATACTATTTTAGTGGTTTTATTTGAGACATATGCAATAAAAGTTGTGGAGATGCAAGATATGAAATAAATTATTGTTGAATCCCTTCTTCAATATCATACTTCAAGTTTTTGGAGTCAGGAGACTAGCTATTCATTTTGATCAAATGTTGAAAATTAATTAATGACGAAAACGTCTAGAAACCCAAGGGCAAATGATAAAAATCTAGTTGTTATTTCCCTGAGATGTGAAGGCAGAATCGAGGAGGTTTTTGAGCAGCTAAGATATACAAAGGAGGGTTTGTCAGGGGCAGAAGGAGAGCAAGGTTCTCAAATTCTTTGGTTTTATGTGGAAACCTCTTTCATGGGTTATGGAGATGTATGAAATAATGGATATTACCTTGGATAATGGAGATGGGAAGCCTCCAGATTGGAAAGATTTCCTTGGAATCATTGTGTTCTTGGTGATCAACTCCAACATCAATTTTATTGAAGAAAATAATGTTGGTAACACAACAACAACTATCATGGTAGGTCTTGTACCAAAGACTAAGGTTATTTAGGATGGTAGATGGAAAGAGGAAGATACCTCTATTCTTATTCTCAGTGACATAATTAGTATTAAATTGGGAGATATTATTCCCATAGATGCCCGTCTCTTGGAATGTGATCCTTTAAAGATTGATTAGTTTGTCCTGACTAGGGAATATTTTCTTGTTACTAAGAACCTAGGAGATGAATTATTTTTAGGGTTTACATGTAAACAAAGAGAAATTGAAGTTATGATTATTGCCACTAGAATCCCACACTTTCTTTATCAAGGTTTCTCATTTAGTTGATTCCACTCACAATGTTGGGAATTTTTAGATGATTTTTATGGTAATTAGAAACATTTTTATTTGTTACATTACAATTGGAATTTTAGTGAATATAGTTGTGATGTATCCCATTAAACATAGGAAAAATAGAGATGGGATCAACAATCTTATGGTTCTCTTGATTGGTGGTATTCTTATTGCCATGCCTACCATGCTTTCTATGACAATGGCTATTGGCTCTCATCACCTCTGTCAGTAGGGGAAATTACAAAGAGAATGACTAGTTATTAAAGCACGTAATGGATATAAAGAAAGAGCTTGGATTATGGTAAAATATTCTATGGGGCATTCTAATGACCCAAGTTGAAATAGAGTTGGGTAAAAATTTAAAATGGTGATTTTCAAAAAATTGCATATGAGGCTCCCAAAGTCTCTAAGAGATTTGCGTGGGAGAAGAAATTTTCAAAATAAACTTTACAAATTACGGTTAACTCTCACAAATCCTCCAATCAAAGAAAAAGGAGGAGAAAGTCAACTCAAGATGAGCTTCAAGGAGAATGTAGGGAGGAATGCAATTTTGTGATTTTGTAAATGTGCAAATTGTAAATTACAATTGGATCTCCCAAACCCACCAATCAATATCGATCAACATGAGGCCCTAGTGCAAAAGGGAACTTTCAAGGCCAATTTCAATTTTGCAATTTTTCAAAATTACAAATTGTAGTTAGAGTTCCCATTTCCCTGAGGGTCTTAGTGAAAATGGGAACTTTCAAGGCCATTTTCAATTTTTCAATTTTACAAAATTACAAATTATAGTTGGAGTTCCCATTTCCCTAACGGTCTTAGTGCAAATGGAAACTTTCAAGGCCATTTGTAAATTTGAACATTTTCAAATTATAAATTGCAGTTAGATTTCCCATTTACCTAAGGAAACTTTTTAGGGAATGGAAAATCCAACTTCAATTTGCAATTTTGTAGTTTTACAAATTGTAAATTGCAGTTGGAGTTCCCATTTCCCTAAGGGAACTTTTCAAGGGAACTACAACTGTGAATTGAAATTTTGTAATTTACAAATTGTGAAACTACTACTGAGTTCCATATTTCCCCAATACAAATGGAATTATAAAATTACAAATGGGACCCATATTTCCCCAAAATAAGGAAAATTTCAAATTTGCAAAAGGGACTAGAATTTTCCCAAAAGAATTAAAAGTGAAAGTAATGCATTTATGCATTAAAAAAATTTGGAGGCAACCCTAAAAGAAAAATAAGTAAAAAGAAAATGTGAAAAAAGTAAATGTGGAAAAAACAAGTTAGATCCAAAAAGGAAAAGGGTAAAAATAACCTAAGTTTTGCATTTTCCATTAATTTGCTTGTTCAAACACCCCATGGGAGAAATATTGAAGGTCTAAAAGTTCAAGGTGGATCATTCCAAAGAATATTTTTCAAATGGCCATGCATTTGGGGTGTTTAAAATCCATCATTATAGGGTATATTTGTTCTTTGGTTTGCATACAAGAAGGGTAGCTATCTAAGAGGATTCTAGATTAGCAAATGAGTGGTCAAAGGCATCTCCAAGGAGTTTCACAAGAGGACAAAGGGTTTGTTTGGCCTCCAAAATGAATACTATCCTTCCAACTCATGTGAAATGCATTTATAGCCAATAAATCAAAGAATTTAATCTAAAACTTAATCATTTCTTGTAGAGGCATTTGCAACAATCATTTTCCTTATAAATACATGAATATTCCAAGCGTGACAAGGAGTATTTTCTAGCTAGGAGTGTCTTGGTGGAACTTTGAGTGTTGAATGCAATTTTTTAATATACAAACCACATTCCTAGATTGTAAAAAGTGGTGAAAATGTATAAATAGAGGGTTTGTCCTCTGTTCTAAGGTTATTTTTGGTCTTTGTTTTTCTCTCTAAGTCTAAGCTCTTCAAAATTTTGGGATCCATTATTATGTGTATGTATTGTTTCCCTTACTAAGCTATTTGTATCTCTATGGCCATTAGCAAGCTCTGAGAGCATGTTTATATGTCTCCACTATCTAATAAGGATCAAACTCACCATAATTGTCCCCATGTCAACATTTTAAAACATTGGTATATGTAATGATTTCTTTCAAGATAATGGAAAATACTTCTAGTTTTTTACTCTTTCCTATTGATGAAATACAATGATATTATTGGCCATTTTATCCCACATACCAAGTTTATTCTTAGATTCAGTACAATGTCCTAAGGACCAAGGAATGGAGCAAGATTTGAGCAAGTTTTGGATGGAATGAGTGGACCTAAGGGATCATGCATCTTGCAAGACTTTTGAAACACTTCAAGTTCATTTGGAGTGTAATTTGTCATTTTTAAAAGATAGGACTAAAGTTGAAAAGACATCATTAGGTGTCAAAAGTGCTAGGAATGAATATGAAAATGCATGGGATCCTTTTAGTTCTTTATTATGTTCATTGAGACACTTGGGTCTAGTGGCAAAAATTCTAAGTAGGCACTTTGCTGACATTGTCATTGTCACATGTGGATGAGTTAGGGAATTCTAATCATATGGGGTTGTTTAGTCTAGTCCCAAGAATAAATGCACCAATTTTTAGGTCATCCACCAAAGTGTAGTAGAATATATGAAGATCCAAAGTTGGCCTCTCAAGAAAAATATACTAAGTTTCCATAGCCATTTTTGAATAATCTCAAATAGAGCTGAGTGATCATATTGACAAGGACATATCTCACATGTGTGGTAGTTTCAGGAGGAAAAGATCACATGGGTTTGTTCAGCTTAGTCCCTAGTTTTTATGTATTAAGTTTTAGGTCATCTACCAAAGAGAAAAAAAAGTTATGCATGTTCAAAGTTGAATCCTCAATCAAATTTTGTTAAAATTCCCATACTTAGCCAAATGAACCAGACTGTCACCAGTACATCATGTAGGAGAAAATGAACTAGTCAACTTGTGTATTTAATATCTTTACTTAGAAATCTCTTGGGATCAGTGGATCAAATGGGTTCATCCCTTTTAGCATCAAGAACATCTCTTGAAAGTTTGGGGCCTCCATGATTCTTGTGCTACAAGATAGAAATCTACAAATTTATTCAAATAATGAGATACATTCACATAGACATCAACATTAATCCACTATAAAAATACTTTAGGGATTAAATTTAATGGTTTTTGGGACATCAAATACGTCCATCAAACATCAAGTGATGGTTGTGCAGACATCAATTTAAAGATCATGAAGTAGTTATTGGATTTTAAACAATGGGTCCCAGTTGATCTAATGGTACACATTCAATCATACATTGAGATCTAATGGTAAGTAGAGGTCAAAGGGGTTATTGAATCTCAAGAGCAAATGCATGCTTAATAAGTGTCAATAGAACATTTAACTGGTAGAGGTTTAATGACCAATGAACATTCATACTGAGTAGGATCAATAGTGCAAGATGGCTAATGGGTCAATGAGCTGAGTCAACTTTCGATGGCTAAACAAGCAAAGAAAAGCCCATGGAATTTCTAGTGAATGAGCCAATTTTTGACTTGAGCTGGTGGAAAAATAAAAAAAACATATAGTGAGATTAGTCTGAGTTGAACCAGATACACATTGTAGGATTTGAAATCATTATTAAATCTCCACAAGGACAAAATAAGTCTTTTAGACCTAATATAGAATAAAGGTCGATAAGAAAAATTATTGAGATTATTTTAAAAGGTAATATAAGTTCATTTTTTATATGGTGGACCTAGTTACTGGTTTTAAAATAAGGCCATGTAGGCAAACACATCAAGTTTCATTGCCAAGAACATGATTATGACCCTTCCTCCACTCTCTCATGATCAAACGAACTAGTAAGGAATAATCAGTGCCATAATGAGAGAATGACACATGGATCCATATATTTACATTGATGCCATCACTCACTTGAAAATGCCTTGATCTCACCATTGTAATTGAAAAAGAGCATCATTATAGGAATAAGTGGGAAAGGGAATGAGTGACTATTGCAACTGTTTGTCAAGGTGGTGATAACCATTTGAGTAAGGCAAGTGTTACTATTATGTGGAGTGGAGTTATACTCAATTATGACCCCTTTTAGCACCAAAAATATTCCTCTTTCTCTTTCCATTATTCTATATATTCGGGCTTCTAGGCCTTGATTTGGATCCCTCAGGCTGGTATGAATAGACTCTACCAAGATTTGTACTCATAGACCTCTTGGATGAATGCATAAAACATTTGTATCTATTTTCATGATTTGTACTTAATGTTTCTTACTAGTTTAAATATGCTTAAGTGGACTAATCTTCCCTTTTATAGGTCTAGGTCTCACTTAAATTCTAATAATTTTCCTTGTAGGTCATCTAATGTTTCTTGGTGATTGGTGGCTTAATCTTGAAGTGGTTATCTGATTATAAGTGCCCCCTAACTATGACTTAGTCTCATTTCCCTCCTACTACAATAAATTAATCTGACCTCTAGATGAAACACTTTTTCTTAGAAACTGTTAGAGATAGTGCATTAGTCCTATACTCCATCCACTAGTGTCATTTGAGTCCAAAAGAGTGGATGGATGAATTCATGGTGCATCACCATACTTAAAGTAGGTTTTCATTTATGCAACTACTTCTCCCTTTTCACCCCCAAATCCATTTATATCTTAGGTGAGCACTATAGAAAGCAATATAAGGATCTATCCTCATTTAAAACCCTAGAGTTTTAACCCCATCATATGTGACCCATAGCCCGAGGTTATCCCCATGTTGGACTAGATTTGGGTAGAGGATCTAAACAATCCTTTACCTAGCTACAATGTAGTCTAAGCCTCCAATATAGGTTTTGCAAGTTCAGATGATTGGATATATTGTTTTATCCTCATTAGTGGTTATCATTTTGAGCATAGATCTAGGTTATAAATCCCTTTCTACATAGTAATTTGGATATATGTTGTTGAATACCTCTTAAGGGCACCCTAGGTTTATGTATTTAATAGGAAAATGTATTTGAAATTTTAGTTTTAGTGTATGCTCTAGGGTTTCAAGAATCATTTGGGTATTTTCATTATATTGGCACCAATGGATATAAATCACTCTTGGTAGTTCCCATTAGATTGCATTTCAATCTTCAGCATTTTTTATGAATAAATTAAGTCATGAATGTTGAAATAATCCTTGAAATTTGAAAACCAATAGCGTACCACTCTTTATATTTACTTAACTATTATACCCTATAAATAATACACCCTAATGTATATTATAAATGTTATTTTCCTGAAGATGCATAAATATTGCATACTTAACATGTGTCTATCTTTTGTTCTTTAAAGACCAACATTGCAGTCTTACATCCAACCCCTTATTATTGAAAAATTCTTTAGAATAAAGGTTGCAATCATATCCTTATCTAAATTTGATAAATTATATGTGACCTAGAGTATTTGTTCATTCCATGTGACAACCTTTCCTAGGTGGAGTGAATAATTTTGGTTGTGCCCTGGTCATATTTGTGTTCTTATATGCTAATAATCCCCATAGAGATTGAATTATAGAATCACTCCATGTGAATAATCTAACCCTTAGGTCCTCTCACCTTGGTTTAGATAGATCTAGAAGTATCAGAGAGCTGACCATACCCTCTATCAATGCCTCCTAGTCATTATCTACATTTAGTCCATCCATGTACTAAACCCATCCCTAGCTATAATGATACATAAGTAGGTTTACCATCCACATTTTCCATTTTATCAAGTGTGCAAGGCCAAGAAAAAGAGGTGTATAACTAGTAATCAACACCCATTTAGCACCATTTCCAGGGAGATAAAAGACACCCATGGTACATGTGTTACTATTAGAGGTCTAAATTGCACCTGAAATAGAAGTAGAAGTGTTCAGGTCCTACTTACAAATCTAGCTCAACATAGTACTGACCCCAAGCTATGGGTATCTTATAATGGTGCTAGATTTAACGAGGCTAGTTCCTCTAATGCATCATTTCAGCTCGTTCCTACTACTAAAACATACTAATGACTAGGGAAAAGGGAGAGAGGGATAACGTGAAAAGGGAAACCTAAGCTAAGGATGGTGATGCACCTAAATTATAGTTAATCCAATCTACTTGATTCTTAAACACTAATTAAACAAACACAATAATAGATTTAGGATTCTAACTACCTGTCATACATCAGTATTTCATAGAACCTTGCTCCACATGTGAGTGGAATATTCTTTGTATTTTCTAATTTTTATGTTTCCATATTTTGTGGAGTTAGATGTTAGATGCCTTTTTCCGATGTTGACTTCTTTGGTCTTATGGATCTAGATGTTTATTGGAAAAGGGGATGCCTTCCTTGTTTCAAGGAGTTGGTTGTGATCACATATCCTTGGAAAATGCACTTTTGGAGGTGAAAAGATAAACTTGGCATGTTCCTTCTTGATGGACCTTTGGATAAGCTTGCTTAGGTGGAAATGAGGTGTCTTTTATTGGATGATGCTTATCTTAGATAAGCATGGTGAGTTTCTCCTCATTTGGTGGATTTTCCCTTGGTTTATTATATATATAGGTATGGTGTGACCTTTATAGGTTAATGCTTTTTATTTTTAGGGTGTGGCTTTGAGGATCAGAGTCAAATTTTAGATGTTTTTTCAAAGTGTAGGTGTTTATTGTAGGGTGTGGTATAGTATCTTGTGAGATATAGTATTGTGCAGATGCAAGTGAAAGTGCAACATTTCATTTGCACAATATTTTCTATAGGAGATATTCTATCTCTATGATAGTTCATTGTAATCTTATTTTTTATTACAATTTTATTTGAGAACTTTCTTGGTGGATGTATCCCACATTGGGTGAACCACAGTAGATATGTGTTATGTGTGATTGTTATCTTGTTCTCTCCATATAAGCTTTCATAATAATTATGATTTGAGGAATGTTTATGTGATGCATTCTATTACATAATTTATATCTGATTTATGTTCATATTAAATATGATTTATGTTCATATTAAATCTGATTTAAAGTTTTTAATTCCTAACAACTGGTATTAGATCTATTGGTTGTGTTTTGATGAAGTGCTAAATCATAGGAAGGGTTATTAGCTTGAGTGGGAGCTATGGAAAAAGAGATCAGATTCAAAGTGGAAATGTTTAATGGTAAGAATTTTGGTTTGTATAAAATGCAGATGGAATATTACTTGTATCAAAAGGAGCTTCATCTCCCCTTAGAGGGGAAAGTAGAACAACCTGTAAGTATGAGTGATGTAGATTGGTCATTATTTGACAAGGAGGCATTAGGAGCCATACAATTATGCCTTCATATTCTATTGAATTTAACATTTTTTATGAGAAAACCACAAAATGTCTCATGGATAAACTTGGAAATTTTTATGAGAAACCCTCTACTTCTAATAAAAAATTTATTGTGAAAAGATTGTTTAACATGAAAATGTCTGAAAATAGTTTAACTGTTAATTATCTTAATGATTTTAATACAGTTGTAAGTATGCTCACTTCAGTTGGAATTAAGTTTGATGATGAAGTTAGAGATTTGATAATTTTGTGTTATTTGCTTGATAGTTGGGATAGTTTGGTTATGGCCTTGAGTAATGCAGTCCCTACCAAGGGAAGCTTAAATTTTGGGGATGTTGTAGGTGTGATTCTTAGCAAGGAAAAGCAATGATGAATCATATTTAGGTAATTATTTTTCTATTGATATTAGAGGGAGTAAAAAATACAAGAGCAAAGGGAACCATGAAAAGTCAAAGGGTAGATCTAAGTCTAGATCTAGATCCAAGATGATATGCTGGCATTGTGGGAAGAGTGGACACTCAAAGAAAGATTGTTGGTCACTTCAGGATAAGAATTCCAACAAGGAGGAAATTAATGAGGTAAATGTGACATTAGGTAAATAATTTTAGGATGCCTTAATTCTTTTTATGGATAGTTTTTCTAAGTCTTAGGTATTAGATTCAGGGGCTTCTTTTCATGCCACCCCACATAGGCATTATTTTACTAATTATGTTCAAGATAATATAAGATATGTTTATATTAGTGATGATGAACCATGTGAGATAGTAGGGAAAGGTTGTGTTCAGGTAAAAAGGTAGAATGGGAATACATGGCTACTTAAGGATGTCAAAAACATGCCTATATTGAGATAGAATTTGGTTTCACTGGGGAAATTAGGTAGTGAGGGATGTTCAGTAATGTTTACTATAGATTCTTGGAAAGTTACCAAAGGTGCTCTTATGATTTTGAGATTTAATAAATTTGGTACGTTATATTTGACTAGTAGTTTTGATTCTATTGATTTAGTTGTTGCAAATAGATATGCAATTATGTGGCACTATAGGTTCAGTCATATGAGCCATAAGGGCATGGAGATATTAAAAGAAAAGTTACCTGAATTAAAAGACATACATATAGACTTCTATGAGAATTATGTGTATGAGAAACAAAATTTGGTTAAGTTCTTGAAGGTTGGACCCACAAAGAAAGAGCATAAGTTAGAGTTGGTACATTCAAATGTATAGAGACCAACTCAAGTATCTTCTATTGGTGGATCTAATTATTATGTTAATTTTATTGATGATACAATTAGGAAAGTTTGTATTTATTGCATTAAAAATAAATATGATGTATTTGATACTTTTAAGAAGTGGAAATCCTTGGTTGAGAATGAAACAGGTCTCAAGTTGAAATGTCTCAGATCAGATAATGGATGTGCGTATTGTAGTAATGCTTTCTTTGATTATTGTTATATCAATAGAATCCATAGGCAAAGGATGGTTCTAGAAACTCCATAGTATAATGGGGTATCTTAAAGGATGAATATAATAATAATGAAATGTGTTAGGATCATGAGGTTACATGCAGGATTGCCTTTATAGTTTTGGTTAGAAGTAGTTAGCATGGTTGTATATCTAATTAATAGAGGACCTTCTATGCCTTTGGATGGAGGCATTCTTGAACAAGTTTGGTCTGGTAAAAATTTTAATTATTCTTTTCTTAGAATCTTTAGATGTGAGGCTTTTGATCTCATTAAGAAAGAGGATAGGACCAACTTAGAGGTTAAATCAGATAAATGCACATTTGTTGGATATGGTGAGGATGACTTTGGTTTTTGTTTATGGATCATTAAAAATAAGAAAATATTTTGGTTTAGAAATGTAGTATTTAATGAAAAATACATGTATAAGAATTAGTTTTAGGAATAAATACATGAACAGAAAGAGTACATAGTATTGGATGACATTATGGATGGCAAAGTATCCAAGATTCAGTTCAAGAACCTTCTACACAAGGACCCCAAACTCATATGGTAAGAAGGTCTTATAGGGTAAGAAGAGTACTTGGATGTTTTTCTCCTTTGAATTATTTTTTACTCACTGACAATGAAGAACCAGAGTGTTATGAGGAAGCAATGTAGGTAAATACTAGGAAGAAGTGGGAATAAGCCATGGATGAGGAGCATAGATCTGTCGTGGAGAACCAAACATGGGATTTGGTAAGGCTACCCAAGGGAAAGAGTGCATTTCCAAACAAGTCGATCTTTAGAATAAAAGAAGAGGATGAAGGGAGAAAAAGATATAAGGCCATGATGGTGGTCAAGGGGTTTGCACAAAAATTAGGTATTGATTTTGATGATATTTTCTCTCTTGTTGTAAAAATGACTTCTATTAGGAATATTCTTAGTTTAGTTTTAGTTGAGGATTTTCACTTAGAATAGTTAGATGTGAAAATTGATTTTCTTCATGGTGATTTAGATGAAGAGTTATATATGAAATAGCCAAAGGGATATGAGGTCAAAGGGAAGGAGAACTATGTGTGCAGATTAAAGAATAGCTTGTATGGCCTAAAACAAGCTCCATAACAATGGTATAATAAATTTGATTATTTTATGTTGGAATAAGAATATCAAATGTGTAATTCTAACCATTGCATATACATCAAACATTTTGATGATGGTTCATTTATTATATTATGCTTGTATTTGGATGACATGTTAGTTGTAGGAAAGAACATATAACACTTTCATATAATCAATAGATATTTAGTGACTCATTTTTTATGAAGGATTTGGGTACTACAAAGCAAATCCTTGGTATGAGGATTACTTGTGATATGAAGGAGAGGAAGATGATCTTATCCCAATCAAAGTATTTGAAGAAAGTCTTAGAAAGTTTTAGCATGTTGGATGCTAGATCTATTGGTAATCCTTTGGCAGGCCACTTTATATTATCAAAGGAGTAGTGTCCCAAGATAGAAGATAAAAATCTTAAGATGTCAAAGTTACTATACTCATCGACAGTTGGCAACTTGATGTATGCCATGGTTTATACTAGGATGGATATTGTATAAGTAATGGGAGTTATGAGTAGGTATATGAGTGATCCTGGTTATAAGCATTAACAAGCAGTAAAATGGATTCTTTGATATTTGAGAGGAACCATGGATTTTGCATTATGTTATGGTGGATCAAATACCACTTTGTGTGGTTATGTGGACTTAGATATGGTAGGGGATATTGATAACAGGATAAGTATGATAGATTATATATTTACTATTGAATATATAATAGTTAGTTAGATTTCCAAGATACAGAAGGTTGTGGATTTGTCAACCATAGAGGTAGAATATGTTGCTTTCGTAGAGGCTAGTAAAGAGATGATTTGGTTATATGAGTTGTTTTGAGAGTTAGGGCATGAGTAGGAAGTTAGGAGACTACACAGTGGTAGTTAGAGTGTTATTCATATGGCAAAGAACTTCACTTTCCACTCAAGGATTAAACACATTCAGTTAAGTTATCACTTCATCTGAATAACTTTGAAGGAGAACTTGGTGAAGCTAGAGAAGAGTCATACTATCCAAAATCCTATGGATATGATAATGAAGGTGGTTACATTGGACAAGATGAGACTATGTTTATACTTGGTTGGCCTTAGTGGTCATGGAGCAGTGATAGATTATGTTCAGGAGAAACGGTCTCCTAGTGGGAGATTGTTGAGTGTGGAGCCCTTTGGGGATATAAAATGACCATGGGAGTATGTTTTTGGGGCCTAGAGAGCTCCACAAATGTGGGGAGAATATTTTTCCCTACTCTACCTTTTATGGAACCTTGCTCCACATGTGAGTGGAATATTCTTTGTATTTTATACTTTCTATGTTTCCATATTTTGTAGAGTTAGTTGTTAGAAGCCTTTTTCCCATGTTGACTTCCTTGATCTTAGGGAGCTAGTTGTGTATTGGAAAAGGGGATGCCTTCCTTGTTTCATGGAGTTGGTTGTGATCACATGTCCTTGGAAAATGCACTTTTAAAGGTGGAAAGGTAAACTTGGCATGTTATTTCTTGATGGAGATTTTGGATAAGCTTGCTTAGGTAGAATTGAGGTATATTTTAGTGGATGATGCTTATCTTGGATAAACATGGTGAGTTTCTCCTCATTTGGTGGATTTTCCCTTGGTTTGTTATATATATAGGTGTGGTGTGACCTTTAGAGGTTTATGGTTTTTATTTGCAAGGTGTGGCTTTGAGGATCAGAGTCAACGTGAAGATGTTTTTTCAAAGTACAATTGTTTATTACAAGGTGTGGTATAGCAAATTATGAGATATAATATTGTGTAGGTGCAAGTGAAAGTGCAACATTTCATTTGTGTAACATTTTCTACAAGAGATATTCTATTGTTGTGAGAGTTTATTGTAATCTTGTTTTTTATTCCATTTTTATTTGAGGGATTTCTTGGTGGATGTAACCCACATTAGGTAAACCACAGTATATCTGCATTATGTGTGATTTTTATCTTGTTCTCTCCAATTATGCAATCATACTAACTGTGATTTGAGGAATGTTGTCGTGATGCATGATAGTGTATAATTTACATCTGACTTATGGTCATATTAAATATGGTTTAAAGTTTTTAATTCCTAATATAAACTTGACATTAGCATGAATGTCTTATGCTATGGGTCCAAATTTAGAAGCTTATAACTTGAGCCAGAAAGGTTGTGTAGGCATGAAAATTTTAGAGGATGATCCTGGTATGTATAAATCCTTGGTGAATAATCCTTTAGCTCATGAGGGCTTCTTGAGTGAATATAAAAATTTCACTGGTAGACTAGTTCATTTGCTCCTACGTGATGTCCTGATGATGGTCTAGTTATTAAACTTTTCACAACTTATTCTTTGATTAATCCTTCAAGGTTTTGATTACTTCTTAAGGTTTGTGCAACCTAACCCATAATCTTGAATTCTTAGAACATATGATAACTTACTTGGATCCTTCCAATTCTATTATTGGACCCATTTTTAAGCCTTTGATCCACTGCTTCATCAAACCATGCAAGAGCTTCATATGTGGGCCAAAAATGACCAACATCTTTGGTAGCTCATAAGGGTTTCATGCATGTCTATGAAAAAGAACCTAGACCATGTGCTTAGTCTAGTCCATTGGGCATGGAGTCTCTATTTGGGTCTAACTTATTGACATGGATTTAACACTGGCTACCAATCCTATTCTAACCCCCTTTGAAACAATACAAGGACCAAAAAGAGAACAAAACAAGACAAAGTTCCCAAGGCACTTATTGAAAGGAAATATAGAAAAAAGGGGAACTAACCTAGAACAAAATAGGGATAACAAACAAATGTGCTAGAAATAACACTTGGAGGAATTTGAACAAAACTAATCTAATATATATAGCCTAAAACTATGTGTAATTTTCCTCCTAGATCAAAAGGAAAGTTTGATAACCTTCTTACATCATGGAATGAAGAAATGAATGAGGCATGCATCCCCTTAAATATTTATCTTGGTGCCTCTCAATGATGTATAATGAGAACTAAGCAGCTCCAAATAGGTCAGTTACGTGCATCCAGATCGTCTCAATTTCTTTGTATAGATCCTTAACAACAACCTCCAATGGTGGTCTAGTAAGACATACTTCTTTAATTTCCATGGTGTCCTCAATAAGACTGGTATTCTTATTTGATTCAAGTTTTTTAGGCTCATTAAGGATCTTTGTGTATTTTTCCATATCTTGGTCATTATCTTCCATATGAAATTCTTTGTCCACCCTCTCAAGAACTTGATTCTCAATTTGAAATATCTCAATCTCATTCATGTCCTACATTTGTACCAATCTCTCATCAAGACCAGCCTTTTCATTCTATTTTGGAATCCCCAGAGTAACACTATCCTCATGAAGCTCCAAAACATCAATGGAAACTTTAGGAGATCCAACCTACTGTATCACCCCATCATCTAAGTAATCCATCTTAAGTTCACCAATCTCACTCATGAAATCATGGTACAACTACTACCAATCTTATTCTTCTTTAGGAATGCTCTCTACCTAAATAATGGTGTTTTGTGAGTTGTCCTCATGGCGATCTTCCAAATAAAGATGAGCTTCTAGTTGATATATATTATCTACCATAAGATATTGAGAAAACTCTTGATCTTAGACAATTGATATGTAATCAATAGGTTCTTGAGAAGTAACATTTTGATGCACATCTGAGACTTCTTCCTATTGGATCTCATCTCCAACTTACACTTGCTCCTACAACTCATCCTCTTTGACATTATGAAAGATTGAGACATGCTCGCTCTCGCTAAGTGGTGTTCCAATAATGATCTCTTCTAACTTTGACAATTCATTATTATCAATTCTGAGTTTAATGTGGAGTTCACTGCTTACCTCTTCAAGGAGTGACATAGGGTATTCTTGGGATGACTCCAAGAGAGATGAGAGATATGTGGCACCTCCTTGGTTCAACTACTTGTATTTTATAGTCATGTCCTCCTCCTTCTTTTGCATACTACTCTGGATGGATTTTTAAAATGGAAATGACCTAGATTCTTGAGGAGGGAGGGATGGGGGTTGATTATCTTTGGGTTTACTTGACTACATGATTTGGTTCTAAGATGGGAAAGATAGAGGTCCTTCTTTAACCTTTTTGTTTTGGTTCTCTTCTTCCTTCCTTGTCTTCAGCTCTAACTCTCTGATCTACTTATCAATATTCTCTTGGAATATCTCCTCTTTAAGGTGGCTAGTGGCTTTATGAAGATAAGAAGATTCCTAAGGAGGGCTGAAATAGGTTTTCATAAGTTTAGATCCTACTTTATCTTGGGTTATTAAATCTAGACTTGCTTTACTTTTCCCATCCCATGACTTCACCATTTGATTCTATCTTAGAACATTGAAGGACTTCATTAGGGGTTCTTGAGGAAGGATGGAGTCTTGGATATTAATAGTAGTCTATCCAAAACAATCTCCTTCTTTCTTTGACAACTTTCTTGGATAGATATCCAAGAAGGGAAGGTCTGAGGAACACATGAATAAATTTTCATACTCAAAGGGTCACTTGAAATGGTCCCTTAGGGAGGAATGGGTGGCACATAAGATTGGCAAGGTTGTACCTATTGTTCCTCAAGGATTTTTAGTTTATCCTCAATGTTTTGAATGTAAATACTTACATCCAACATCTCATCTGTGAGATTATTCAAATTTTCTCTCTCAATAGGTACCCATCCTCCTTTCACTTATTGCAATGACTTCCTCACATAATGGATTTGGTGAGTAGAAACATCTTGGCCATAATACTTTTGGGAGTATAGCTCTATTACATGCTTTTTAAGGCTTACTAAATTCTACTTAAGTGTTAGTATAGATGGCTCATGATGTTGTTGGTAAGGAACAATCATATGATTGGCTTGTTGTCCATATGAAGGATCAGGGCAAGAATCTTGCCTATATGATTGATATTGGTCTCCATATTGCTAATAAGGGCTGTAGTGTGATTGATCATGTTCATCATAAGGTTGATACAAATCTTGGTAGGAGTGATAAGTGTCATATAGATTATGAGGGTCATATTAGGGTTGTTGATAATGAGGTGGATAAAAGGGTTATTCACCATAGTTGTCCATATTAACCTCATATATCAAATGAGATGTAAAAACTAAAAAAAAATCTTGAATGAGACATACCTAGTCTACTCATAACCAAAAAAATTGATTTGGAGTTGCCATTGGTGCTAATTTGTTTTCTTCCAAAAGTTGATCAGAGGAAAGACACACCAAGATCTTTCCACTCTTTTGGACCTTGGTCCCATCGAGCATGCTAGAACTATTAGAGCTCTAGATTGCACCCTAGATGGAAGCAAAAGTGTTCAGGTTCTACTTCCAAATCTAGTTCAACATGGGACTGACCCTAGGGTGTGGGTATCCGATAATGGGGTCAGAATTCTAGGATTTTTAATGAGGCTATCTCCTCTAATGCATTATTTCATCTCATTCTCACTACTAAAACCTACTAATGACCAATGAAAAGGGAGAGAGGGATAACATGGAAATCAAAACATAATGTAAGGATGGTGATACACTTAAATTATGGTTGATCTACTTTGATATACTCTTGAACACTAATGAAAAAAACATAAGACTAGATCTATGATTCCAAGTACTTGTCATACATCATTATTTCATGCAAATGTTTACCAAATGTCTAAAAGCTGAGGGAAATGATGGATAGGTCTAATGTAAGGCACTAACCAATCATAGTATCCACATGTGGGATTCAATCAAGAGATGTAGAACACTAAACATGACTTGCCTAATAAGATGAACTAGTAACTAGGTGAGATCATGACTTGACAAGGGAGAGATTTCTACCACATATGAAAATCTGACATGTACACACTATACCAGAGCAATGAAATCTAAAAAATAGTCTTGTATTCATCTCAAGAGGTTACAATATCCATCTTGGTAGAGTTTAGTCATGCCCAATAGAGGGACTAAAGGGCTACTAATAGGATCTATTTTTTTGCTCAAAAAGCCTCTATATATATATATAAAAGAGAGATGGGAACCATGCATTAGATGGTGGAGAAAAGTCATCAAGATCAATAAATGAGGTGGTAGCTCATTGATTGTTTTCTATATGCATGCCTTGATCAACAAATGAACCTCTTTTTATCCCAATAATCTTTGAGCTCCTCTTATTGGTTGAGAGATCCCATTAGAAGAGAAGGGTTTTTTTTATGTGTGATGATAAAGTCTATTTGAGTAGAATCAATTCCCTTAACTGCTTCTTCAACTACCAGTTCACCACCTTGGGACCCTAAGTCCACTTGAAATATTCATGAGGATCGAATCCTTGATCCTTGAAACTGATAGTGCCATGCCATGAATGGAAGTTAGTACTTGATTTATCGATGATGGAACGACATCGATAGATGAGCCTTTTGCATTAAACTCATATCTACTCAAATTTCATACCTGGATCATAGGCTAATCTATAAATGGAAAACTAATCTAATATTATTGGTTTTCCTATGGCTACCATATTAATACAGACCTATAGACCACATAGGCTCTTATTTAGATCCAAATAGGTCTATAAAGACATAATTTATCTCTATAGGAACCAAGAGTTCACCATATACATGGATCCTTCTTAAAAATGGTGAACACAGTGGTAGATGAACCCCACAAGCTATAAAATGTTGAACTAGAGGTCCATATTAAGCTCTAATGGAATATTTATATGTTATTAATAACCTAATGTATCAACATATCCCTTTAATAACATTGGATCAAGCTTCAATGGTGACTAGTCGATCCTACAAAGCCCATTTAATTTGTTCAAAAAAGTAGTTCTTAGTTATACTCTCATCAAGAATCTTAGGTTCACTTTTTGCTTATTAGCTATCAACCATGACTCAGACTATTGACATATTGACCCTTACTCTATCGATCTTGATATGTATGATCAAGTGCTAACCATCGATCTTGTCCTAAAATTTTAAAATTTTAATAAGCTTATGCCATGTGTTAAACTCTTTATCTCATTGACTATTGGACTCATCTCACACCATTGGATCAAGATGTAAAATCAAGCGAAGATTGTGAGATCTACCGAGACCCACTGTTTGAAATATAATGGCTACTTCATGAGCTTAAAATTTACATCTATTCTTCCATCAAATGATGTTCGTTAAACCATCATTGATGTTCACATGATCATCAAATTTAATCTCAAAAGGATTTGTTTTGTTCAAGCTTAAACTTGACATTAACATAAACATCTTATGTTATAGGTCCAACTTTAGAAGCTTATAACTTGAGCCAAAAATCTTGCATGAGCATCAAAATTTTAGAGGATGATGATGGCATGTATCAATTCTTGGTACTATAACCCTTTGGATCGTGGGGGATTCTTGAGTGAAGATAAAAATTACACAAGTAGACTAGTTTGTTTGCTCCTACATGACATCTTGATGACAGTCTAGTTATTAAACTTTGGATAGCTTATTCTTTGATTAATACTTCAAGGTTATGATCGATTATTAAGGTTTGTGAAACTTGGCCCATGATCTTGAATTCTTGAAACATATGAGAACCTTCTTGGATCCCTCTAATTATGTTGTTGGACTCATTTCTAAGCCTTTGATCCACTACTTCATCAAACCATGTAAGACCTTCATAAATGGGCCAAAAATGGCCAAAATTATTAGAGGTATAGATTTCACCCTAAATAGAAGTAGAAGTGTTCAAGTCCTTCTTACAAATCTAGCTCAACATGGGACTAATCCCAGGTTATGGGTATCCTATAATGGGGTCAAACCTCTAGGATATTTAATGAGGCTAGTTCCTCTAATGCATCATTTCATCTCATTCCCACTACTAAAACCTACTAATGACCAAGGAAAAGGGAGAGAGGGTTAAAATTAAAAGGGAAACCTAAGCTAAGGATAGTGATACATCTAAATTATGGTTGATCCACTCTACATGACTCTTAAACATTAATAAACAAACATAGGACTAGATCTAGGAATCTAACTACATGTCATACATTAGTATTTCATGTAAAGGTTCACCAAATGACCAAAAGCTAATGGAAATTATGGAGAGGTCTAATGTAAGACACTAACCAATCACATTATCCACATGTCACTTTAATCAAGAGATGTAGAACACTAAACATGACCTATTTAGTAAGATGAACTAGTAACTAGGTGGGATAATGACTTGATAAGGGAGAGATTTCTACCACATATGCAAATCTGACATGTACACACTATACCAGAGCATTGAAATACATAAAATAGTCTTGTATTCATCTCAAGAGGTTATAATATCCATATTGGTAGAGTTTAGTCATGGCCAAGAGAGGGAGTAGAGGGTTATCATGAGGATCCATTTTTTGGCTCAAGAACCCTCTATATATAGTAAAAAGAGAGAAAGAAATATGGGAACCATGCATTGGAGGGAAAAGAAAAGTCATAAAGATCAAAAAATGAGGTGGTAGTTTATTGATTGATTTTTGTATGTGTACCTTGATTAACAAATGGACCTCCTTTTATCCCAATAGTCCTTGAGTTCCTATCATTGGCTGAGCTATCCCACTAGAAGACAATGGTTTGTTATGTGTGATGATAAAGTCTATTTGAGTGGAATCAATTCCTTATCTACTTTTATAACTACCATCTCACCACATTGGGAACCTAAGTCCACTTGACATGTTCATGAGGATCAAATCCTCAAGCCTTGAAACTGATAGTACTATGACATGAATGGCAATTAGTACCTGATTTGTTAATGATAGAGCCACAATGGTAGATGATCCCTTTTGTATTAAACTCATATCTACTCCATTTTCATACCTAGATCATAAGTTCATTTATAAATGGAAAACCAATTTAAGATTATTGGTTTGTAGCTATCATATTAATACAGACCTATAGACTGCATAACCTATTATTTATATACAAATAGGTCTTAAAAGACCCAATCTATCTCTATAAGAAAGAAGAGTTCACCATATACATAGATCCTTATTAAAAATGACAAACACCGTCATAGATGAACCCTACAAGCTATAAAATGTTCAACCAGAGGTCTATATTAAGCTCAAATAGTGCACCTATATGTTCTTAATCACCTACTACATCAATGTATCCATTTATTAGTGCTAGATCAAGTTTTAATGGTGACTGGGTGTTTCTATGAAACTCATTTGCTTTGGTAAAAAAATTAGTTTTTGGTTCAACTCTTGTTGAGAGTCTTAGGCTCAATTTTTTATTATTAGCTATTGACCATGACTCGACCGGTTGACATATTGACCTTTTCTCACTCCATTGATCTTAATCTATATAATCAAGTATCAGCCATCAAGTTTGCCCCTGACTTGTCAAATTTAACCAAGATTATGCCACATGTCAAACTCTTGAGCTTCTTGACTATTTGACTCATCTTGTACCATTGGATCAAGATGTACAATCGATTGAGGACCATTAGATCTATTGTGACCCACTGTTTGAAATCCAATGATTACTTCATGAGCTTAAAATCAGTGTCCACACTTTCATCAAATGTTTTTTGTATGACCGTCATTGATGTTCACATGACCATCAAATTTAAGCTCAAAAGGATTTGTTTTCCTTGATCTTAAACTTGATGTTAGCATGAATATATTATGCTATAGGTCTAACTTTATAATCTAACTTGAGCCAAAAAGCTTGCATGTACATGAAAATTTCAAAAGATGATTTTGACATGTAGAAATTTTTGGTGTTATAATCCTTTGGATCACGGGGGATTCCTAAGTGATGATAAAAATTACATAACTAGATTGGTTCATTTGCTCCTACATGACATCTTGATGATGATCTGGTTATTAAACTTTGCATATCTTATTATTTAATCAATCCTTCAAGGTTTTGATTGATTCTTAAGGTTTTTTCAACTTATCCCATGCTCTTGAATGATCAAAAAATATGAAAACCTTCTTGGATCCCTCCAATTGTGTTGATGGACTTATTTCTAAGCCTTTGATCCATTGCTTCATCAAACCATGCAAGAATTTCATATGTGGGCCAAAAATGGCCAACTCTTGTAGAGAGTTTCTATAATTTTAGGTTTGAAAAACATTCTCTGCCTATCTTTATGTTATGTTGACTATCTCTAGTTCCTCAATGCCTCCACTCAACTAGCACCATTATCGGGGATGTTCCTTGTCACTTGTATTTTTGGGAACTCTTGCAGAGAGTTGTATAAGTCTAGGTTTGAAAAGTTCTATGCATATTATTTATTGATTTTCTATTTTAGCCATCAACATTATAATACTCAACTGGGGACATGTTAGGAATTAAGGGATTTGATAATTTTACATATGCTAAAGTTGTTGAAAAGAGTTGTAAATTTGTCATGTTTTGAGAAGGTTTCCCCTTTTTGAAGGTTTATTTTCAAAGTTAATGAGAATACTTTTAGTTTTTAATCTTTACTTTTGATGAAGTGCAATAATATGTTTTACAAATATTGATGATTGGATATTTGATTCAATGCTTACTAATGGTTATCATTTTGCGCATATATATAGATTATAAACCCTTTGTACATTATGTTTGGAAATATGTTGTTGAATAACTCTTTAGGGCATCCTGGGTTTATGAATTTTATGGGAAAAGGTATATGAGATTCTAGTTACAGTTTATATTTTAGGGTTTTAGAATCATTTGGGTATTTACATTTCATTAGCACTAATAAATGCAAACCACTCCTAGTATTTCCCTTAGCTTGCATCTTAGTCTTCTACATTTTTGCAAAGGAATAATGTCATGAATGTTGAAATAATCCCTACTATTTTAAAACCACCAACACACCACTCCTTTTTAAATAACTATCTAACTATCCTACCTTATTTTACCCTAAAAATAATATAGTTGTTGCATCTTTTAAGTGTTATTTGCCTTGTAGATGCATCAATATTTGCATATACAAAAATGCATCTTCCCTTTGTGATTTAAATATCAACATTGTAGTCTCCCATTTATCCCCTTTTTGTTGAAAATTTATTCTGTAATAAAGGTTTAAATCACATCCACATTTGTCTTCAATAACTTTTATGTGACCTAGAGCATTTGTTCGTCATGTGTGACAACCCTTCCTGGGTGGAGTGAACAAGTTTGGTTGTGACCTAGTCATATTTGTGTTTCCTTATGCCAAAACCCCCCATGGATATTGAATTACAAAATCCCTCCATGTGAGCAAGCTACCCCTTAGGTCCTCTCACCTTGCTTCAAGAAGATCCATAATTAGTAAGGAGATGACCATACCCTCTATTGGTTCCTCCCAATCATTATGATCCAAAACTTAGAATTTTTGATTGATAGATATTTCAAGAACATGAAAATAACATAGTAATAATGAATTCTCTAAGAAGAGATGTTTTATTACTCAAAATTGCAGTACCACTATATGCTTATCTCTGAGAAGAGATGTCTGATTTACCTTTTAGGTTACATCTTCATTTATAAACATTTTTAAAGTAGGAGGAGGATGTGGAAGGTCACCAATATTGATGGAGATTAAGTGGTTTGACTTACATGATTTAAAACAATACAAAATTCAAGGAATTACTATTTTTAAAAACTTACTATTTTTAGACTACACTACTAAAATTGAAAATTTTGGAACTTCCATTGGGTTTTCAAGGGTAAAAATTAATAGATAAAATATCCATTCCATCTCATCACATTCTCCTCATTCTTAGCTTTCCAACAGTTCAAATGGCAATGCAAAAGTTATGGCTCCTAGAACTTTCATCATCAATTAGGGTATAACCATCACTAGAATTGTCACCTAAATTGTTGCCCAGATCACATTATCTACATCTGGTCCATCTATGTGATAAATCCATCCCTAGCTATAATGACATATCAATAGGTTTATCATCCAAGTTTTCCATTTTCTTTCAAGTGTGCAAGGCCAAGAAAAGAGGTGTACAACTGGGAAACAACACTCTATCTTAGATGTTGAAAAGGAATTAATGATAAAAGTAGGTATAAACCCAAGGGTAAATGAGAGAAATCCAATTGTTATTTCCCTAATATGTGAAGGGAGAATCAAGGAGGTTTTTGAGTAGCTAAGATGCACAATGGAGGGTTTGTCAGGGGCAGAAGGAGAGTGAGGTTCTCAAGTTCTTTGGTTTTATGTGGAACCATATTTCATGGGTTATGGACATGGATAAAATAATGGATATTTACTTGTCCAATGGAGATGGGAAGCCTAAAATTATCGTGATTTCCATGGAATCATTGTGTTGCTAGTGATCAACTCCACCATCAGTTTTATTGAAAAAAAGTAAAGTTGGTAATGCAGTAGCATATATCATGATAGGTCTTAGAAAAAAGACTAAGGTTCTTCAAGATGGTAGATGGAAAGAGGAAGATGCTTCTATTATATTTCCTGATGACATAATTAGTATTAAATTGGGAGATATTGTTCCTATAGATGCTTGTCTCTTGGAATGTGATCCTTTAAAGATTGATCGGTTTGCCTTGACTGGGGAATCTCTTCCTATTACTAAGAACATAGGAGATGAATTATTTTTAGGGTTTACATGTAAAAAAATAGAAATTGAAGATGTGGTTATTTCCACTAGAATCCCACACTTTCTTTAGTAAAGAGGCTCATTTAGTTGACTCCACTAATAATGTTGGGCACTTCTAGATGGTTCTTATGGCAATTGGAAACTTTGGTATTTATTCCATTACAATTGGAATTTTAGTGGAGATAGTTGTGATGTATCCAATTAAACATAGGGAAAATAGAGATGGTATCAATAATATTCTAGTTCTCTTGATTAGTAGTATTCCTATTTCCATGCCTACCATGCTTTATGTGACAATGGCTATTGGATCTCATTGTCTCTCTTAACAAAGTGCAATTACAAAGAGAATGACTAGTTATTGAAGCAATTAATGGCTATAAAGAAAGAGCTTGGCTTCTGGTAAAATATTCTACAAGGTTTTCTATTGATCTAGGTTGGAATGGAGTTGGGTGAAAATAAAAAAAATGGTAATTTTCAAAAAATTGTAAATGACTCTCCCAAAGTCCCTAGGAGATTTGTGTGGGAAAATCAATTTTCAAAATTGCTTTTGAATACTTGAAACCATGGTGAAAATTCAAGGCATGTTTTACAATTGGTCAAACTATAGTCAATGGATGATATTTCAGCCAACTAACATGCCTCTACCATTTTCTCCATGCATTATTTCTTCTAAATTTGGTATGTTTCTTGATCCTCCACATGGGTAGACTGATTATAGTGTGGATTCTATCTATGTGGCCTTCAATGTGACATGGGTAGCATAACATGGGGATGAGTTTTTCTCTTGTATTTATATGTAAGCACATATCATTATATAGGCTTTAATGTCCAACTATGACAAAACATATGTTTTGTCAAATTTTTGTCATCCACTTGGATGTCCCCTTGTATTCTTTCCTTATAAAATTGTATAAATACATTGTAAAACTTTGAGCACCAACATTGGCTCTTTTCTAGGGATGTATACCCCTTGTGGGTGTGCAAAAAACCCCAGAACACAAGACTAGGTGCCAATCCATTAGACCACCGAGCCAAAACTCAATTTTATAAAACACCCATGAAGGCTCAATAAAATAAGGAAGGTTGACTAAAACATATCAAGAGGATTTGAAAATGAACACCTGACAAAAAATAATGAAAAAGAGTTTTACAAACAAGGCCCAAAGTAGAGGGGTAACAAAGTGATGAAACAAACAATTTATACACTATACAATACTATATATAGTCATGGACTCAGTCGAGGAAATGTTTCATATGTTTACCATTAACTAACAGCTTCAATATCTCATCATCCCTTAATCTCTTAAACTTTTCCAGTAGCTTGGTGGCCAAGATGAAGTTAATCAATCTCTATACTTACCTAAAATTATTGCTTCTAGGCTATGATAGGATGACGTGTTTAAACAAATCCTCCTAGTATGATTTTAAATTTGGATATGACCAAGCCAAAAAATCTTTGTACCTTTTTTAGTAGCTATAAATAAGCTTATTTGTTAGTTGCAATCGAGTGAGTAACAAAAAAGAGTGCCTCATTATCCACAATGTCATTCATGCACTTAAAGTACTACTTGAAAGAACCCCAAAAACATTCATCATTAGGGGCATAAAAGATAACCCTAGCTCCATCTAATTACATTCTCCAAACAACACCTTTATTGTCAATCCCAACATCAAGAATAGATGGTTGCTCAACAACATCCACATTCCCAATGAAGTTACCTAATTCCACATCTATATATAGTACTTAGTTTATAGCAAACTTCAGATATTCACTTACATCATGATTAGGTAACTCATGTGCTTGTGTCATATTAACATCATAAGAAAATTCAGAAGTTGGGACACATACCTTCTTGACTGCACTCCAAAATTGATCAATAGTATTAGCACTCAACAATTCTATGGAGGCATACATTTTGATTTAAGATACTTGAAAATCAACCATAAAAATCTCATCATCATCAAAAATAAATTTAGGACCATCCCCATCTTCATCAATCAGTTTATCATCATCACATGGGGGATGTGGGAGGAAGTAATTTTCACACTAATCAATGTCTAAATCACAATTTACCGCATTCACTTTGGTATTTAACAGATCTGACACTTCTTTCCCAACTCCTATATTTTGATTTCTATCTATTCTTTCATCACATGTAGGCATCTTCCCTTTATCATTATCTTGATTGTGGAGGGTAGGCCTCCCTTGTGCTTGATTTAGATTTGGATCTCTCTCCTAACTTGTACACCCATAAGGCAACCCCTTCTCAGCCCTAGCCAACTTGTAGGACATTTTTTTGATAGCGGAGGCCAAAGTTTTCATAGTTTCCTCAAGGTTGGCTATTTTAGTAGACTACATTTTTTATGGATTAACTAATTTTACATCAGATCACTTATTCATAGGATTTACCATAGCCTTTATGGTATTCTCAATTTTGATAGCCATATTGAATGCCAATCTTAGGGTCATGGGAGATTTGTCCCTCAAGTAGTATGCAACCTTCTTGTCAAAAGCATCATAATATTTAATCAAGCATGTTGTATCACTATTATAAATGTTTTTAGGCAACCACATTATGGTCTTATTGAGCTGTGCAATGAAGTCCTACACACACTCATTAGGGTTCTTTTTGATGTTTTCAAATTAAACCAAGAGAAATATGGGATCAATCATATCACCTTATTGAATGTTGAAAACATTCTTCATCTCTTCCCATGAATTAATGCATCCATGGGGAAGGGAATTGAACCATTAATGAGTGTCTTCTTCCAACATGTGCAAAAATAACTTCATGTAAACATAATCACGCTCAACCTCATAATACTCAATGATGATGTGGAAAGTCCTCAAGTGTTGATCACCAGTCATTGCATTATTCCCTTGAAATTTGGGAAGGTGGTTCCTTACTTCATTCAGGAATTCATTGGCATAGCCTTCCATTTCATCAAAGTTGATAGGTCTAAATATGGGAATACATAATTTAGGACATTCATCCTCATCTTGATCCCTATACCTCATTATTGGTTCAATGGTAGGTTTAATATCTAATGGCAAAGGGCTATGAGGGGGTGAGAGAGGTGGACTTGGGGGTTAAAACTTAGGAGAAGATTCAACTAGTTTAGAAGGAGCTAGATAATAAATGGGGTTGTAAGGTTCTGAATCATTAGGAAAGCTATGATAATATTCAATAATAGGAATTTCAATAAATAAAAGTTAAGATTTACTAGAATATTTATATCCCAACACTCCTTCATGACTAAACTTTTCTCTTCACTTGGCCATCAAACTCGTCTCCTTCTTCTTTGATGAACACTTGAGGGTGAGACAAGTTATTTTGATGTGTCACCTTTGAAGGATGATCTCAATCCTTCCATCTTTGTATGCAAAATAACTCTCAAAGTTGAAGATATTCAAATCGAGCACTGATCTTTATTTGAAACCCAATGATGCTTTGGAGCCACCATTAGAAGCAAGCTTCTAGAATATAACAGTTTACAAAATTGCAATGATACATACTGAAACCATATCTTTTTAAAATTACTGATGATGTATTAAATTAAGGACACTAGAAATTTTAGATTCATATTTAAAAAGGGGAAACCTTCTCAAAACATGATAAATTAATAGCTCTTTGCAATAAATTAAGCATATGTCAAATTATCAAATCTCTCAATTCCTTGAACTTCCCCAGTGGAGTGTTATGTTGTTGATGGCAAAGATATAAAATCAAAAAATAATATGTAGAGAACTTTTCAAACCTGAACTTATACATCTCTCTACAAGAGTCCCTGGCAACATGGGTGACAAGGAGTGTCTCTAGCAATGGTGCTAGTTGAGTGGCGGCATTAATGAACCAAAGATAGTCAAAATAACACAATGATAGGCAAGGAGATTTTTTCAAAGCTAAAATTATAATAGCTATTTGTAAGATTCCTTGGTAACACACCACCATGGGTGTCTTTTATCTCCCTAGTAATGGTACCACTCAACTGGCACTGTTGTCAGGGATACTCCTTGTCACCCATGTTATTGGGGACTCTTGTAGAGAGCTGTATAAGTTCAAGTTTGAAAAGTTCTTTGCATATTATTTATTTTTGAAAAATTCTTTAGAATAAAGGCTGAAATCATGTCCCTATCTATCTTTAGTAACCTATATGTGACCTAGAGAAATTGTTCATTTTGTGTGACAACCCTTCCTAGGTGGAGTGAATAATTTTGGCTGTGACCTGGTCATATTTGTGTTCTTTTGTGCCAAAAATGCCCATGGAGATTGAATTTTAGAATCACTCCATGTGATTAAGCTACCCCTTGGGTCCTCTCACCTTGGTTTAGGTAGAGCCAAAAGTAGCAAGGAGCTGACCATACCCTCTATTGGTGCCTCCCAATCATTGTCTATGTTTGGTCCATCTGTGTGTTAAACCCTAGCTACAAAGACACATCAATGGGTTTACCATCCTCATTTTCCATTCTTATCAAGTGTGTAAGGTCAAGTAAAAGAGGTGTATAACTAGTAACTGACACCCAAATGGTGTTGTTTCCTAGGAGAGAAAAGACACCTATGGTAAATGTGTTACCAAGGACTCTTGCAGAGAGCTATTATAAGTTTAGGTTTTAAAAAATCTCTACCTTTCTTTGTGCTATTTTGACTATCTTTGGTTTGTCAATGCTACCACTCAACTAACACCATTCTCAGGGATACTCCTTGTCACCCATGTTTCTAAGTACTCTTGCAAAGAGATGGATAAGTTTAGGTTTGAAATTTTCTTTGCATATTATTTACTAATTTTCTATTTTGGCCATCAACACCATAACACTCCACTAGGGATGTGCCAAGAATTGAGAGATCTGATAATTTGACATATGCTGGATTGGTTGTAAAGAGTTGTAAATTTATCATGTTTTGAGAAGGTTTCCCCTTTTTGAAGGTTTATTTTTAAATTTAATGAGAATACTTGTGGTTTTTACTCTTTATTTTTGATGAAGTGCAATAATATATTTTATAAATATTATTGATTGGATATTTGGTTCAATGCTTACTAATGGTTATCATTTTTGGCATAGATCTAGATTATAAACCCTTTTTACATTATGTTTGTAAATATGTTGTTGAATAACTCTTTAGGTCACCTTGGGTTTATGAATCTGATGAGAAAAGGTATATGATATTCTAGTTGCAGTGTATTTTCTAGGGTTTTAGAATCATTTAAGTATTTGAATTTCATTAGCACCAATAAATACAAACCACTCCTATTATTTCCATTAGCTTGCATATTAGTCTTCTATATTTTTGTAAAGGAATAATGTCATGAATGTTGAACGAATCCCTATTATTTGAAAACCACCAACACACCACTCCTTTTTTAATAACTATCCTACCTTATTTTTCCCTATAAATAATATAGTTGTTGCATATTTGAAGTGTTATTTACTTTGCAGATGCATGAATATTTGCATATACAAAATGTGTCTTCCCTTTGTAATTTAAAGATCAGCAATGTAGTCTACCATTTATCCCTTTGTTGTTGAAAATTTATTTTTAAATGAATGTTTCAAGCACATTCCCATCTGTCTTCAGTAGCTTGTATGTGACCTAGATAATTTGTTCATCCTGTGTGACAAACCTTCCTGAGTGGAGTGAATAAGTTTGGTTGTGACCTAGTCATATTTACGTTTCTTTGTGCCAAAAATCCCCATGGATATTTAATTGCATAATACCTCCATGTGAAAAAGATACCTCTTAAGTTATCTCACCTTATTTTAGGAAGAGCCAGAAGTAGCAGAGAGCTAACCATACCCTCTATCGGTGCCTCCCAATCATTGTTTGCATCCAGTCCATCTGTATGCTAAACCATCCCTAGATATAATGACATATTAGTGGGTTTATCATCCAAGTTTTCCATTTTCTTTTAAGTGTGTAAGACCAAGTGAAATAGGTGTACAATTGGGAACCAACACTCTAACTCAGATGTTTCAAAGGAATTAATGATGAAAACAACTGGAAACCCAAGTGTAAATAAGAAAAATCTAGTTGTTATTTCCCTAAGACATGAAGGGAGAATCAAGGAGGTTTTCGATTAACTAATATTCAAAAAGGAGGGTTTGTCAGGGGTAGAAGGAGAGCGAGGTTATCAAGTTCTTTAGTTTTATGTGGAACCCTCTTTCATGGGTTATGAAGATGGATACAATAATGGATATTTTTTTAGCCAATGGAGATGGGAATCCTCTTGATTGGAAATATTTCCTTGGAATTGTTGTGTTTTTTATGATCAACTCTACCATTAGTTTTATTTAAGAAAATAATGTTGGTAACACAACAACATCTATCATGATAGGTCTTGTACCAAAGACTAAGGTTCTTCAAGATGGTAGATGGAAAGAGGAATATGCCTCTATTCTTATTCTTAATGATACAATTAGTATTAAATTGGGATATATTTTTCCTATAGATGCCTATCTCCTAGAATGTGATCCTTTAAAGATCGGGGAATCTCTTCCTATTACTAAGAACCCAGGAGATGAATTATTTTTAGGGTTTACATGTAAATAAAGAGAAATTGAAGTTGTGGTTATTACCACTATAAGCTCATACTTTCTTTGGCAAGGTTGCTCATTTAGCTGAAACCACTAATAATGTTGGGAATTTCCATATGGTTCTTACGATAATTGTAAACTTCTATATTTTTTCCATTGAAATTGGAATTTTAGTGGAGATAGTTATGATGTATCCCATTCAACATAGGAAAAATAGAGATGGTATCAATAATCCTTTGGTTCTCTTGATTGGTGGTATTCCTATTTCCATGTCTACCATGTTTTCTGTGACAATGGATATTGGATCTGACCACCTTTCTCAATAGGGTGTAATTACAAAGAGAATAACTACTTATTAAAACAAGTAATGGCTATAATAAAAGAGCTTGGGTTCTAGTAAATTATTCTATAGGGTATTCTACTGAACTAGGTTAGAATGAAGTTAGATGAAAATTAAAAAATGCCAATTTTCAAAAAATTGCAGATGAGGCTCCCAAAGTCCCTGGGATATTTTTATGGGAGAATTAATTTTAAAAATTACTTTTGACTACTTGAAACCCTAGTATAACTTTGGGACATGTTTTACAATTGGTCAAACTATAGTCAATGGATGACATTTCTACCAACTGCCATGCTTATGCTATTTTCTCCACGCATTATTTCTTTTATATTTGATATGTTTCTTGAGCCTCCATGTGGGAAGGATGCTTATAGCATGACTACTATCTATGTGGCCTTCCATGTGGCATAGGTAGCATGGCATGGAGCTGAATTTTTCTCTTGTATTTCCATGTAAGCACATAACATTCTAAAAGCTTCGATGCCCAACTATGACAAAAAATATGTTTTATCAAATTATTGTCATCTATGTGGATGTCCCCTTGCATTTTTTCCTAAAAAAATTGCATATATACATGGTGTAAATTCAATCACCAAAAATGGCTCTCGCCTAGGGATGTACACCCCTTGTGGGTGTACAAAGAACCCCAAAACATAAAACTAGGTGCCAATCCATTAGACCATGGAGTCAAAACTCAATAATTTTAAGAAATATCCATGAAGGTTCAACAAAACAAGGTAGATTGATAAAAATAGATTAGGAGGATCAAAAAATGAATACATGATAAAAATAATAAAAATTAGATGCATAAATAAGGCCCAAACTAGAGGGGTAATAAAGCAACAAAACAATAAAGTTATACACTATATAATACTATACATAGTCATGGACTCAGTCAAGGAAATATTTCAAATGTTTGCCATTAACTGGTGGCTCTGATATCTCATCATCCCTTAATCTCTTAGAATTTTCTAGTAGCTTGGTGGCCAAGATGAAGTTAATCGATCTCTGCACTTGCCTGAAAGTATTGCTGCTAGGATGTGATAAGATGACGTGTTGAAACAAATCCTTCTTGTATGATCTCAAATCTAGATATTACCAAACCAAGAAATCTTGGTACCTTTTTAGTAGCTACAAATAAGCTTATTTCTTTACTTTAATCATGTGAGTAAGAGTGACTCATTATCCACAATGTCATTCGTGTAATCAAAGTACTGCTTAAAAGAACCCTAAAAACATTCATCATTAGGGGCATAAAAGATAACCCCAGCTTCATCTAATGACATTCTCCAAAAAACACCTTTGTTGTTAATCCTAGCATCAAGAATAGTTAGTTGTTAAACAACATCCACATTCTTAATGAAGTTACTCAATTCAACATCCATGTAAAACACTTCATTTAGAGCACACTTCAGATCTTCACTTACATTGTGATTGGGTAACTCATATACTTGTGTCATATTAACATCACAAAAAAATTTGTAATTTGGGGACACATACCTTATTGACTACACTCCAAAATTGATCAAAAATAGTAGCAATCAACAATTTCATGGAGGTAGACATTTTACTTCAGGAAAATTGACAATCAACTATCAAAATCTCATCATCATCAAATGCAGATTTAGGATCAGCCACATCTTCATCAATCAATTCAATAATATCACATGGGGGATGTGGGGGGAAGCACTTGTCATACTAATCAATGTCTAAATCATAATTTACTGCATTCACTTTGATGTTTAATAAATCAAGTACTTCTTTCCCAATTCCTCTATTTTGATTTCTATTCATTATTTCATCAAATGTAGGCCTATTCCCTCTATCATTATCTCTATTGTGGAAGGTAGGCCTCCCTTATGTTGGATTCAAATTTTGATCTCTCTCCTAAATTGTAGATCCATAAGGCAGCCCCTTCTTATCCCTAGCAAACTTTTAGGAATTTTCTTTGACAATGGAGGCCAAAGTTTTCACAGTTTCCTCAAGGTTGGATGTCTTAATGGACTACATTTTTTTCTAGATTAACCAATTTTACATAAGCTTGCTTGTTCATGGGCTTTCCCACAACCTTATGTTATTCTCAATTTGGATGGCCATATTGAATTCCAACCATAGGTTTGTGGGATCCTTGTCCCTCAAGTATTACACATCCTTCTTATTAAAAGCATCACAATATTTAATCAAGCATGTTGTATCACTAGGCTAAATTTTTTTAGGAAGCTATATCATGGTCTTATTAAACCATGTATTGAAGTCCTGCACATACTCATTAGGGTTATTTTTAATGTTTTCAAATTCATCCAATAGAAATATAGGATCAATCCTATCACTATATTAAATCTTGAAAACATTCTTCATCTCTTCCCATGAATCAATGCATCCATGGGGAAGGGAATTGAACCATTCACAAGTCTCTTGTTTCAGTATGTGCACAAATAACTTGATGCAAAAATCCTCATTATCAACTTCATAATACTCAATGATGATATTGAAATCCCTCAAGTGTTGATCACCAGTCACTGCATTATTCCCTTGAAATTTGGGAAGGTGGTTCTTTACTTCATTCAAGACTTCATTGGGATAGCCTTCTATTTCATCAAATTTGATAGGTCTAAATATAAGAATGTATAATGCAAGATATTCATTATCATCTTGATCCCTAGGAAATCTATGATAATAAATGTGGATATAAGGTTATAAATCACTAGGAAATCTATGATAATCTTTATAAATAAAAATTTCAACAAAAAAAAGTTTAGATTTACCAGAATCTTGATAGCCCAAACACTCCTTAGTATCTAAACTTTGCTCTTCACTTGACTACCAAATTTGTCTCCTTCTTCTTTGATGAACACTTAAGGGCAAGAAAAGTTATTTTGACAAGTAACATTTGAAGGATGATATCAATCCTTCTAGCTTTATAATTAAAATAACTATCAAAATTAAAGATATTCAAAGCAGGCACTAATCTTTATTTGAAACTAGATGATGTTTTGGAGTCGCCACTAGAAGCAAGATTCTAGAATATGATAGTTTAGAAACTTGAAGTGATACATACTGTAACCATATCTTGCTGAAATTAGTGATGATGTATGAAATCAAGGACACTGGAAATTTTAGATTCATATTCAAAGAGGGGAAACCTTCTCAAAACATGATAAATTTATAACTCTTTGCAACAAATTTAGCATATGTCAAATTATTAGATCTCTCAATTCTTGGGACATCCCCAGTGGAGTGTTATGACTTTAACATCCAAGATTTCAAATAAAAAAATAATATTCAAATAACTTTTCAACCTTGAACTTATACAACTCTCTACAAGATTCCCCGATAACATAATTGATAAAGAGTGTCCCCGACAATAGTGGTAGTGAAGTGTGGTGTTGATGAACCAAAGATAATCAAAATAGCATAAAGATAGAAAAAGAGATTTTTTCAGACCTAAACTTACAAAAAATCTTTGTAAGAGTCCCCAGAAACACATGTGCCACAATTTTTTTTCTCTCCCTAGCAATGACTCCACTCAACTGGTGTCATTGTTGGTGACACTCCTTGTCACCTATGTTGCCAGGGACTCTTACAGAGAGTTTTATAAGTTTAGGTTTGAAAATTTCTCTACATATTATTTTTTTATTTTATATTTTGGCCATCAATGTTGCAACACTCCATTAGGGATGTGCCAAGACTTGAGAGATCTGATAATTTGACATATGCTAAATTTGTTACAAAAAGCTATAAATATGTAATGTTTTGAGAACATTTCCCCTTTTTGAAGGTTTATTTGTAAAGTTAATAAGAATACTTGTGGTTTTTACTCTTTCCTTTTGATGAAGTGAAATAATATTTTTTGCAAATATTGTTGATTGGATATTTCATTCAATGCTTACTATTGGTTATCATTTTGAGCATAGATTTGGATTATAAACCCTTTCTGCATTATGTTTGGAAATATGTTTTTTGAATAACTCTTTAGGGCACCCTAGGTTTATGAATTTGATGGGAAAAGTTATATGAGATTTTACTTGTAGTATGTTTTAGGGTTTCAAAATCATTTGGGTATTTGAATTTCATTGGCACCAATAAATGTATACCACTCTTGGTATTTCCCTTAGCTTGCATCTTAATCTTCTACATTTTTTCAAAGGAATAATATCATGAATGTTGAAATAATCCCTACTATTTTAAAACCATTAGCACACCACTCCTTTTTTAATAACTATCTAACTATCTTACCTTTTTTTACCTTACAAATGATACAATTGTTGCATATTTTAAGTGTTATTTGCCTTAGATATGCATGAATATTTGTATATATAAAATGTGTGTTCCCTTTGTGCTTTAAATATTAGAATTGTAGTCTCCCATTTAGCCCCTTATTTTTGAAAATTTATTTTGAAATGAAGGTTTCAAGCACATCCCCATTTGTCTTCAATAGCTTATGTTTGACCTAGAGTATTTGTTCATCCCATGTGATAACCCTTCCTAGGTGGAGTGAACAAGTTTGGTTGTGCCCTGGTCATATTTTTGTTTATTTGTGACAAAATTCCCCATGGATATTAAATTTTAGAATCCCTCCATGTGATAAAGATAACCCTTAGGTTTTCTTTCCTTGTTTCAAGAAGAGATAGAAGTAGTAAGGAGATGACCATACCCTCTATTGGTGCCTCCCAGTCATTGTCTACATCTAGTCCATCTGTGTGATAAACCCATACTTGGATATAAAGACATATGAATGGGTTTATCATCTATGTTTACCATTTTATTTCAAGTGTACAAGGTCGAGAAAAAGAAGTATACAATTGGGAACCAACACTTTAACTTAGATGTTGTAAAGGAATAAATGATGAAAGCAACCAAAAACCCAAGGGTAAATGAGAAAAATATATTTTTTATTTCCCTTAGATGTGAAGGGAGAATTGAGGAGGTTTTTGAGAAATTAAGATGAATAAAGGAGGGTTTATCAGGAGTGAAAGGAGAGCAAGGTTCTCAAGTTCTTTGGTTTTATGTGGAACCCTCTTTCATGGGTTATGGAGATGTCTATAGTAATGGATATTTCCTTGGAAAATAGAGATGGGAATCCTCCATATTGGCAAGATTTCCTTGGAATCATCACTTTGCTAGTGATCAACTCCACGATTATTTTTATTTAAGAAAATAATGTTGGTAACATAGAAGCAACTATCATGATAGTTCTTACACTAAAGACTAAGGTTTTTTGGGATGGTAGATGGCAAGAGGAAGATGCCTCTATTCTTATTCTTGGTGACATAATTAGTATTACATTGGGAGATATTATTACCACATATGATCATCTATTGTAATGTGATCCTTTAAAGATTGATCAATTTGCCCTGATTGGGGAATCTCTTCCTATTACTAAGAACCCAAGAGATGAATTATTTTCAAGGTTTACATGTAAACAAGGAGAAATTGAAGCAATGGTTATTTCCATTAGAATCCCACACTTTATTTGGTAAAGCTTCTCATTTATTTGACTACACTAAAAATGTTGGGCATTTACAGATGGTTCTTATGGTGATTGGAAACTTCTATATTTGTTCCATTGTAATTGGAATTTTAGTGGAGATAGTCATGATGTATCCCATTCAACATAGGAAAAATAGAGATGGGATCAACAATATTTTGGTTCTATTGATTGATGGTATTCCTATTGCCATGCCTTCCATGTTTTCTATGACAATTGTTATTGGATCTCACCACTTCTCCCAAAAGGGTGCAATTATAAATAGAATGACTAGTTATTGAATCAAGTAATGACTACAAGGAAAGAGCTTGGCTTATGGTAAAATAATATACAACGTATTCTGTTGAACTAGGTTGGAATGGAGTTGGGTGAAAATAAAAAGTGGTAATTTTTAAAAAATTACAAATGAGGCTCCCAAAGTCCCTAGGAGATTTGTGTGGGAGAAGCAATTTTCAAAATTACTTTTGACTACTTGAAACCATGGTGAAACTTTAGGACATTTTATAATTGGTTAAACTACAATCAATGGATGACATTTCTGCCAACTACCATGCCTCTACCATTTTCTCCATGCATTATTTTTTCTAAATTTGATATGTTTCTTGAGCCTCCATATGGGTAGGTTGCTTATAGCATGGTTGTTATCTACATGGACTTCCATGTGGCATGGGTAGCACGACATGGGGATGATTTTTTATCTTATATTTCCATGTAATCACATTTCATTCTATAGGCTTTGACACCTATATATGACCAAACATATGTTTTTTAAAATTGATTTCATCCACATGGATGTCCCCTTGCACTATTTCCTCAGAAAATTACATAAATACATGGTACAAATTCGAGCACCAACATTGGATCTTCACCTAAGGATGTACACCCCCTAAAAGTGTGAAAAGAACCCCATAACACAAGACAAGGTGCCAATCCATTAGACAATGGAGTTAAAACTCAATAATTTTAGCACACCCATGAAGGCTCAACAAAACAAGGCAGATTGATAAAAATCGATCAGGAGGACATGAAAATGAACACATGATAAACAACAATGAAAAGGAGCTATATAAACAAGGCCCAAAGTAGAGGGGCAACAAAGTAATGAAACAACAAAGCTATACACTATATAGTACTGTACATAGTCATGGACTCAGTCAAGGAAATATTTCAGATGTTTTCCATTAACTAGCAGCTCTGGTATCTCATCATCCTTTAATCTCTTAAAATTTTCTAGTAGCTTGGTGGCCAAGATGAAGTTATCAATCTTTTCACTTGCCTAAAAATATTTCTTCTAGGCTATGATAGGATGACGTTTTGAAACAAATCCTTCCTGAATGATTTCAAATTTAGATATGACCAAGCCAAGCAATCCTGGTACCTTTTAAACAGTTGTAAATAAGCATTTTTATTGGTTTCAATTAGGTGAGTACTAAGCAAGAGTGCTTCATTATCCACCATGTCATTAATGAACTTGATTAAATACTTAAAAGAACCCTAAAAACATTCATCATTAGGGGCATAAAAGATATCCCCAACTTCATCTAATGACATTCTCCAAATAACACCTTTGTTGTCAATCCTAACATCAACAATAGTTGGTTTCTCAACAACATCCACATTCCCAATGAAGTTACCCAATTCCACATCCATGTAAAACACTTCATTTAAAGCACAATTTAGATATTCACTTACATCATGATTAGGTAACTCATATGCTTATGTCATATTAACATCACACACAAATCTAGAAGTTAGGACACATACCTTCTTGATTGCACTCCAAAATTGATTAACTGTAATAGCACTTATCAACTCTATGGAGGCAAACATTTTTCTTCAAGAGACTTGAAAATCAACCATCAAAATCTTATCATCATCAGATGCAAATTTAGGATTATCTACATCTTCATCAATCAGTTTAGCAGTATCACATGGGGGATGTGGGAGGAACCACTTATCACACCAACCAATGTCTAAATCACAATTTACCACATTCACTTTTTTTAGTATATTAGGTACTTCTTTCCCAACTCCTTTATTCTAAATTATATCAATTCTTTCATCATGTGCATGGCTCTTCCCTCTATCATTATCTTGGTTATGGAAGGCAAGCCTCCCTTGTGCTTGATTTGGATTCAAAGATCTCTCTTGACTTGTAGACCTATATGGCATCCCCTTCACAACCCTAGACAACTTATAATAAATTTCTTTGACAATAGAGGCCAAAGTTTTCATGGTTTCCTCAAGGTTGGCTATCTTAGTGGACTACATTTTTTCTAGATTAACTAATTTTACATTAGTCTGCTTGTTCATGGGATTTCCCACAAATTTTATGTTATTCTCAATTTGGATGGCCATATTGAATGCCGACCATAGGTTTTTTGGAGCCTTATCCCTCAAGTAGTATGCAGCGTTCTTGTCAAAAGCATCAAAATCATTATTCAAGCACATTGTATCAATATGATGAATGTTTTTAGTCAGTCACATCATGGTCTTACTGTACCATGTATTAAATTTCTTCACACACTCATTAGGGTTATTTTTTGATGTTTTTAAATTTGTAAAATAGAAATCTAGGATCAATCTTATCACAATATTGAATCTTGAAAACATTCTTCATCTCTTTTGATGAATCAATGCATTCATGGGGAAGGGAATTAAACCATTCACGAGAATCTTCTTCCAATGTGTACACAAAAAAAATGATGTAAACATCCTCAAGCTCAATCTCATAATCCTCAATGATGATGTGGAAATCCATTAAGTGTTGATCAATGGTCACTGTATTATTCCCTTGACATTTGGGAAGGCAATTTCATACTTCATTCAGGACTTCATTGGGATAGCCTTCCATTTCATCAAAGTTGATAGGTCTAAATCTAGGAATGTGGAATACAGGACGTTCATTCTCATATTTATCCCTATGATTTATTATTGGTTTAATGGTATGCTCAAGATCTAATGGCAAAGGGATATGAGGGGGTGAGTGAGGTAGACTTGGGGGTTCAAACTTAGGAGGAGATTCAACTAGTTGATAAGGAGCTAGATAATAAATAAGGTTGTAAGGTTATGAATCACTAGGAAAGATATGATAATCTTTAGAAATAGGATGTTCAAAAAATAAAATTTTATATTTACTAGAATATTTACAACCTAAACACTCCTTAGTAGTTGAACTTTGCTCTTCACTTCGCTGCCAAACTTGTCTCCTTCTTCTTTGATGAAAACTTAAGGGTGAGACAAGTTGTTTTGAAAAATCAACTTTGAAAGATGATCTCAAGCTTTCTAGCTATATAAGCAAAATAAATATCAAAGTTAAAGATATTTAAAGTGGGAATTAATCTTTCTTTAAAACTAGATGATGTTTTAGAGTCGTCACTAGAAGCAAGCTTCTAGAATATAACAATTTACAAACTTACAATGATACATATTGAAACCATATCTTGCTAAAATTAGTGATGATGTATGAAAGCAAGGACACCAAAATTTTTATATTCATATTCAAAAATGGGAAAGCTTCTCAAAACATGACAAATTTATAGCTCTTTGTAAAAAATTCAACATATGTCCAATTATCAGATCTCTCAATTCCTGGCATGTCCCTAGTGGAGTGTTGCCACATTAATGACCAAGATAGAAAATTGGCAAATAATATGTAGATAAATTTTCAAACCTGAACATATATAACTCTCTGCAAGAGTTCCTAGTAACACGGGTGACAAGGAGTGTCCCTGAAAATGGTGTCACTTGAGTGGTATCATTGACAAACCAAAGATAGTCAAAATAGCACAAAGATAGGTAGCGAGCTTTTTTCAAACTTGAACTTATAATAACTCTCTAAAAGAGTCCCTAGAAACACACATGCCATGTGTGTCTCTTCTCTCCCTGAAAATAGTGCCACTCAACTGGCGTCATTGTCAGGGACACTTATTATCACTTGTGTTGTCAGGGACTCTTGCAGAGAGCTGTATAAGTTCAAGTTTGAAAAGTTCTCTACATATTATTTGTTGATTTGCTCTTTTGGCCATCAATGATACAACACTCCAATGTTAGTTCTTGAATTTTCACCATGTATTTATGCAATTTTATGAGGAAATAATGCAAAGGGACATCCACATGGATGATAGTAATTTAAAAAACATATGTTTTGTCATAGCCAGACATCGAATGTTATAGAATGATATGTGATTACATGGAAATACAAGATAAAAACTTAGCCCCACACCATGCCACCCATGCCACATGGAAGGCCACATAGATAGCAACCATGCTATGAGAAACCTACCCATATGGAGGCTCATGAAACATATCAAATTTATAATAAGTAATGCATGAAGCCAATGGTAGAGGCATGGTAGTTGGAAGAAATGTTATCCATTGACTGTAGTTTAAATAATTGTAAAACATGTCCCAAAGTTTTTTTGGGGTTTCAAGTAGTCAAAATCAATTTTGAAAATTGCTTCTCCCACACAAATCTCCCAGGCACTTTGGGAGCCTCATCTACAATTTTTTGTTTGTAGATGTATAAATATTGCATACTTAACATGTGTCTATATTTTATGCTTTAAAGACTAGCATTGTAGTCTTCCATTCATCCCCTTATTATTGAAAAATTATTTAGAATGAAGGTTGCAATCATATCCCTATCTATATTCAGTAACTTGTATGTGACGTAGAGCATTTATTCATTCTATGTGACAACCCTTCTTGGGTGGAGTGAACAAGTTTGATTGTGCCCTGGTCATATTTGTGTTCTTATGTGCCAAAAATCCCCATGGAGACTGAATTATAGAATCACTCCATGTGAACAAGTTACCCCTTAGGTCCTCTCACCTTGGTTCAAGTAGATCTAGAAGTAGTAAGGAGCTGACCATACCCTCTGACGGTGCCTCCTAGTCATTGTCTATGTCTGGTCCATCCATGTGCTAAACCTATCCCTAGATATAATGACACATTAGCAGGTTTACCATCCACATTTTCTATTCTTCTCAAGTATGCAAGGTCGAGCAAAAGAGGTGTACAACTGGGAACCAACAATTTCAAAGCTTATAAAAATGTATAGGAGATATTTGTGCTAGTTTCAAGTAGTGGTATAGGGAATAAAAATCTTAGTAAAAATTAATGCTCTACCCACCCCTTTCCTATTGCACCCTTTAATGCATGCAGTCAGAGAGATTAAGACTTGATGGGTTCTTATAAGAGAAAAAACATCAGTAACTGATAAAATTTAAAAATATTATGTGTATACATATGCTTCACTTGAAGCTCATCATGTGTCATGTAGTTGTAACATGGGATGGTGCTTTGGAAAAAGAACATAACAACACACAACACTGAACTAAGTAAATTTTAGTAAGAAGTGAATAAGATAAATGAAATGATAAAATTGAAAAATACATACATTTACTCACCTTAGTAATATAGAATAGGAAGGTAGTGAGAGAAATGTGAAGGTGTCCAACGTAAGGAACATTAGGTGAACTTGTAAAATAAGTGAAAACTCATTTTTTTGCAAAATATATATGTAATATGTAGAATAATTCTCTATAATGTCAAGATTATAGAGCCTATTTTGGTTCAAAAAAATAATTAGTAGAAACAAAGTTATGTGCAAAAAATAGAATCTATTTATAAATAATTTATAGGTAAATAATTTTAAACAATAAACATAAATAAGGTGAAAATTAATTCATTTTTTATTTTTACTATTCTGATATAATATTTATTTGAGAGACCTAGCTGAGCCCAAAGAGTGACCATGGTTAGGAGACAAAAACTACAATGTGGAGGACGCCTAGTAGCCGCAGCTAGTGTAACTTAGGTAAGTGATGCATTAATTACAATTTTTTTAGTAATTTTATTTAAAATTAAGCTAGATATATAAAAATATTTGTTAGGAAAAATGTAAATACTGAAAATGACCCTAAGAAAATTTTAGGTAATTTAGGGGTTAAATAGGATACTGGGTAAGAAAGAATCGAACCAATAAATGCCTAAGGCATTTATGGTAATTGATTGAAAATTCATCACAAACTAAGAATAGAGTCGGTCCTATCGAATCAATTTGAAAAGGTAAGAGAAGTCCAGGTGGTTGACTATGCAATGGTGGGTCAATTAAGTATCGTTAGGGGTGGGCGATTGTGTATCAAAAGGTCAATCTAGTTTAAAAAGGGGATATGGCCAACCTAGTACCTTATGGCCAATGCAATATGTAATAGGTGGTCGATATAGTCTTTTAAAAGAGGCTAACTGCATGGTAGAGGATTGATATAGTATGTAAAATATAAAAAGGGTTGATTTAGTATCAAAATGTTGATTGTGTCTATAGGAATGAGTCAACTGTGTATCAGAGGGTTGACTTAGTATGGCAAAGAGGTGATAAAGTTGATTTAGTATTAAATAGACCAAATGTGTAGAAAAAAGGAAAAAATAAGACAAATAGGATAATGAAGTAATTAATTTTTAGTATTTTGAGAATATTTAAAAATGTATTTTATTAATATGAAATTTAGATCTAATACATTCTCTGTTGCTTGATATTTTAAAAGGCAATAAAGATTTTACCACCTGATGGATGCATCCTAGCTATCAAATTTTTTGGAACGACTGTCAGACATGGATCAAGCTCATTTAGTTACCTTGGGGTTTAAAGGAATCATGGAGTTGAGGAAGATCCCACTTAGTGTTGATCTATTCATCATGTTTCTAGGAGCATGGGAGAGACTGACCAACACTTTTTGATGGGAGGTGGAGGAGTACACAATAGAGGTGGGCATCACCTTGGAGGATGTCCATGCCTTGTTTGGAATTCCTATTGTCAAGACTCCAGTCATATGTGATGCATCAAAGATGGAAGATGAGAGGTTATCCCTAGCCCATTGGGTAATAGGCTCATATAATTGTTTGTAATCTATCTATACATGATACACCTATTAATACCAGATCTATTTGTATGATGTAATATTTTCATATAAATAAAGATAATGACAAGTGGCTAAGGCCTAATGCAAAAAAATAACAAGCCAATATATGTGGGCAATAGAATTAATACCATTAAATTGCATCATGGATGCTTTGCATAACAATGTGAAAAAATCTTGGTCCCTTGGGCAATGCAAAAAAAACTATTTCTATTACTTGATAACTATAGATAGCAATTGTAATTCGATCTATTGATTCCAATGATTTTTTTATTTATTAAATCATGGAAACAAGTTTATGATATGACTAATACATACACCAACTTGGTTGTCATGAAACTATGCAAATAAAAAACCAAAATACGTAGTTGAAGATTCTTATAGTGATAAAAGCTTCTCCATTTATGAATAAAGCACCATTGTTTCCTTTCACTTTATCTACTAATTATTTCATCCATTACCCCATTGAGAGACTAGCCCTTCAAACAACATCACATATTTACAATAATTCTATTACTAAAGGCAGATACCAACTGCTATGTAGCCCTTGTTGATATCCATATCTGGTTGAAAGCCTCATATTCTAGCACACTTCAACATTCTAAACAATACTAATAATTTAAATATCACCAAAATATTACATACGATTAAAAATGTTTTGATAATATTTTTGGAAAAGCTATGCAAGGATTTTTTAAAGCTTTCCTTTATATTATAGACTATAAAGCCTTAAATCTCTAATTATTACATATTTTTATCCCAAATCCTTGTCATGAGTTTTCTATCAAAACCTTTTCATCCATTCCTAGACATGATCACAATGTATAATTTATTTTTCATTCATCATTTTCTTTTGCATGATCTCCATACCATAGCAGAATTACCTCAAAGCAGGGTCTTTTAGAGGGAGAGTGATACAAATATATACAATGGTATACATATATGAAAAAACAATTGTTGTGTTTGAAGTGGTGTTACTTATAATGTGAGGAAATGTAACTTTTAACTACCAAAAAAACTCTATACATCTTAATGCAAATTAGAGGAGTTTCTTCTAGTCTTTGAATTTCTCTCCATAATTTTTTTATTGAGACTATTTTATTATATAAAAAAATATTTTTATTTATTTTTAAATATTTCATTATTATTTTTATTATGGGTAAACATTTTTGAGTCAGAGCTATGAATCAAAATTCAGGGCATTGATAGGTCCCACAACCCAATCAGTGCATTATTAATCTCTTTCTATTAATAGTTACATATTTAATTATAGCATTCCAAATTTCCAATGTTGATGGTCATCTCTTGATTTTATGTAGTATAATTTTTTATTTTTTATTTTTAAATTAATTTTAAAATATATTGAGTATGTAGGTTTGAAAATGAATATATTCTTTGAAGTGATTTGTATTTTATGTATATATTTATATTTTGTTATATTAGATAATTATAATTACTAGAATCAATAGATTAATATTTTGACGTGTCTTTTTATTTATAAAATGTTAGGAATATCATGTTTAGTGCTTACAATATATATTTATAGTGAGTAGTTATATTATATATGATAATATTATGTGTGTGAGTGAGTTATGATAACAACTCATGTAGATAATTGAATGAGAGAATACTGGGTCATTAAGGATAAGTTAGACTCTTTGCTTTAAGGAATTGCTCAACCTATATATGTAATCTATTTCTAATGTAATGATATCCTAAATGAATTGATTAGTAAATAAAACTAGATTGAGTAAATTATTATATTATGTTTATTTTGTATAAACCCTGAACTAAATTAATAGTTGATATCAAAGCCATTATCCATTATACATTTCATTGTGATTCCTTCCATTGTACATTATAATGTGAGTCCAATGAAGTTATTACGAGTAATTTAGGTCTATATTTTAAAATAATATAGTGTGGCATTCAATTATTTAAGGATAAATATGTACACAACAAGTATTTAATCTACCCTCAGGAATCCACTTGTGGATCTTGTCAAAATTAATGTCCTTATAATATATTTTATGAGGTTTGATTTTTTTTGTAATCTTATATTTGATGATATCTATTAAAGTGTTTTAATAGGGTTGCATTGGCATTGTATGCTATATTTTCATTATAAAGACTTTGCATCAGCTAAGTCTTATATTGCATTAGTTATCATGCTTAGAACACATCTCCTCCATGCACATTCAAGATTGACATTTGCTGAGAGTAAACCCTCAGATAACATGCCATTATACTCAATCCATATCATTTTCAACTCACCTCTCTAGAAAGCTTTGTGGTCTATTCAATTTGATTATTCCAAGACCAGGAGAGGAATTTAGAAATTACATCACGGACATAACATCATCATCATCATCATCATCATCATCATGTCAGATGATATTTTACAATAGAGGTGAAAGATTATAAATCTTTCACAGGTGGTTACAGGATCCAACTAACCTATGAACCAACTCTTTATTCATAATAATAAAGTGAACAAAATGATTAAATAAAGAAACTAAACATAACCATAGATAATAAATGACCCAACAAACTTCCCATTAAGGGGTATAGAAGATGAAATAACTAGAGAAATGACTCTGAAGTTATCAAAGTATCTATTGCACCTATAAATGGCACACTGTACATCTTGGTACTGACTAAAATTGATGTCGCTCCATAAATAATCTTAATTTGTGAGTTATGAAATTAATGTTGATGAACATGATCAAGGTCTTCTCATCCCCTCTGATCATCATATTGTACTTTAGTAGAACATGATCAAGGCACATTCAACCACATCTATCTACATAAGGTATCACATAGAAACTCATCCAAGTGACTATTCAATACTATGTATGACACATCTCACTAATGTCCAATAAATGTTAACAACTTTTGCTTAACACTAAAGGTGGTAGCAACACTTGTCAACTTGTATAATCACTAACGACTAATCAAAGTCCATACAATATCTTCCCCTTATCAAGTGAGAGGTGAGAATCCCTTGTAGTAGAAAACCAAATCAAACTAATATGTTTGTTTCTCATCATGAATATCAATGAAGTGAATAAAACTAAAATTAAAACTGAAAATATCATACTACTGGTACCAAAATTTCCACTGAAATATTTGAACCAAACTTCGAGTGGATAGCTAACTAAAGAAGGGGAATAGTCCTCCAACTTCCAACAAATCCTCCAACCTCTAGTGTGACACTTACACTTTATCAATCATAAAGATCCCAATGGACCTATAAAGGATGTTATGTTCACTAATAAAACAAGTATGAGGAGACATTGTGAAAATTTACATTTTAAAGGTGTTATTTTCTACTAAAAATGCATTTTTTATATATCATGTTTCAATACATTTGTTACAAAAATCATATAAGGAAGCTTTAAAACAAAAAAAATGATCATTTTAATGTATCTATAATGTCAAAAAAATTAGGGATCGATTAGTCACATAACCACATTTGTAAAAAATAGTGACTAGACACAAAAGTTCAAAAAAATATTGCAAGTGTTGAAAAATATGAAACTTACACCTTTATATCTCTAATTAAAAAACAAAATATTCTTAAAAGTTGTTTTAAATAATTTAAGTCAAAAAAATTTTGACAGAAAAAATTGTCTTAATAAGTTTTGACCTTAAAACATTTTCCTTTGCATGAACCTTACAAACTTTTATTTGCCAACTCCACTACAAGTAACTTAAAAGCTTATATCCAAAATAGGCTAATGAAACTATATTTTAAATATTTTTCAAATAAAAATATATGAATTAAAAATCTTTAAACCTTATTATTTACTTGTATGTGAGAACACTTGACTTGGCATTTTTGGTGGGACCCATTGAGCATGCAATAGCAAATTAATAAATATAACTTCTATATTGTGCCATATTGAGTTCCATCATGTCATTATGATAATGTAGGATACCATATGATTCTCAATAATGTGTAGATGTAGTGAAGGAAGGTGAAAAATCCATATAATTTTTCTTGTGATGCTTTAAAATTAAATAAAATTAATTTTTGTTGTAGAAATTCTTACCAGAGATGTGTAGATATAATTTTTGATAAGTGTTTTACAAGTACTGTAGTTAAATCAAAATGTCAATATTTACTATTTTAGACCATACAAATTAGATTTCATATATGTTTGATGCAATATGAATAGCAATCAAGGCTTTAAATTGATGATAAATGGTAAAAATGCTTCCAACTAGTGTATTAGGTTGTACAAATTAAATTTTAATTTAATGGGCCATACAAATAATGCTTTGGCATACAAAAATTCAAGCATAATTGTTGGTTTTATTAAGGAGTGCCATACATTCAATTAAAATGATTACAAATGAGGTTTTAAGTCATTCAAACTAGTATTATTGTGTATCAAAACACCATACAAAGGTGTGGTAAACTGTAAAAATCTATCAATATAACAAACACATGTTTTTGTTGATTTTAGAGCTTTGAAGATTGTACAATTGTATCTTAGAGGTCATGCAATTATATTGAAGAAAGATTTGAAGCCATACAAATAAATTTGTTAAGCTTTCATGACATACAATGGCTTATAACACCAATAAGGTTGGAGATTTACCAATAAAAATAGAAAATTGAAGGCTTTAAAAAAACACACTATTGGCCAAATCGTACTCCAAAAATATTTTCACATATTCAATCTTCCATTGCCAAGGTTTGACACCATTAATGGTTCTAGGACCAGAAGAACAAGTTAGGAATTACATCATGAATACAACATTTTACACAAAGTAAAATTATTATTATGTCGGATGATTTTTTACAATAAAAATGAAAACTTATAAATCTTTTATAAATAATTATCGTGAACTAACTTTTTATTTAAAAAAATAAAACTGAAAAAAATAAGTAAATAAATAAACTAAACACAATCATTGATCATAAATGAACTAACACAACTCCATAGCAATATCACGCTAATAAGACACCAAATCAAGATCACACTTGTGAGACTCCATGGAAAGATTGGATCGATGATTTAACAGTTTTCCCTTCAAAGAATGATCCGGTTCAGATATCCATCTCAATATGCCTCCTTTTCAATGTTGCCTACATAGTTCTATTACAACCATATTAATGTATTAGACCTCACATCCATATTTTGATGGGTAGACACTTCATCCCACATTGTTTGATCTTCATGCATTTCCAAGACATATGTATCCTTGAAAAGTCAAATTGTCTATGTCAATTTCAATCGAGATACATGAGTAACAGTATACAATTAGTTTTATTATTATTAATAATAATAATTAACTATTTTATTTGTTAGAGTAATTGGTCAAGTGATTTATTTATCTTATTGTATCAAGATTAGTCAATTAGCATTTTATTATGGTTTAGTTTATGTATTTAGTATATTTTAATTGTCTTTATGGTTATTCTATATTAAGTCTTTAGATTTTATTTAGATTATATTTCATATAACTTCATTGTCAACAATAAGATCTTCTAAAATTTTATAGGTGGTCTTTAAGTCTTTACGAGTATATGAGTGGTTTTTATATTTTATATAATTTTAATCTTGTGGGGATATTATAAATTTGATTTTTATGTTCATTTTTTAAAAAGTAAGTAGAAATATATAAGAGAAAGGATTTAATGGAGGAAGGAGGATAAATGGCATCATCCCGTAAATCATTAGAAATGGGACCATACAATTTAATAGTGAAAACTAAATTACGTGGAAACCATTATGTTGAGGATGATCATCAGTAGAACTAAAAACTATCTATGTTGTACATGATCGAGTGACAATAATCATGTGTAGAGGCTGCATAATAGATGATGATTTAATTCTCATTTTTTATTTTAAGTTCTCTTATTTTGTATGATATAATAAGTGAGAATTCCAAATGTAATTTCATGATGTAAAAATATACTGATTTTTTTTTAATTAAATCATGATACTTGTAAAAGTTAATGATAATCTTATGTAAAACCATCGGTAAAGGTTGGTGATCCCATGTAAAACCATTTATATAAATTGTTGAATTTTATTTTGTAAACCCATCTTTTTAGTTTGTTGTTTGTCTTAAAAAACCATCTTTTTAAGTCAATGGTTGTCCTCTAAAACTTTTTATATGTTTGGGTTTTTAGAACAATTTTTAAATCATCAATATATAGGTTTAGAAAATGAACACAAACATAGATCCTATTCATACCTCGAAAATTATTGTATCTACCATAAAAACCAGTTGTGAAATAATTTTTTGGAAACTTGTGCAGATCACAGTATTATTTATTATATCTCTTTCAAACAATACAATAGTTTTCAATTCAATATTATTGGAGCTATACATATAAATATACATACTAAATTTTAAAGAAGAATATTACATACACATATACACTTATTTCAATAGAATGGATTGAAAGTTTAAAATCCATCGTCAAATAAAAATGTTTCTTAAAATAAAAGTTTAAGAATTCAAATATAATCCTTTGTTTTTTAATATACAAGTTGAGAATCTAATATATAATTCAATTTTAAACAAGTCGTATTAAAAAATGAAGACTTTAACTTTCAAAAGTTATATTTCCAATTAAGTCCACTTGCTGCAATATAACGAAGAAATATGTCTGCGACAGGGAAGAGAAAGGGATAACGAAGAGATAAGAAAAGTTGGTGCACGAAATGGGGAATGGGCGACATACTTCACTCAGAAGTAAAATCGCCAAAAAAAGGTCAGCTTAAAGTTGGCAAGTCACGAGGTTAAGTCAGCTTAAAGTTGGCTCAGGTCATGAGGTTCAGAGATAATTTGGGTCAAGCGTTATTATATTATGCCTTCAACATTCCTTAGTCTTCAAATAATTTTATTGAAATATTAGTTTTTTTTATAGGTTTGAGAACCACTATTGTATCTAATTTCAAGAAATTATTTGTGGAAGATGATTTTCTCTAAATTTATTATCAATACAATTAAATAAGGAAGATTTTAATAGTAGCATCTCCATTCAATCATTCAAGATATTCTCCATGTCATTTCTTTTTTTTTACAACATTTTTTTCTCCTACAATTATTATAAGACTAACTCTCTAGTGAGTTTCTTATTTGAAGACTAACTCTCTAGAGGGCTTCTTATTTAACTTTTGAGCTTTTCACCTTCTTCGTAATTAAAACTAGAAATATGAAATCTCCCCTTCTTGGGAAGAATAAAAAGAACTAATTAGAAAGACTTGGCCCGCTTTCAACTTCACATTTGGTCAATTTGTCATTGAATGATTCAATGATCTGGTTTCTGAGGGTTATTGTAGTCTCAAATTTTCCCCTGTTTGGGTTTCTTGGATGGTTTGTGTTTGAGGTGCTTGGAGAATTCATGGATTTTATCTTGGGCTCTTTCTTCATTGAATTTTTATATGTAAAGCTCTTCGATTAATGCTTGAAGGATGTTTTGGAATTTGGTGTCTAAGGCTTCTAGCGATGGAAGTTTCTTGTATTCCATGAGTTGGTCTATGGTGATGCTTCCTTCATGCACTCTTATACTGCTCTAGGATGTGATTTTTTTAATTGGTATGTGGTCTTTTTTGTGAATCTTAGACGATTATATTATTTGGTCTTCTCTATTATATTTAATTAGTTGGATTTTTTATCATATTCTAATATGTATATATCTGGTATATTTTGCACACAATATATGACCCTTACATTATTCAATACAAGCACTCCCCATTGTTCTCCCATGGATGGGATCATTGGTTAGCACTTTTTAAATGTCAAATATTTGAAATATACAAAAAAATCAAATAATGAAAAAATTTAAAAAAAATTTAAAAATTAAAAATCATGACATGAGCATGACAGGATTACTAGATTACACTATTTACATATGTTATTTATCACATATTTAGTAGATAACATAATTTTTATATACAAATGCATTACATAGTATATGAGTATGATGCAAGACATAAATGTTACATATGGACATATAGATGTTGGACATATAGATGTTGGACTTTACTCTTACAAGTGGCCATGTCGATACTAGGTGCATCTTATCCCACATGTTTCACTATTACATGTTATATCTTTCTATGACCTCTCCACCATGTTTATATATCTATATTACTTACACATATCTTGATAGTTACTCATCTTACATAGTGTTACATAGATATGTTATTATACTATGAGTTGGCATTTATACATATAGATGATGTAGGTTAGTCTTTACTTATTATATGCTATATTGATAATATTCTGATTAAGGTAAACCCATTTTTGACTGGTGTAAAACTCAACTTAGACATTTTAGAAGCTTTGGGTCTCCCTTTGGCATACACAAGATGGAAGAGGATACAACTTACTAGAAAGACAAAAAGGATCCTGTCGAAAGAGGAAACAATAGTGAAATTAGCATAAAGGACCTCGTCAAAGGAGGATAATTAGTGGAAAGAGAAACAATCTCTTTTGCCTAGTGTAAGAATTAGCCGGTTTTAGATGGACTAAAAACCAGCCTGGACTAATGTAAAGAGGGGCTTAGGTCTCTAAAAACTCATCAGGATCCCCCATGGGACCCAAACCCAATAAAGATAATAAAGAGACCACCAATATGATATTGACTGCATATATAACTATCCTAGGCACATATGGAGGCCCATGTCTCTAGCACAATGAAACAAAAACCCAACACAACCTATGCAACAAGTGAGGCAATAGTAATGAAACAAAGGCCATTGAGGTTCCAAGAGAGACCTATAAATAACACACAAGAGTATGATTTTGACTAGATTGGGAGCTAGCCTAGATAGAAGGGGAGGTCTAGGTCTCCACAACAATAGGAAGAGTAGTAACCATTTTTTACTAGTGTAGGAATCAACCAATTTTAGCTAGGTTGAAAACTAGCCTAAGATAGTAGAGAAAGAGGCTCAAATCTGAAAAGAACCATTAAGATCCCTTGGGGACCTATAAACCGATTTTGGCTCATTACTCTCTTACATAATAGTTTAATTTGTGTTTGTCTATTGTGTGTGGCCTTTGGCCTTGTTTGATGTGAGATATTTATGTTTCTTATTTGAGACATCTTTATGTCCCTTGCATGCAATCCTTAGCATTGGCTTTTTACAACATATTTACATCCCTTGTGCACAGTTCTTGGCCTTGTTTGATGTAGAAATTTATGTTCTTTGATTGAGACATATTTATGTCCTTTGCTTGTGGCCCTTGGCCTTTTTTGTTGCAACATAATAATGTCCCTTATACATGGTCTTTGCCCTTATATGTGACACTAACTCTTAATATTTTTAAGCTTGTTGATACTTAGTGGTGTCATGATAAATATCATTTACTTTTATTGCATATTCCTATTTCATTATCTTTTAGTGATGGTTACTAATGCATGCTTCATTGATACATTTGTCTAGACATGAAACTTATATTCCATATATTACATATGTTAGATACATGACTTGATTGAAATATACATTACTATGATGACATAATCTCTACATGTTCACATGATTATACATGATATTACCTTTATTCATGACATGATACAATTAGCTCTTATTTTGAGATATTTAACTTGCATAACACATCCCTCGTCTCAAAATGGAGGCATTATAATGGAATTATCATAGAGACATTAGCCTCCTTAAATAATAAAAATACATATATTAGAGATTTAGAATGGTTCAAATATTAGATGGTTTGGTCACATGAAAGATATTAAAATATTAGTATAAATTGTAAAGTCATATGCCATGCATATGCACTCACTTTACAAAGACTTGAGTAAATATTCATATACACTTTGGTGCATATGCAGGTTTATAAGTTTTCACATGTGCATATATTTGACATACATGATATTATATTTAGCATATAGATGCATACAATTATATATTAGTTGGTACATATTTGAGGGACATGATATTTTTTCATGCATGTATACACACTTTCAGATTCATGAAACAAGATAATGGATCATGTATATACATAATATTACAATTTACAACTTAAATGGAAAATAGTTGCCATTACACTTCATTCTTGTTGACACTGAGCTCATGATGGGAATAAATTCTAGATCTAACACAAAATATGTTTCTAATATTTTGATTTGGATCTACAACTAGGTCAAAATAAATGAAGCCTTGATTCTATCTAGGTCAAAATCAGCAAAGGGTATATTTTGTCTACCAATTATGTCCCCTATAGTTGATTGTTTCCTTTGCTATTTTTTGGGAACTATTAATTTTAGGTTTTATTTGTATACAAAGTTAAATATATATTAAGGAATCACTTAAATTATTTAACTAGTAGATCTCTCTAATTTGTTTTTCCTTTGACCTTGACCTAATCTTCAACAAGTTTATGCATAAAATAGCGTGTGCCAGTTTGTTGGCTTCAGAAACCTCCTAATGAGTTATAACTAAACATCCCACATGTTTGGAATCATGAATCTATGTATCTCTAATGCCTGTGAATGAATCCAAACACAATGAGATGTAGGATTTCACATCCTTTCCCTAGATAATCAAATGTAAATATATTGATGAGAATTCCATATAGCTCATTATATCTAAAATAAAATCTCCATAAGTGTTGCCTTTTGGTTATATATTGCATTACATTTAATAGTTAAAGAGTTATCTAAGTAATAAATGAGTGAAATTTTCTTTTGATTGTATGTGATACATTGTTGAATCTTTATGTTGTTATTTATCTCTAACTTGGATGAAATGAGTATAGTTTTGTATACATAAATACATCCTTATGACAGGATCATTTTAAGAAGTCATCAAAGAATTTAGGCAACCCTTTTTGGCAACAGTTTTGAAGATTCGGTGATGAACACATTGAGCTCTAAATATCTGTAGCTCTGAAAACACTCTGAAGACCTATACAACAGTGCTCTAAAGATGCCCAGATGTGCTACATAGATGTCCATCTAGATCTTGCAGATCAAGATAATAACTCCAAAGAATAACTAGCATAGATTCGAAGAGATTATGTTTGGTTTTACAAAATAGAAGTAAATTTATATCTATATTATTTTAGACCATTAATATGAATAGTAATGTCTAAAAGGATATATCTAAATATGGAAAGTCTATATATATATAGACTTTTCATATTTAGATACATTCTTTTAGACAATACTATTCATAATAATGGTCTAAAATAATTTAGATATAAATTTACTTCTATTTTGTAAAACCAGACATAATCTCTTCGGATCTATGCTAGTTATTCTAGGTCTATTATTAGTTGAGTCAGTTCCAACACCTTATAAGCATAGGTTCTAATTCTTAGATCTTTTTTTTTAATAAATGGATTTGGCTATTCAGATCACTAGATTTTATATTCTATGAATAGTTGTTAAGATGTGCTTTAAATACATGTCTCCTTCTCATTCTAGATAATGAATGAATGAATGAATGGATAGAAATAGAATAATAGAGAACAATATTCAAGTGTAATTTTGTGAATCTGTATATGTTCCTATTGATAATAAAATAAATTTCAACATTCTTTTTTATTACTGAGTAAAAATTGATCATGTTCTAAGGAAGGAGCAAGGGCCCATTTATCTCTAAAGATTAAGACAAATTGGTATTTTTAGTTTTAGTTTAAAAGTATATTTATTTTGATTCAGGTATAATTCATTTTAATGCAAAGTGTGATTTCCCTTTCAAAGCAAAGAAAGGTGTGAATTTACTTTTAATGCAAGTATGTTTCCATTAAATGCAAAATTTATTTCAATTCAATGCAAATGAGTTTTATTTATGTAAAAGTGTGTTTTTCAATTTCATTGGAAGCAATGTTTGTTATCTCATCTCCATATTTAGAATCTGTCAAGAATTAATTTAAGTGATAACAGATAACATTCTCACATTTTGAAATATTACACTGTCATACCTAGTCAGGCAAGTTGAGTGAGGACACCATAATGTATTACGCGATATGTTTAAGTTCTAGATGTTGATGGTGTGAACTAAAGAGTCCTTTAAAAAGGAATGCCATATGAGATCTTTAGTTGGAAAAAAATTTAAATGTACTTCTATACAACTTATAATTAGAGTCTTATTTGTTGTTCTTATGATTTAGACATTAAGAGTAGAGTAAACCCCTAAAATAATGAACTGTTAAATCAAATATCAAATGATCTAATTGCATATAGCCTTGGACACTGGCCCTGATAGAAAATGATATCGATCTATCGATTGGTTAAATGAGAGGTATAATGACAACATATCATTTTTGGCATTGTTGACGTAGAAAACTTATCAATAAGTGTTAATGAGATCATATATTAGAGTTATACAAAAAAAATTTAAAAACATTCATAAAAATATAAAAACACAAAAACAATATAGGACTCTTTAGATTTATGAACCACCCAAGATATTCTCAAGGATGGTTTGCCTCTAAAGGATCCCAAATAAAACAAGAATAAGAGAGGATCCTATCTTTGTTGGAAAGATCAAGAAGTGAAAGAAAGGCAATTGAAAGCGGTATACAAATATTTTATGATTCATCTCATTAACAAAGTTCATCTTCACAAAGAGATTCTACAAGAAGAATATTATTCAAGATATAATCCCTTATAGGGAGAATTGATCTTGAGAACCAACTTTCTAAAATAGTTGGATTTGATCCACAAGCTCTAAAAAAAGAAGATATGATCACCAATAAAGATTCTCCTCCTGAGATAGATCATAGGTTTAGAACGTAAGAAGAGATCTTAGATTGCATTGATAACCAAATTTGGGAAGAAAATATGGGAGATGAACATGTACATGTAGAAAACCCTAATTGACAGCCTCAAGAGGATAGAACTTATTCCTATCCAATCGTCTTGGGTCTTGATGACATAACTTCCATGGAAAATATCTCACCATCTATTTTACCTACTTTTAGAAGTAAATCCTCAGAGGATCTAGATCATTTCTTCTTTGAATTTCAAGTTCTTTGTCAAACATATGACTATGTCACAAACAATCAAAAGTTGAAGTTATTCCCATCTACACTTAAGATTGTAACCATGAGATGGTTCATGGGCCTTGATGGTAATTCTATAAACACTTGGGATTAAATGGAAACTACATTTATTGACAAATATTATGATTATTATAGAGTTAGAGAATGAAAAGAATATTTTTTCAAGATTAAACAAAATGAAAATGAAAATTTAGAATATTACCTTGATAGGTTTATATTTACCCATAAACGGAGTGGTTTCTAACTCAGTAAAGAGGTCATCAAGATAGTATTTCTTAAAGGATTAGATGATTATGCACGTGATTATTTGAACCTAATGGAAAAAGGTAACATTTACAAGTTAACTTTTCATTGGATTTCATCATTATGTACTAACTACTCTAAGACAAGACCTAGAATAAGGAAATCAAGGTTAGAAAAATCACTTAAAGTTGGTCAATTAATGGAAGAATTTACTAATTTCAAAATAGATATTATAGTATAATTTAAATATGGATTAGATGGCCTCAAAGAAAAATTCAATGCCACAAATGTTGAATAATTATCAATATATTGTCTTAAATGTAGACTCAAACATGTAGTAAATATTGTCCTTTAGACAAAACAAAGGTATGTGGTATTTGTGACCTAGATCATGGCACCAATAATTGTAAACATCTTCCTACTATAAGAAACCAAGTAAAACAATTAGTACATACATTTCAGGAAGTGAACTTTATCTAAAGACAAGGGAACCAGTAATCCTAGCCACAAAATCAATTTAATCTAAGATTTCCTTCCAATCTATGGATGACACCATGGATTGGATAAGTCACACCACCAATGTGGGGACAACCACCATAACCATAAACATGGGGTACTCATGAATAAATGCCATAGGTGTGGGGAATGCCTCAAAATCCTTCACAATCCTAGGTGCAACAACAAAACCAACAACCACATTGGATACAACAGTCACCACCTCAATGGAAAAATCAATAATATCAAACATAGAGAAGGTTTCTTAAATAACAAGATTTGATGTCTTCACAAACTCAACCACAACCATTTAAGTAGTAGGTTAACCAACCATAGTTACCTACCCAACCAGTGGAAAATCCAAAGAATAGGTAAAATACACTTATTTATGAAGTTGATCAAGAAAGTAATGTTGTAATTGGTTCAATTGAGTTTAATAATATTCAACTCAGATCATGAAATGTAGTAGGAGATTCACCCATTACCATAACTAAAATTCCTAATGATGAAAACACTCCTAAGTCACTTGTAGTCCAAGAACCAAATGAGGACAAGGTAGAAGCCATAGCCACACCAACCACAATTCAAGATCCCCCTACTATTCCATTTCTTGAGAGACCTGTGGAAGAAAATATAAGGGAAGATTATGAATTGATGCATGGATTAAAAGAGATGAAGATAAAAATTCCAATGTTAAGATACATTAAGGATATTCTTGAATTGAATCAAATAATTAAAGGATTGTGCATCAAAGCACCAAGAAGGAATAAACAATATCCTAAAATAATTTAGGTAATTGATAAAATTGCTAATTTACTAGCAAGAAACATACTTGTTCCCAAATATGGAGACCTTGGTAGTCCTATAATGACTATGATAATTGAAAATAATTCCATTCTAAATGTGTTTGTATATCTCAGTGCTGTCATCAACATAATGATTGTCAACATGATAGAATCTTAATCCCTCACAAGGTTTTAACCTACCACTAGAATCTTGTAAATGATAGATCAATCCATTGTTGTACTTGAAGGAATCATAGAAAATGTGTTAGTCACCATATAATCATAGGAATACCATGTGTATTTTATGATCCTTCAATCTAAACCCAAGAGGATAAGATATCCAATCATTCTTGGAAGATCTTGGTTAGCTATAGTTGTAGCATGAATTGATGGTAGATTTAAAAATATGACCATTTATAATGAAATTCATGCTAAACAAATATCCATTTATCCTCCTACTAGACCTTCAATGGGTCTTTTTGAATATATATGAGTGGATCAACTTGAAAAAAATTAGACTAATGTGTCTTCTTTAGCCATGGTTACCATAAAAGAACATGTCCAAAAATTTAAGTAATAAATAATAGCTGATTTTGATCAAGAAAGCCTAGCTCCAAAGTCTAACATTTTATCTCTAAATTTCAATAGCCTAGCTTTGAAGTTTGAAAGCCTAGCTCTAAAGACTGATAGCTTAGCTCCAAAGACTGATAGCTTAGCTCTGAAGATTGAAAGCTTATCTCTAAAGATAAACAATCATGATTGGGAGGAATTAAAATCCACTATTGACAATCAAGACAATGTCATAAGTTCCCCAAACATGTTATCTGGTCCACAACATATTCAACAAGTCATAGCTGACTAGGTTTAAAATGAGCAGAATTCATTTTTACATGATTTTCATTGTCCATTGACCAACATGCTCTCCAAAAGTGAAACCTTTCACAAGGATGTAGATACACTTCACATGTTACTACCACACACATGTCCATTGAATGCCTTAATGAATGAATGCAAATAGTTAAATTCCATTATTCTAGGTACTAAATAGATTGCAATCCAACCTGATAAACTATTGAATATCAGTATCTGGTTGACTAACCAACAAGAAAGTAAAGTATTTAATGTATTGGTATGACACACATACTTGGGATTACACTGATATGAAAGGAATACATCCTAGTGTTTGTACACATCACATCTACATGGAAGATGTTAGGCCAATTATACAACCACAATGGAGAATTAAGTCAACCTTAAAAGAAATTGTAAAGAAAGAGATAGAAAAACTATTGGAAGTTATTTTTATTTATCCCATATCTGATAGTCAATGGGTTTCCCCTCTAGTTATTATGCTTAAGCAGAATGAAAAATGGATAATCTGTGTAGATTATAGATAATTGAATAAATCCACTATGAGAGACTACTTTCCTTTACCTTTTATTGATCAAGTTTTGGACAACTTGGTAGGGAAACAATATTTTTTTCTTAGATGGGTTGAGTGGATACAATCAAATAAAAATAGTTCCTCAAGATCAATATAAAACTATATTTAACCTACCTTTGGGGAACATTTTCTTATACAATCCTTATTTTTGGATCATGCAATGTACTTGCTACCTTTTAGAAAGTAGTGTTATCCATTTTTCTTAATCTTGAAAATGATTGTGTGGAAGTATACATGGATGATTTCATTATCCATGGCACTACATTTGGTAAATATTTGAATAATTTAGATAAAGTGCTTACCATATGTGAGGAACAACATGTATCTTTGAGTCATGAAAAGAGTATCATAATGGGTGATGAAGGAATAGTCTTAGGGCGTCATATCTCTTCTCAAGGAATAAAAGTGGATCCCAAAAAGATTGAGGTAACTTATAATCTCCCCATTTCTCAAACAAAAATAAATGTTAAAAGTTTTTTTGATCATGCAAGATATTACAGAAGATTTATTGAAGACTTTATCAAAATAGTTGCACCTATGTTTTTATTGTTAACAAAAAAAATTAATTTGTATGGAATGATAAGTGTTAAGAAGCTTTTGAAACATTAAAGAACAAACTCATAATTGCTCCAGTTTTGAAAGGACTTAATTGGAAACAACCTTTCATATCTATACTGATGATTCCAATAATGCATAAGGAATAGTTCTAGGATAAAGAGATGAGAAAGGAAAAATATATTCCATTTATTATATCATCAAGAATCTTACTCCCATAGAGAAGAACTATACTACCACAAAAAAATATTTTTTCTTTTGTTGTTTATATCATAAACAAGTTTAGGTATAACATTATTGGTTATTATGTATTTATTTATATAGATCATTCAGATATTAAGTACTCAATGAATAAACTAGTAGTAGGTAGGAGAATAATTATATGGCTATTACTATTGCAATAATTTAACATTATTATTATAGATAAATTTGGGAAGTATAATGTTGTTGATGACTTTTTGTCTAGAATGGTCACTACAGGTGAAAATGAATATGTGGAGGACTCTTTTCTAGATGAATAACTATTTTCTATATCTACATAATTCTCATGGTTTGTAGACATGATGAATTACTTAGAAATAAGGAAGTTTCCTCATTCCTTTACTTCTAAAAATAGAGAAATTTTGGTTAAAGCGAGTTCTCATTTTAAATGGCTTGAAGACATGTTTAAAAATAGACCTAATCATGTACTTTTTAGGTGTGTCAAAGAAGATGAAACATTTGACATCATAAGAGCATGCCATAGTGAACCAGGAGGACATTATTAAAAAAAATACCATTCATAAGATCCTTACCGAAGGTTAATATTGACCACCTCTTTACAAGACTATACAAAAGTTTGTATGGGAATGTGATCCTTGTCAAAGGGTGGGTAAGCCTACTCTATCCTCAGAAATGCCTCTCCATCCTTAAATAAGTTTAGAACCATTTAAGAAGTGGGGTTTGGAATTTATTGGACCAATAAACCCACCATCTCAAGGAAAAGAGTATTTTTTAATATGTACTAATTATGTTACTAAGTGGGATAAAGTGTAGGAACTCACCTTTGTTAAGAAGGAAATGGTTACTGATTTACTTTATCACAGGATAATGCTAAGATTTTTATCTCCTAGATTTATTATATCTAATCAAGGACCCCAATTCATGTTTATCATGATCAAGACTTTCATATAACTATATCAAATCAATCACCAAAAGTCTTCACCATATCACCCCCAAGCTAATGGGCAAGTGGAGGTCGCCAACTGAGAGTTGGAAAATATTATGATCAAAATAATGAACAACATAAAATATTGGGAAGATAGGGTACCTGAATTAGTTTGAGCATATAATATGACATAGAAGACTACCATAGGATTTTCTCTATACGGACTTTTTTTTGGAAAGATGCCTTTGTTACCAATAGAATTTGAACTATAGACATTGAAGACAACACCTAATATAAGAATTGACCTTGATGAGTCACAAAATAAAATAATAATGCAGCTAAATGGGTTGGATGAACTTAGAATGGATTCACTCACTCAAAACAACATGATCCAAAAGTAGAGAAAGTAGTGGCTGTCAGGAAATCAAGAGAACAACAAACATGCTCTGACTCCACTGGTTAGGATCTTGCTCCTCAGATAGAGCACAGTATGATTACCAAATATATAAGCAATTGAATATGCGGAAATAACCAGAAACACAAGTAACTAGAATTCACCAATAGCACAGAATATGAGAGACAATACACTCTCTTGTATTAACACTAACAGAAAAGAATACATCAAAGAGCCGCCACACTCTTCCACCTTACAGAGATTCGCCACACCTCAAGTGTACAGTAATTCTTCTCACACACACTCTCCTACACAAAAAACGGTCCCAACAACCAACTCACACACAGAATTGGTGTTCACCTCACCAACCAGTCAGTAATAACCCTGCCGGTACATCAAGCACTCTATAGCACTTCAAGCTGATCTCTCATGAACCTGCAACCTGCAATTCAAAGACCAAACTTACATGTAGATCACCAATGAGCTTGCAACAGCCTGCAACTCATAGATCTTACAACTAGAAGGAACTCTTCCTTTCTATCTCATGCCTTAAACAATACATGCCAATGGGTCTATAAATAGATCCCTAACTCAAACAATAACTAAGACTCTTAATTTAGACAATTATCCTCGCAACCCAAGACTCTGGCTGGTCTTGACATGCAAACTCATCGTTCACTTAACTAACTGTCCGTGAAACGAACACTTTGGGAACACACAGGCGACCGACGCCGGTCCCTGCTGGTCTGGTTCTGCCGACGTCGGCCGACTTCCTGCCGTCGCCGGTTGCCTTCTGCACTGGATCCTGCCGACGTCGGTCATGTTGCCGACGCCGGTTCCTGTAGAACTCAGCAACCTTCGGTTCCTAGTTTGCAAAGGTTGAAGCTTTTAGCTCCACACCCTAACAGTGGCATGATACTCACATTAGAGGAAAAAAAATTCAAGAAGGAGATTGGGCACTTCTATTTGATTCTAAATTATATAATTTCAAAGGCAAGCTCAAGACAAGATGGTTGGGGCCATACCTAATCAAAACCATTCATAAAAATGGCTTTGTCTATCTTTTGGTCAATGGTCACAGATTTAAGGTGTATAGAAGACCTCTTAGTAAGGAAGAATTCATTAAAAAAACTAAGAACAATTTGACCTTGTGGAAGAACCTGGATCTTCCACTCAGGCCAAATACTATTTGTAGCAGATATCTAATAAAGGAGTACTAAAAAATAACAAATGGTAATTTTCCTCCCTCAAAAATTAAAAAAAAATAAAAATTATAAAATAAATAAAATAAAAAAGTACAAAAAAACTACTAAAAGGTGAAAATCAGAAATAACACTTTGTAGGAAAAACTTCTGCAATAAACATAAATTATTATCTTGTCAGCTAACCTTATTTTCTCAAAAAAAATTATCCTTATAGGACACATGATAATTTTAGGAGATAATCATGGATATCCGTACAATAGAGATGAAGTTGTACTTCTTTTTAAAAAGGTTGGCATTTTTTGTTTTATGTTCTACATGTGTGACCATTAGATGAACAACACTTTTCATTATGGATAAGTTCTTGTGATGCCACATGGATATGATTAAAATTAGTACCATCTCCAAAATTCAAGATTTAATTTGAAGTTATTTTAAAGTACCTTTTCAAAATATATGACTTGATGCAAAAATCATTATGAGTATTATTTTAGAGGTTATCTTGATAGTGACCTAAAAAGTGTTTTCTCATTAAAACTCTACATGCTCTACAGTGTTTGACCATAATTGTAGCCATAATTTTGTGATATACCTTTATTTGTTATTCATTATTGTATCACATCCCCATTTCTTGCCTTCACCTTTATTCTATAATTTTGTGCTAAGTTTTTCATCTCACAAGTAGGTTTTCAAGAGTATATGAACAACTCCAAAGATAGGAGGCAAAAATAAGAAAAATGAACCAAAGTCAGTAGAAGCATTGCTACAAGATGAATCAACAAGGGTTATTTTTGAGATGATAGGATGGCTAAATTTTTTGAAAACATTTTAGGGTTTTTAGGAAAATATTGTCTAGGAATTTTTTTAATTTTTTGATGAGGATAATTCTATTATCCAAGGTGAGCATATTCTAGTGAATTCCTTTGTGATCAGTACACTCTCTATAATTATTGAGGAGGGTGTGGTTGTCATTGATAAATTAAGTTTTATCTGTTTAATTCAAATGCTCATTGATGGAAATGATTTCTATCCTAGATTGGCCAAAACCTCAAAAGGTGTGTCCATATGAATCATTCGAGATAGTCTTCCACATCCATGGTAAAATGTTGCATATTGGGTCATGAAGTATCTTACCTATGATGGCCAATTCACTATGGTCGATGGAGATACCATTAATATTCTCATTCATTTGAGGAAATGAGCCATAAACTAGAATACCAGGTAAACCTACCATCCTTTCTTCACCATTCTATGAATAATGTAGTTCAAACATTAAAAAATGGAACTGGGTCAGTCAGACATCATGGTTTTATTCACCTCATTTGTTGGCATCATTTTATACAAAAACCTAAGAGTGAAAAGGCCTAGTCCTCATTTCTACAAAAATCATCCCAAACTTATGGTAAGAGATCACCACATCTTATTTATCATCCTCCTAAAATAACAAAAATAAAAGCAGGTTCATATTTAGTTCCCTTAGCTCTGAAGATGTTGTGCCAAAAGTCAAAAATAAAAATGGGGGTTACATTAGAAAAACCTACTCCACTAGTCAAGCCTTGGTAGTGAAGTCATCAGCTAATCCTCCAAAATAAAGAAGAAGGAGATGTATAAGTAACCAAAATTTTGGGAAGTCTAAGCTCTCCCATTAAAGACATGGATGCTAAACAAATAGTTGAATAAGAAACCCTTGCATAGGAAATTGTAATTGAAGAAGAAACCCTTGCATAGGGAATTATAGCTAAAGAAGAAGAAATACATTTACTCACTATATCTGATAAGGGTAAAGCTCCACTAATACAAGAAGGCTCATATTCTCCCCAATATTCTCATGAAGATGAGGAGTTGTACATGCTATGACTTTATCCCAGCATGAGGAAACCATTAGACAACAATAGGTAAAGTTGGATTTTCTTTGATTAACACTACAAGGTAAGAATAAAACTATTTCTATTTTGGAAAGAAGATATGAAGATTATGTTGATCAAGTTAGGTCACAATAATTAATCATTACAGTAGTTAATGCTGAGCAGACTAGAATACATAGTAATTTTTTTCCCATTCTCATGAATTGAGCACCTTACAAAATTCCCTTATAAATAATGATGCCCAAATTCTTAATTTAAAAAATTCTATTGATGGTAAGGATACTAAGATTAATAATTTTCAAAATTATATTAATGGTAAAAATGTATTTCTTGCTCAATAAACTATTTGTATATAAGAGCTAACCACTCAGACTATAGAGTTGCAAGCTTCCTTAAAAGCTATGTAAATGGAAACTAAAGAAATAATTATACAAAATGAAGAACCTAAAAGGAATATTCCTTCCTTCCCTTTACCACTTCATAATATGATTTTAGTTTGGAATAAATATTAGCATAAGATTCAAAAATTGGAAGAATAAAATTTCAAGATCAAAGCTGAGTCTGAACAATAATTGTAGAAAGCTCAAACTTCCATTTAGAATAATTATGAAATTAATGAAAAATTGTTGTCTTGTAGACAACCTTATTATTTTTATGTTGTATTTATTCATGAACAATTTTAAAAGTGGTAGATGCAATTAATTTCTCTTGGTTTTACCCATATTATTGAGGATGAGAATATGTTTATGGATGTCTTTCTAAAAAGTACCACATAAAGATGGGATGAAATTTGTGACTTCTATCTTTGTAACATGTTGTTCGGTTGCTAGTCTAGATTTTTAATGAACTTATTTATATGGAAAACACAATTACATTCTTTCCTTTCTACCATGAGAAATATGATAGCATGTGAACACACACACAATAAATTCTTTGAATTATAAAACACTATAGGTTTGTGCATGAGACCTCAGTTTCTAGAGGTCTGTAAACTCCTTGCTACTTTCTAACCTATGTATCATATGTATATGAAAAACAAATATCATGAATTGCTGAGAGAAAATGTAGTAGCTTTCAAATCTTTTATGAGCCAACATCCATCAACTCCATCAATGTAAGTATAAATATGTCTGATACTTTGCCTATTAATTTAAAACATAGGGAAGTTATGAGTCCCACCACCATCAAGTCGAATATTTAGAGAGCTCAGGTGGTAGCTAAAATTATCACTTAGCTCTTGAATGAAATAAGATTAGATGTGGGGATTAGAATGAGATTTAGGCCTCCCATTCTTCTTTGTCCTATGTCTCCTTGGAAAAATTGGCACAATCAGACAAAAAAATAATTTCAGGTATGGTTGCATACAATGGTAAAATATTTTGGATTTCTAACAAGAAATCATTATGATTGGGGCCATCACTTTCAGATCTATGATCTCAGTCAATAGTTGGAATCTAGACTTTTAGATTGAAGAATAGTTCTTCCACTGGTTTGTAAGAGAACTTGACAAATGTGAAGTGTGGGGGAATTATCGAAGTTGTTGCCAAAATTTGGATAACGCGAGTGCAATGGAGACATGATCACACAAGATGAACAAGTGCACACCACAAGATGATAAAGCAATTTGAAAATAAGAAGATAAATTGCATAAGACAAAATGGAGAAAACTAAAATCTGATTAACATGAATTGGCCAAAATGAAGAATACATATATGAGAGCTAGTAAGTAACTCCTCCACAAATGGTGGTCAAAGCACCACAAGAATAGACTCCTCCACAAAAGGTGGTCAAAGCACCCCAAGAATAGACTCCTCCAAAAAAGGTGGTGACAAGGTGCCAAGAATAGAGAAGTAACTCCCATACCCGGAATAACCGGTCAAAGGAGTCACTTATGACATTCTTATGACACCTTATGAAACAAATATGACACACAATCTCCACATAAGCTAGCCTATCTCACAAATGTAGGAAAACTCCATGTATGCACAAATATATAATATTCCCTAATTAATAAATAGGGAAAAATAAAAACCTACACTAATACCCCCCATAAGCGTAGCTTAGGTGGGTAGTGTGGAAATAAAAAATGGGTCTCGACAACTAGGCCTGATGAGGTACCCATGTACAAATGCAATCTCCCATAAGATAGAGAAAAGGAGAAAACCCGTAGGAAAAAACTCCCCCCCCCCCAAAAGAGAGACATAAAAGAAGAGAAGAGGCTAGAAGGCCCTCCTGAAGATGATGATGCTGCAGATGTAGACCACACCCCAAGAAGAGCTCATAGATAAATGAACTTGCTCTCAGTGAAAGGTTTGGTGAAGATGTCTGCAACCTGCTCCGAAGACTGGCAACATATCAAGTCAATGACCTGACTATGAATAAGCTCCCAAATGAAATGCATGTGAATCTCTATGTGCTTGGTCCACTGGTGCTGAACTAGATTCCTGCAAATCTAAATGGTACTCTGGTTGTCACAATAAATGATGGTGGGCTACCTGATAGGAATGCCAAACTCAAAAAGAATCCCTTGAAGCCAAATAGCCTCAGTAGTTGCATTAATAGCTCCCTTGTACTCTGCCTCTGTGAATGATATAGCAATAGCATTTTATTTCTTTCTAAACCAACTAATAGGACCAAAACCTAGAGAGAAACTGTAACCAGAAGTGGACTTGCGAGTCTGTGAATCACCAGCCCAGTCTGAATCTGTATATCCAACCAAGACAACCTCTGTGCCAAATTTGTAATGAATCCCATATCTATGTGAACCCTGTATGTAATTCAAGATCCTCTTAGCTACTTTCCAATGCAGCTCATGGGGTTCCTGCATGAATCTAGAGACAAGTCCCACTGCATATGATATGTCAGGCCTAGTGTGAGTCAAGTAGATGAGACTACCAACAAGTTGTCGATATCTAGTGGCATCAACCAATGGTGAAGAACAATCAGCCTCAAGCTTGACTCTTGATAGAAAGGGAGTCGGAGATGGTTTACAATCAGCCATGTGAAACCGAGCCAATAAGTCGAGAGCATATTTAGGCTGTGCAAGAGAAATCCCTGAATCTGACTGTGAGATCTCGATGCCAAGGAAGTAGTGTAATAAACCTAAGTCTGTCATGTCAAATCTATCCTAGAGAGATGCCTTCAATGCTGCAATAGCCGATGAAGAACTCTCGGTGATCAAAAGGTCATCAACATATAGAACCAAAATCAAGAGCGAATCATCCTACCGCAAGAAGTAGACATTGGGATCAGAATGGTACCTAGTGAAACCTGCTATGAGAAGGAAGGAATCCATCTTGGCATACCAAGCCCAAGGAGCCTGTTTGAGGCCATAGATAGATTTATTAAGTCTACATACTAAGGAAGAATCTTGAACAAATCTTGGCGGTTGCTCCATGTAGATCTCCTCCTCTAGGTCTCCGTGAAGAAAGGCACTCTTCACATCCATCTAATGCACATTCCAACCATGTGCTACGACAATAGCCAAGGTGAGTCAGATAGAAATCATCTTTGCAATGGGTGTAAAGGTCTCTGAGTAGTCAATGCCTGCCACCTATAAAAACCTTTGGCGACCAATCACACCTTGTACTTATCGACTGACCCATCTGCTACAAACTTGGTCTAATATATCCACCTACATCAAAACATCTTTCTTCCCTTAAGAAGCGAAGTCAAACCCCAAGTGTGATTTTTTATTAAGGAAGAATATTCTTCCTCCATAGAATTATCCCACTCAGGTACCCCCGATGCCTCTCAAAAAGACTGTGGATCTGAAACTGAAACATAGAAGGCATGTGGGTCTCTCTGAAAATCCCCCCTAGTACGTCTGTCATCTGCGGGATCTCCTACCCAAGTGCCAACACTCTCAAGTGTCCGTCTGGCCCAAAGTGGCCTAGAAGTGGGTGAGTTAGGTGCTAACACCTCATCTTTTGACTGACTAGAGGTGGATGACTCTTCATCACTGTCCTCGTTGTTTAAACTCGAAGAAGAAGATGACTCTGGCTCAAGAACCTACTGTGGCTGATCTGAATCTGACGAGGAATCATCATGAAGTAGATCCGATGAGGGAGAAGAAGTGTCAAGTGTTGAGTCTCTAGGACTCTCCTGAAAATGGACACTTCTCTCGATGAACAACTCATGAGTGATAGGATCTAGAAGTCAATATCCCTTAATACCATTTGGATATCCTACAAAGATGCAAGGCTTGGATTGATGTTTCATAGCTTTGCATTTCTTCTTTGGAATGCGGGCCATGGCTGGGGATCCAAAAACCCTGAGGTGCTCAACATCAAGTTTCCTTTTATGCCAAGCTTCAAAGGGTGTTATCCCTTTCAAAGCTTTGTGAGGAACCCTGTTCTGAATGTAGCAAGCACAATTGATGGCTTCAGCCCAATACTATGGTGCTAAGGATTTGGAGTGAATTATACAGCTAGCCATCTCTTTCAAGAACCTATTCTTACGTTTTGCAACCAATCAATCTCCTCTGTGGTGCAAAACTGCTCAAACCTGATGCTGACATACTCCCCTCCATTATCAGTTCAAAGAACCTTGATGGATTTCTCACTCTATTTCTCAAGAAGAGCCTTAAAGTCTAGAAAATTTTCAAACACTTCAGACTTTTGTTTGAGAAAATATATCCAAGTGTACCTAAAAAAATCATCAATGAAAGTGAGGATGTACTTGGCCCTTTTGAAAGATGGTTTGGGAAAGGGTCCTGATACATCACTGTGGACTAACTCCAAGGGTTGTGTAGCCCTCCAAGCTTTGACTTTGTCAAATTTTGCTTCGAGATGCTTCCCAAGGGAGCACCCCTCGTAAAGTCCTTTTGAGAATTAGACACTAGGCAAGCCAATGACCATGTCATTTTTACAAAGTTGCTCAAGATAGCGGTAGTTAAGGTGGCCAAACCGCTCATGCCACAATTTTCTAACTCTATTTGAATGAGTCAGCAATGTTGTAGGAGAAGAATCTGATGCAAAATGTGAGAAGGTGTATAACCTAGCTTGGTGATTTGCCCTACCCACTGCCACTGTAGTATCACTATGCAACTCCCTGATAGACACTGAATCTGGTGAAAATTCAACTCTCATGCCCCGACCAATGTGAGTGATTTGGTACATTGATAGGAGATTGGTTGAAAGAGAAGGAACACTTAGAACATTATTGAATGTTCCTCCTTCCATTTCAACTGACCCTCTCCCTGAAATAGAAACTGATGTGTCATCACCCAAACTAATTGAAGTCATGCTACAAGGCTCTAAAGATGAAAACTCAACTAGTGAAGAGCCCATGTGGTGAGAAGCACCTGAGTCTATGACCCATGAAGATGTAGAAGCTATAGTTGCTATAAGGGCCTTGCCCTTTTTTTTCTCCTTACCCTTGCCTTTTGCCTTAGTAGAATCTTGGGTTGATGAATTATGCTTGATGGACTTAGGAACACCTATGTTGTTCTTCTCTAGAAGATGAGTTAGGTGATCTATTTGTTTCTTCATGCACTTGTGTTCATCATGCCCTATCTTTTTACAATAGGCACACTTAACCTTCTCCTTCTTCAGTTTAGCATTGGAGGATGAAGACTTAGTGTTGTTTTTGGCAGGATTATTGTTTTCTTTCTTCTTCTCCTGGTCCTTATTCTTTTTCTTCTTCTCCTTTGTTGAAGTCTTATCTTTACCATTTCCAGCTATCAAGGCTTGGGGTTGAGTAGACTTCATTGTGCCCATCTGAATTAGCTTATCTTTCTCCCTAGTCAAGTCGGCAATGAATGAATCTAAAGAAGGCATTTTTCATGTAGTGCCAAAGGCACTTTTAGTGGCATGGAAAGTGGAGACAAAGACTGAATAGCTTGGACTTAGCTTTGAGAGAATAGAAAGTATGAGTTGATCATCTTTCTTATCTATCCCACATTCTTTCAATTGCAATCTAAGGGCCTTAAACTTAGTAAAGAAGTTCTGTAGGGTGTTAAAGTTGCTAGGACTTAGACTTATGAGTTCGTTTTCGAGCTCATGACCTCTCATCTCATCAAGCTTCCTAAACAAATTTTCTAAGGTGTCTCATATTGTTGGGGATCAACCAACAATGGATTACACTTATGAAAGCAATCAATGCGGAAATAAATCAGATAGATAAGTAACTGAAATGATAAATAGCACAGAACAAGATATACAAGAAAACACCCTGAAAACTTGTATTAAAAACTCTTTACAATAGGAATACAAATGAAGAACTTTGTTCTTCCACACCTCTCTCAGATGCACACAAGATCTCTCACTAGATCTCTATTCCTTAAGAGCTTTCTCTAAAGTACAGTCCTTCAAACATTCACAATGTTCTACTTCGTACTCAATTACACTCTCTCATTCATTCATCATCTTACAATAGCTTAGAAGATCTCTCCTACATATAGAAATAGGAGACTTGAGCATGCTCTTACAACAAACAGTTAAGCCTCTTCAACAAGGGCTCTAAAAATAACATTGCTAACAATAGAGACGCGAGCATGAGCCTACAACTCAAACTCATCATGCAAACACTCGCTTCTGTCCTCGGAAATAGCTCTCTGGACACGCAGGTAACCGACGTCGGTTCCTGTCTGTTCGCCTGTGACCGTCGCCGGCCGACCATACTGCCGACGTCGGCGCCTCTGAACTGCAACTGACCGACGTCGGTCGCTCCTGACCGACGCCGGCGTCTGTGTAGACCCGAACTTTTTTGTCTATGCTCCTTGGTGAAGCTTTTAGCTCCACATACCTAACAATCTCCCACTTGGAGATAAACCAGCTGCACCAATACCTGTACAGCAAGATCTTCTAGCTCCTCCATCTTCAACTCAATCGTGAAGACCAATAGAAGTTGAATGAAGATTCAACTTCTCCTTAGTAACCGGCTTTGTTAGCATATCCGCAGGATTCATGTCTGTATGGATCTTCTCCAGCTTCAACTCACCATCTTCCAATACCTGCCGTATGAAGTGGTACCTTAGCTGTATGTGTTTGGTTCTAGAATGGAAAGCTGAGTTCTTAGCCAAATGGATTGCGCTTTGACTGTCACTATGCAATCTGCAACTCCCATGCTCCCTTCCAAGCTCTTCCATGAACCGTGTCATCCATATCATTTCCTTGCTAGCTTCTGTAGCTGCAATATATTCTGCTTCTGTAGTTGACAAGGCTACAACCTTCTGCAACTTAGAAATCCAACTAACTGCCGTCCCACCTACAGTAAAAACATAACCTGTGGTGCTCCTCCTGCCATCCAAATCCCCTGCCATATCTGAATCTACATAGCCATGTAGAGACGTATTTGAACCTCCATAGCATAAGTGTCTGCTGCTGGTTCCTCTCAGATATCTAAGGATCCATTGTACTGCTTTCCAATGTTCCTTTCCTGGATTGGCCATATACCTGCTTACTACTCCCACTGCTTGGGCAATATCTGGTCTAGTACACACCATTGCATACATCAAACTTCCTACTGCGGAAGAATATGGAACCTTGTTCATGTACTCTACCTCATCATGTGAATTGGGACATTGTTCTTTGCTTAACTTGAAATGTCCTGCCAAAGGTGTGCTTACCGGTTTTGCATCCTGCATGTTGAACCGTTTCAACACCCTGTCCACATAGTCTTCTTGAGACAATATCAACCTGTGATTTTCTCTGTCTCTCTTAATTCTCATGCCAAGGATTTTCTTAGCTGCTCCCAAATCCTTCATGGCAAACGTTTGAGCTAACTTCTCCTTAAGCTCTGAGATGTCCTGCATGTGAGACCCTGCAACCAGCATGTCATCTACATACAACAATAGAATAATGTATCTACTGTTATCAAATCTCTTAAAGTATACACAATGGTCTGATTGACACCTACTGAAACCATGCTCAGTCATAAACCTGTCAAATTTCAAGTACCATTGCCTTGGAGCTTGCTTGAGGCCATACAAGCTTTTCTTTAACCTGCACACTAGTTTCTCCTTACCCTTGACCTCGAAACCTTCTGGCTGTTCCATGTAAATTTCCTCATCTAAATCTCCATGAAGAAATGCTGTTTTAACATCTAGCTGCTCGAGATGCAAATCCTCAAAAGCAACCAAAGATAGTACAACCCTTATAGAAGTCATCTTAACAACTGGAGAAAATTTTTTGCCAAAGTCAATACCTGGCTTTTGTGCAAACCCTTTTACAACCAATCTGGCCTTGTATCTCATCTGACCATCTTCACCTTCCTTTAACCTGTAAGTCCACCTGTTCTTCAGTGTTCTCTTACCAGCTAGCAATTCAACCAAATCCCATGTTTGGTTCTCTCTTAAGGACTCCATCTCCTCAATCATGCCATGCTCCCACTTACTCCTGGACTCCACCTGTAAAGCTTCTTCAAAACTTTCTGGTTCTCCACCATCGGTTAGCAATAAATAATATAAAGAATGAGAGTATCTAATTGGAGGCTTACTTACCCTTTCAGACCTCCTGATTGGTGTCTTGGACTCGTTTTCAACAATCTGTCCATCCAAATTTTCTGACAGTGACCGACCTCGGCCACCTGTAGACCTGTTACTGGCCGACGCCGGTTCTTCCTGGCCGACGCCGGTGCCTGGTCTACCGACGTCGGTCTCTGTATGACCGACATCGGTTTCTGTACTGCCGACGCCGGTGCCAAACCTGCCGACGTCGGTCTCTGTGTTTTCCTGTAAGTGATTATTTCTTTCTCCCGCGAGCTCATTTTGGACCATAACTTCGTCCAACTCATTATTGCTCTGCCCAGCTTGATCTAGCTTCCTTGTCTGATCACTGTACATCACTCTTTCGTTGAAAACAACATCACGGCTCCTGATTACCTTGTTAGTTCCTAGATTCCAAAATCTGAAACCAAAATCATCTGAGCCATAGCCTATAAACGTGCACCTCATAGACTTAGCATCAAGCTTCTTTCTATTTTCCTTATCTATGTGCACAAAGGCTTCACAACCAAAAACTTTGAGATATGAAAGATCAACCTTTTTACCTGTCCATGCCTCTTCTGGAATTCCACCATCCAAAGCTGTAGAGGGTCCTCTGTTGATCAGGTACACTGCGGTGTCAACTGCTTCTGCCCAAAACTCTAAGGGCAACCCTGCATGCAATCTCATACATCTTGCACGCTCCATAATAGTCCTGTTCATCCTTTCAGCAATACCATTCTGTTGAGGTGTCCTTGGAACTGTCCTTTGCCTACGGATCCCATTCATATAACAATACAATTTGAACTTAAGACTGCAGAACTCACCACCATTATCGGATCTCAAGCACTTTAATCTTTTGCCTGTTTCATTCTCAACCATGGCTTTCCATATCTTAAAGGTCTCAAAAACATCAGATTTCTTTTTAATACAGTAGATCCATACCTTTCTTGTGGCGTCATCTATGAATGTAACATAGTACTGTGATCCGCCAATAGAGGCTACATGAGCCGGTCCCCACACGTCTGTGTGAACAAGCTGCAACTTTTGCCTTTTCTTAGTAGATCCAGTCTTTAGAAAACTAACCCTTTTCTGTTTTCCAAACACACAATGCTCACAAAATTCTAGATCCATACTTTTCAAATCTGAAAGCATACCTTTAGACTTAAGGATAGACATCCCCTTCTCACTCATGTGGCCAAGCCTTGAGTGCCACAATTTAGCATCCACATCTGAAGTAGATAAAACTGAAGGAGATTTGTTAGTAATACAATTACACAAATAGAGAGTACCTTCTCTCTTACCTCTGGCCATAACAAGTGCACCCTTGGTCACTTTCCAAGAATCTGCTGTGAGAGTTACTGTACAACCCTCATCACCAAGCTTACCTGCAGAAATCAGATTTCTCTTTAAACTAGGAACATGCATCACATCCCTCAACACCCATGTGTTGCCATTCTGCATCTTTAGCTGCACTTTACCTTTGCCAATAATCTTGCAAGGCTCATCATCCCCCAAGTATACTATTCCAAAATCTCCATGGACATAGTCACTGAAATATTCTCTGTTAGGGGTAACATGGAAAGATGCACCAGAATCTAATACCCAAGATTCTATGTTATTATGCAAAGAGAAAATAAGAGCATCCTGTGCAATACCTGCAACCTTTGTCTCTTCCTTTCCTTCGTGCTGATTGTCCTCCTTAGGCTTTGACCAGCAATCTCTGCTTATGTGCCCCAACTTTCCACAGTTCCAGCATTGTGGCCCTCTGCCATTCCTGGATTTGGATCTGCCTCTTCCCTTAGACTTAGATCTTGATCTCCTCTTGCTCCTTTCTTTTTGCCTTCCTCTGCTTTCGAAATTTAAAGCATTCCCAGATGTCCCAGAAGTCTCTTCTGTGCTTTTCCTGCGTATTTCCTCATTCAAAATAACACTAACCACATCCTCTACTTTTAAAATATTCGAAGCAGAAGCAGTATTAGAAACTGCCATTACCAAGCCATGCCAGCTTTCAGGCAAAGAACATAAAATTAAAAGAGCCTTTATTTCATCTTCAAATGAAATATTAACAGAACTTAACTGATTAACAATACCATGGAAATCATTCAGGTGATTAGAAACAGATCCACCTTCTTGCATATGCAAATTAAATAACTGCTTCATCAAATATACCTTGTTTGAAGCGGAGGGTTTTTCATATAGATTTGCTAACGTGGTCATTAACTCTACCGTAGTTTTTGCCTGTGACAAATTAGATATCACAGTGGAGGCCAGACTCAGTCTTATAGAACCAAGAGCCTTTCTGTCAAGAACTTCCCATTCTTCGTCCTCCATGTCCTTGGGCTTCTTTGCTATCCCACCTAACGGTAAGTAAAGATCCTTCTGATACAGATAGTCCTCTATCTGCATTCTCCAGTGCTGATAGTTCTTGCCATTAAACTTTTCCATTCTCAACTTACTTTCCTCTGCCATTGCTTCTCCCACTCAAACAGAAATCCCTGTGAGCAACCTGTAATCCGAACACACTACATAGATCTGAACCACCTGTTAGTGAACCTGAGCTCTGATACCACTTGTTGGGGATCAACCAACAATGGATTACACTTATGAAAGCAATCAATGCGGAAATAAATCAGATAGATAAGTAACTGAAATGATAAATAGCACAGAACAAGATATACAAGAAAACACCCTGAAAACTTGTATTAAAAACTCTTTACAATAGGAATACAAATGAAGAACTTTGTTCTTCCACACCTCTCTCAGATGCACACAAGATCTCTCACTAGATCTCTATTCCTTAAGAGCTTTCTCTAAAGTACAGTCCTTCAAACATTCACAATGTTCTACTTCGTACTCAATTACACTCTCTCATTCATTCATCATCTTACAATAGCTTAGAAGATCTCTCCTACATATAGAAATAGGAGACTTGAGCATGCTCTTACAACAAACAGTTAAGCCTCTTCAACAAGGGCTCTAAAAATAACATTGCTAACAATAGAGACGCGAGCATGAGCCTACAACTCAAACTCATCATGCAAACACTCGCTTCTGTCCTCGGAAATAGCTCTCTGGACACGCAGGTAACCGACGTCGGTTCCTGTCTGTTCGCCTGTGACCGTCGCCGGCCGACCATACTGCCGACGTCGGCGCCTCTGAACTGCAACTGACCGACGTCGGTCGCTCCTGACCGACGCCGGCGTCTGTGTAGACCCGAACTTGTTTGTCTATGCTCCTTGGTGAAGCTTTTAGCTCCACATACCTAACACATATGTCATTAGGAGTTTTAGAGAATTCTAAGTGGAAGAGAAGTTCTGGAGACACAGACAAGCTCAGTAACCTAAAGGCTTTATCACTACGGTTGTACTACTTAACCTTTTCAGTATCTGTTTTAGGTTCTACTTCTGTACCCATGGTGATCCTATACAACCCTTTGCTTCTAAGAATGATTGAAATTTTAACTTTTCATTCATGATAGTTGAAGGGTGTTAGGGGTTTAAGTTGAAAAGAATCTATTTTTTAGCTAAATTTAGGTGAAGTTGTGTTGATTGCAAGTTGTGAATGTATGCAGAAAGGAGAATGAAAGTAAGTTGTGAAAAGCAATCACACCCTCCCCCCAAAATATTGAGCCCCACAAAAATATGAAAATGCATGCTCAAAAGACGTCAGACTCAGCCAAAAATGTGTCTTAGAGCAATCAGTGAAAGACTAAAGCAAACAGGACGTCGGACTCAGCCAAAAATGCATCCCGGGAGACCCAAATTTTTAGCACTTTATAAACTAGTGAATTTTAAAAAAATAATAATTCTACGCTATGGAGAATTTAATTACAAGCACTTTTGCAAAAAATAGCACCCAAAACCAAGCTACCGTTTGCAAGATATTAAAGTTACAATTTTCTCGTAAACTAGTGTTTTTGCAAAAAAAAGCACTAAAACATTAAAAAAATGCCAGTTATAGGAAGAGAAATTGGCCTTCCAACCACTCATTAGATTTGGCACAGAATGAGGAATCCAAATGAGGTTTGTGTGAGGGGGAATTGGCCTCCTATCAACCCAGGCCTCACCCTTCGTCTTCGACAGGCGAAGATATAAGTTTTAATTGAAAATCCCCAAAATACAAAACTGCCTAAAAACTTTAATACTCAGCCAAATTGACTGATTTTTGTTTTAACAGGTCAATTTTAACTAATATAATTGAAGCATAGATAGAATTAACCTGCTGGCCAAGCATCCAAGTGTCCACATGGGACGCCAAAAACACAGTTCAGAATTTTACTAGCAGAAAAGACAAAAAATAGCAGAATGTTTTCCAAAAAACAAGGCACATTTCTAATTTTCTGGGCAAGAAAGGTCAGAGAAACTGAAATCACAGACCTCACAAATCCCAATGCACAACAGGGTAGTTTCAACGCAATAGAGAAGACCCAAAAAAATGCGCCATTTTCTAAAAAAAAGCCCTGTTTTGGACTGTCTGAGGCATACAGATGGAAATAAAATATGCTAGAAGGACGTTAGAGGTTTAATAGAACTGAAGGCCTTGCTGAAGTTGGCGCAAACTTACAGACTTGCGCGCCATACAACTGAAAATGAAGGCTGTTTTGGATTCCATACAGCTGAAAATGAAGGCTGTTTTGGACGTCGTACAACTGAAGGCATGGACGGACAGAAACTAAGCGCCAACCTTCTTCTTTGAGCTGTTGAATGCAACTCCTTATGTTGTTGAATGTTGTTCCTCCTTCTGCTGCTGAACATAACAATGGACACCCAAAGGCCAAGGATTTCCAAAGAAACTAACCAGAAAAGATTTTGAAGTTTTTTTTTTTTAAGACCAAATCTAGAATAATAAAAGAGAACTCCACTCCTCTTGATTTCAAAATAAGCTAAAAACATAAACACACACAAGATTACCGGGAAAGCTCTGACACCATATCGGAGTTGTTGCCAGAATTCAGATAACGCAAGTGCAATGGAGACGTGATCACAGAAGATGAACAAGTGCACACCACAAGATGTTAAAGCAATTTGAAAATAAGAAGATAAATTGCACAAGACAAAATGGAGAAAACCAAAATCTGATTAACATGAATTTGCCAAAATGAAGAATATATATAGGAGAGCTAGTAAGTAACTTCTCCACAAATGGTGGTCGAAGCACCCCAAGAATAGACTCCTCCACAAAAGGTGGTCAAAGCACCCCAAGAATAGACTCCTCCAAAAAAAGTGGTGACAAGGTGCTAAGAATAGAGAAGTAACTCCCATACCCGGAATAGCCAGTCAAAAGAGTCACTTATGACACCTTATGACACAAATATGACACACAATCTCTACATAAGCTAGCCTATCCCACGAATGTAGGAAAACTCCATGTATGCCCAAATATATAATATTTCCTAATTAATAAATAGGAAAAAATAAAAACTTACACTAATAGGAATATGATGAGTATTCCATTTAACTCATTATATCTAAAATAAACTATCTATAAGTGTTGCCTTTTGGTTATATATTGCATTACATTTAATAGTTAAGGTCTTATCTAAGTAGGAAATGAGTGTAACTATACTTTGATTATATGTGATACATTGTTGATTCTTTATCTTTTTATTTGTGTCTAACTTAGATAAAATAAGTATAATTTCGTATACAAAAATATATCCCTATGGTGGGATCATTTTGAGAAGTTATCAAATAGTTTTGGCAACCATTTTTGGTAATAGTTTTGAAGATTCAGTCAAGAACACATTGAGCCTTGAAGATTTACAACTTTGAATACCCTCTGAAGGTGCTTTGAAGACCTGTCCAATAGTGCTTCGAAGATGCCCATGCATGCTCCAAAGATGTCTAGTTGGATCTTGGAGACCAAGAAATTAACTCCAAAGATATATATATATATATATATATATATATATATATATATATATATATATATATATATATATATATATATATATATATATATATATTCTTTTAGACATTACTATTCATAGTAATGGTCTAAAATAATCTAGATATAAATGCATTTCTATTTTGTAAAATTGAACATAATATCTTCGAATCTATGTTAGTTATTCTAGGTCTATTGTTATTTGAGTTAGTTCTAATGCCTTCTTATAAGTGTGAGATCCGATTCATAGATCTTATATTTTTAATAAGCAGATTTGACTATCTAGATTGCCAATTTTTTTATTCTATGAATAGTTATTGAGATGTGCTTTAAATACATATCTCCTTCTCATTCCAGATAATGAAAGAATAAATCAATGAATAAATAGATAGAAATTAGATAATAGAGAACAACATTCATGTATAATTTCATGTATCTGTATGTGTTCCTTTTGATAATGAAATAAAGTTCATCATTCCTTTTCATTATTGAGTAAAAGTTGATCTTGTTATGAGGAGGGAGCGAGGGCCCACTTCTCTCCAAAGATCATGACAAATTATTTTTTTTAGTTTATAGTTTAAAAGTATATTTATTTTGATTTCGGTATAATTCATTTTATTGCAAAGTGTGATTTCACTTTTCAACATAAGTGTGATTTCTATTTCAAAGCAAAGTGTGCATTTCCTTTTAATGCAAGTGTGTTTCCATTAAATGCAATGGTTGTTTCAATTCAATGCAAGTGATTTTTATTTATGTAAAAGTGTGTCTCTAAATTTAATATAAAGCAAAGTTTGTTAACTCATCTTCATATTCAAAGTCTATCATGAAGTAGTTAAAGTGATATAGATATCATTCTCACATTCTAAAATATCACATTGTCCTACCCAACTAGGCAAGTTGAGTGAGGACACCATAATGTCTTATGCCATATGTTTAAGTTATAGATGTTCATGATGTGAACTAAAGAATCCTTTAACAAAGAATGTAATAGGAATTCTTTAGTTAGCATAACTTTCTAGATTTACTTTTTTGAAACATAGAATTAGAGTCTTATTTATTGTCATTCAGATTTAGACATCAACAATAAAGTAAAGCCCCAAAACAATGAATTGTTAACTCAAATATCCAATGGTTTTATTGCATATATCCTTAGACATTGGCCCTAGTATAAAATGACACCAATCTATTGATTGGTTAAATGAGAGGTATAATGATATCCTATCATATACGCTTCACTGTGACTTTATCTTGGAATATGATTTGATGGTGTTGGTTGAATATTTTGTCGATCAGTGTACTGATAAACAAAATAGGTCTGATCAGCCAAAGTAGGAAGATTGGTCATCCAAATGTGTAGGTTTACCACATCAAAAGGGGACTAATCTCTCCCCTCATCAAGGGGAGGTTCCCTATAGATATGATATATATATATATATATATATATATATATATATATATATATATATATATATATATATATATATATATATATATATAAACAAAAAATAATACTCAAGGGTAGGATAAACCATCCATCTCTCTTTTTTCAGAGATGATGCATGAAAATCAAAGGAAAAATCTCAAGAGAAATGACAGAAAGCACTCCTCTTCTTTCAGAGGTACTATTTAGCAAACCACAAGAATACTCCTGGTAGTAATTGCAAAATGTAATTAAAGATGTAGTAACCAACAAATTGAGATGTAGCACAAAGTCTCCACCTGAATTGCCCAAGAGTGAGATACGAAGGACAATGACAGCACAAAGTCATCCCAAGGTCCTTTACATAGAAATGAAAAAAAAACACACTAAAGGCAATTATGGGGGCACAAAGTCTCTCCACAGTTGACTTCAAGACACCTTCCTGACTACTTTCACTAATTCTGCTTGTTGAATTAAAGGAACAAAAAATATATCAAGGAAAAAGATATAAGAATAGTTTCCCCAACAACAAAGATATTACAACACAAAGTCTTAAAAGTCACTTGCTTTCTTATTTCAAAAATAAAATATGATCAACAATCTGAGCTCAAAGTCTTAGTAATGCCTTTCAATTTGGGCAGAGTTTCATTTCTGATTTTAGAGAGAGATCCATTTACAATAAAAGAGAGTCCCTTATATAGCCTCTTCAAGAAGGACTCAAGAACAGTAACACATCATTTTTCATTGAAATTTGTTAAGAAGATAAGATAGAATTTAGGGGCATCTACCTATTTGTTTTTCTCAATGCAGAGAAACAAGTCACACTATTGAAAGTTTGCCTCTTTCAATATCCACCTGGCGGTCTACTTCTAGAAACATATCTGATGTGCAAATATTTTTGGTCCTTCCTCATCGTTCCTCTTTTTTTGGTTAATTGAATCGGGTCCTAGATTCAATTTGATGCTCTATTCCTTAATTGCTTCCTACTGATCTTGGCCTCAAAGCCTTTGAATGCATTTGGGTCCATAGATTTAAAACTACAAGGATCAACGGCTATTTCATTATCGTAACTTTGACATCTATGGGCACGTCACTTTCCTTAGCAATTCCTTCAATTTTGTCATTTGAGATTTCCCAGAGGGGACCTGCCTTTCGAGCCTTAAGAAATGATCCACTTTGGGTCGGGAAAAGCCCCCCGCAAGGGTATTTTCCATTTGGGTAGTCTTCGGATGGCCTTCGGGCTTCTTTATTTCGGCGGGTCGCTAAGTCCTTTGTTTTGCATCCTCCCAAAGGGAAGGTGACCCTTCAACTTTGGGGGATTGTCCTTTAAGTTGGTAGCCAAGAGTCCCCCACAAGGGCACCTACCCTTCGGGGTCCTTCGGCGGCCTTTTCTTTGGATTCCTTCGAAACTTTTCCTGTAGACATTTCTCGTAGACAAAAAGTCTGCAGACATTTCCCGTGGACAAAAAGTCCATGGATATTTTCTCGTGGACAAAAAGTCCATGAGAATTATTAATTTGTCTTTGGATTTGAGAAACTCCTTCAGGCTTTCCTCCCACAGCCTTTCTGAATTCCTTCAAACTTTTTGTCTGAAGGAATTCTTTCAGATAAAAAATCTGAAAGAATTGTGCCTTAGTCTTTTTCAACTACCTTAAACAAAAATCGGAAAGAATTTACCTTTGTGGCTTCCTTGAAAATGACCCTTCCAAAGGGTGCTTTTGTCGACCAAGTGCCCTCCGTAAGGGCACTTGTCCTTCGAGAGGCTCTCTTGAATTTTTGCATTGAACCGCTCCTTTGAACTAAGCCAATGAACCAAGCTTTGAACCAAGATTTGAACCAAAATGGTTCAAGCCGATGAACCCTTTGATTGAACCAAAAGCCATTGAACCATTTGATGAACTGACTGAGTGAACCAAAGCATTGAACCAACTAAATGAAAGGAATCATTGAACCAAGCTTTGAACCAACCGTTGAACCAAGCTTTACTTTAATGGTTCAATGGTTCATTCCCTTTGATTTAGCTAAGTCCTTTTGATCCTCATTGAATCAAATGCATTGAACCTATTAAACCTTGAACCCATTGAACCTTTGAACCAAAGTGGTTCAATGGTTCAACGGTTCAATGGTTCAAGCCTTGGAAACTTGTTAAACCTTGATTGAACCTATTTTTAGAAGCCTTTGAACTAGGAAGCGGTTGAACTCTTGTTGTTGATGTTGAACCTTTGAATCTATTGAGCCCATTGAACCAAAATGGTTCAAGGTTCAATGGTTCAATGGTTAGATGGCTGGATCCTTGCTTAGATGCTTGCCGATGGACATTTTTGATTGAACCAAGGCGATGAACCAATCCCAAAAATGACTAAGTGTTGGAAACTAATTCTTTTGATTGAACCCGCCTACAGAAGCCTTTGAACCTGTAGAAATGAACCTGCCTACAGAGTCCATAGAAACCAAGTCCCTAGTTTTCTCTAACCTTGAAAGAGTTCGTAGAAATCAACCTGTAAATCCCATTGAACTTGGCATGTAGAGTCCATAGATTTTCTCTTCCTATAGAGTCCATAAATTTCTCTTCCTGCAAAGTTAGTAGATTCAAGCTTGCAGAGTCCATAGATTCTTGAGAAGCTTGAAAAATGAGGAATTTGAATGCCTAGGACAAATTTCAGAAAGGGAAGAGACAATTTTAGTCTGTAGGACCAAAATAGTTCAAATGTTGTCCTAAAAATGAGTGATATTTTTGGGGGACAACAGCTGGCTCCAGTTGGGGAACTTCTATCAATGTAAAAAGAATTGAAGGGAGTAGAATCCAGAATCTCTAGCGTCTTCATGTGTACCATTGGGTTATGGAGTCATGCTACTCAAAAATGAAAGGCATCAAGAATGGAAACAAACAAAACAAGCCAAAATTAAAAACTATACAAATATACATATGTACAGATGTAATGATCTGATACTTCAAGAGTTGAAGTGTTTTAGATGCTGCTTCTTGAGAGGTAGTGAAAATAGTATGCCATCCTGATAAACTAGCAAGAAGACATTTTGTCCCCAAAAATAGTGATGGGAGAATGGAAATCTCCACCAGGAAACCAATTTTTTGTGTTTTCCTCTTAGCCTTCTTTTCTTCTTGCTCCATGGCAGGACGTGGTCTTCAAACTAAAAACCATAACTCCTTGCTCTCCCTGTGAAGAGTTCCTTTTGCTGACTTTGGAATACAACAGTATGGTCCACCACCATAGCTTGATATTTTGCTAGTGCAGTCTAGCACATGCTTTGATTGTCAGCATCAAACCCCTGACAAACCATCAGCTCAGCACCTCCTTTGATGTAGAGTTTGACATCTTCACCCTGAGCAGTTTTCAATCCGAGCAACAGAGATTTGTATCCAGCTATGGAAGAAATGCTACCATCAGATTCTAAGATCCAAGCATCATCAGAAGCTGATCTTCTATCAGATTTATCTTCATGGGAGATGAAAGATCTTTCTTGATTTGTATTGCACCCTACTAATTTTTTTGATGCCTTATTTGGATCAAATCTTGGATTGCCAGCTATAAGACTTTCATCAACTGAGACATGAGCATCCTCTGTGGTCAAGAAGTAATTACCCATGCCTGAAGGTTCAAATAGAATTTGAGCTATAGGGTTTGATGTTTGGGTGACCACAATTTTTGCCTCAGACAGGTCCGCACCTGGTTCTCCATCAATGTCCAATTGCTTAGGATTGACTTGTAGAGATTCAAACTCAGTCATCTAAATTTTGGATTTCTTGACATGATCAACCATGACAAATGACTGAGATGGACTTGGAAGAGAGGATGGGAGCTCATCCTTTTGGTTTTTGGGAGGGGGAGGACTGATCTGTGAATTTGAAGTAGAAAGTGCAAAGATGTTCAATGTACTTACTTCTTTGGCAATCACCGGGTCATTTGATTGAAAAGGAAGAGGGGTTCTCTGCTCAGTAATTGAAATTGCTGGTTGGGATCGCTCCTCTATCTTCTCTTTGTCAACCTACTAGGCTGACTGATTCTAGGACCTGGTGAATACTGCGTATGATCCTTTGATTGCTTCACCTTCACTTCTAGGTTCATCCTAGAAATTTAGGAAACCAATGTGGGAGTCACCAGCTGATTCTTCTTTATCCTCCATAAAGAGATCAAAACCATTTTCTTACTTAAACTTAGGTTGGAAATAGAAAACATGTTCTGTTTCTAGATATCCAACTACTGAGTTGGTTGGAGGTGTTTTAAGGGCAAGGTTCCTCTATGGGGGAGGAAGACAATTTTGTTTCCCTTAACTTTTGGCAACGTTGCCTTGATATGGCTGATTAGGGAATGTCATCCTTGGCATATATTTATATAAAAGAGCAAAAGGCATACCTTGTGCCATTTACCTTTTCAAGGCTAGCAATTCATTTGCCAACTTTTGTACCATTGGGCCAGTGGTGACTGTGGGTGAGTATGTAAAAGATGAAGAGGGTTTGCCTCTGTTTGGGTCTCTCCTTATCTTTATTTCCAAGATAAGGTCATATTCTACCTTAGTAGACAAGTCCTAAGCAGCAACAAGGTCTATGTGACCAGCTCGTCTCAGCAGAAAACTCACTTCAGGCAGTTGTGAGTTGATGAAGAAGCATTTGAGGTTCTGAGGTGTCGATTGGGTGACCATGGGAATCCTATGCCTCAGCTTGTCAAACTTGGAAATAAAATCCCTCATAGGCTCATGAGGCTCTTTCTTCATCTGAGTGAGCTAGGCCAGCAAGGCATGTGCATCTTCTGTGGGCTTGAACCTTGTTTCAAACTTGGCTTTGAGTATATCCTAGTCAGTCACTGACCTAGCTTGCAGATGGTAAAACCAATTTGTAGCAGCACCTTGTAGTGTCTCCACAAAAAACTTGACTACCACGGCTTCAAATTCCACCCCTATAACACCACAGGCTATGCTGAAGGCTACAATGTGTTCATTAGGGTGAACTATCCCATCACCAAAGAATTTGGGGAAATTCTTTCTTGAACTACGTGGGAGTTCATGCAGAGGTGAAGTCAAGTTGAGTGGGCCAAAAGAGTTACCCCAGGGGCCTCGAACTACCATGATTTAATTAATAAAAATAGAGATAACAAATCTAGATGGAGTGGCCAGATTATAGAACAAAAATGAAAAAGGACTGGCTCAGCTTCAGCTTGAGGCTTCAAACTATGCACTCTTTCCCAGCAGCTCTAGTTTTGTAGACCAGATAAAATAACAGAGGTGGAGGAAGATGGTAAGGCTATAATGAATAATGGGTAAGACATGAAATAGAGTCACCAGAGTCTATAATGGATAAGGGTTATAATGATAATGGGTTATATCCCTAGCGGAGTCACCAAAAATTGTTGGTTGAATATTTTGTCGATTAGCATACTGATAAACAAAATAGGTCTGATCAGCCAAAGTAAGAAGATTGGTCATCCAAATGTTTAGGTTTACCACATCAAAAGGGGACTAATCTCTCCTCTCATCAAGGGGAGGTTCCATATATATATATATATATAGAAAATAATACTCAAGGGTAGGATAAACCATCCATCTCTCTTTTTTCAGAGATGATGCATGCAAATCAAAGGAAAATTTTCAAGGGAAATGATAGAAAGCACTCCTCTTCTTTCAGAAGTACTATTCAACAAACCACAAGAATACTTCTAGTAGTAATTGTAAAATTTAACCAAGGACGTAGTAACCAGCAAATTGAGATGTAGCACAAAGTCTCCACTTGAATTGCCCAAGAGTGAGATACGAAGGACAATGAGGGCACAAAGTCATCATAAGGTCCTTTACATAGAAATGAAAAGAAAACACACTAAAGGCAATTATGGGGGCACAAAGTCTCTCCATAGTTGACTTTAGGACACCTTCTTGACTACTTTCACTAATTTTGCTTGTTGAATTAAAGGAACAAAAAGTATATCATGGAAAAAGACATAAGAATAGTTTCCCCAACAATAAAGATATTACAGCACAAAGTCTGAAAAGTCACTTGCTTTCTTATTCCAATAACAAAATATGATCAACAATTTGAGCTCAAAGTCTTAGTAATGCCTTTCAATTTAGGTAGAGTTTCATTTCTGATTGTCAGAGAGAGATCCATTTACAATAAAAGAGAGTCCCTTATATAGCCTCTTCAAGAGGGACTCAAGAACAGTAACACATCATGTTGCATTGAAATTTGTTAAGAAGATAGGCTAGAAATTAGGGGCATCTACCCATTTGTTTTTCTCAATGCAGAGAAACAAGTCATGCTATTGAAAGTTTGCCTCTTTCAATATCCAACTAGTGGTCTACTTCTAGAAACATATCTGATGTGCAAATGTTTTTGGTCCTTCCTCATCGTTCCTCCTTTTTTGGTTAATTAAATCGGGTCCTGGATTCAACTTGATGCTTTGTTCCTTAATCGCTTCCTACTAATCTTGGCCTCAAATCCTTTGAATACATTTGGGTCCTTAGATTTAAAATTACAAGGATCAATGGCTATTTCATTGTCATAACTTTGACGTCCACAGGCTCATCACTTTCCTCGGCAATTCCTTCAATTTTTTCATTTGAGCTTTCTTCGAGGGGACCTACCTTTTGGGCCTTAAGAAATGATCTACTTTGGGTTGGGAAAAGCCCCCCGTAAGGGTATCTACCATTCAGGCGGTCTTTGGATGGCCTTTGGGCTTCTTTATTCTAGTGGGTCACTAAGTCCTTTGTTTTGCATCCTCCCAAAGGGAAGGTGACCCTTCAGCTTTGGGGGACTATCCTTTAAGTTGGCAATCGAGAGTCCCCTAAAAGGGCACCTACCCTTCGGGGTCCTTCAGTAGCCTTTTCTTTGGAGTCCTTCAGAAGTTTTCCCGCAGACAAAAAGTCTGCAGACATTTCCCATGGACAAAAAGTCCTTGGATATTTTCTCGCAAACAAAAAGTCCACGAGAATTATTGCTTTGTCTTTGGCTTTGAGAAACTCCTTCAGGCTTTCCTCCCAAAGCTCTTCTAAATTCCTTCAAAAATTTTGTCTAAAGGAATTCCTTTAGACAAAAAGTCTGAAGTAATTGTGCCTTAGTATTTTTTGACTGCCTTAAACAAAAATCCGAAAGAATTTACCTTTGTGGCTTCCTTGAAAATGACCTTTCTGAAGGGTGCTTTTGTCAACCAAGTGCCCTCTGCAAGGGCACTTGTCCTTCGAGAGGCTCTCTTGAACTTTTGCATTGAACCGCTCCTTTGAACCAAGCCGATGAACCAAGCTTTGAACCAAGATTTGAACCAAAATGGTTCAAGCCGATGAACCCTTTGATTGAACCAAAATCCATTGAACCGTTTGATGAACTGACTAAGTGAATCAAAGCATTGAACCAACTGAATGAAATGAAGGATTGAACCAAGCTTTGAACCAACCATTGAACCAAGCTTTGGTTTAATAGTTCAATGGTTCATTCCCTTTGATTTGGCTAAGTCCTTTTGATCCTCGTTGAACCAAATGCATTGAACCTATTAAACCTTGAACCCATTGAACCTTTGAACCAAAGTGGTTCAATGGTTTAATGGTTCAAGCCTTGGAAACTTGTTGAACCTTGATTGAACCTATTTGTAGAAGCCTTTAAACTAGGAAGCAGTTAAAATCTTGCTACTGATGTTGAACCTTTGAACCTGTTGAGCCCATTGAACCAAAATAGTTCAAGGTTCAATAGTTCAATGGTTGGATCCTTGCTTAGATGCTTACCGATGGACATTTTTGATTGAACCAAGGTGTTGAACCAATCCCAAAAATGACTAAGTGTTGGAAACTGATTCTTTTGATTGAACCCACCTGTAGAAGCCTTTGAACCTGTAGAAATGAACCTACCTATAGAGTCCATAGAAACCAAGTCCATAGTTTTCTCTAACCTTGAAAGAGTCCATAGAAATCAACCTATAAAGCCCATTGAACTTGGCCTGTAGAGTCCATAGATTCTTGAGAATCTTGAAAAATGAGGAATTTGAATGCCCAGGCAAATTTCAGAAAGGGAAGAGACAATTTTGGTCTGTAGGACCAAAATAGTTCAAATGTTGTCCCAAAAATGAGTGATATTTTTGGGGGACAATAGATGGCACAAGACATAAAGTTATAATTTTGAATATTAGGATCAACATATATTTATTCATTGGAAAAATGTGTGGTACTATAAAGGATTGATGATTGTGTGTTCGAAAAAATGATTTTTAAGACACTTGGGTCCAAGTTCATTTCAATACCTAACATGAAATGACTAAGGGCATATTTGTATATATAGGGTTCTCTATGACACTTTTAACATAGGCTAACCCTAGAGAATGGTGATAATAAAAAGTAAATGAATAAATAATTAGGCAAATGTGGAATGGAACCACAAAAGGATGATAGTAAAAATTTAGGGAGAGATAATTATAACTTAGACAACCAACAAGCTATTGATTTTGACCCAAAGGGATAAAATGCTCAGAACATGAATCAAGATGAATATGAGGTGGATAACTATGATATTATTATATAAAACTAACATATCTCAGGTGTATTTGATGAAATATAGATGAATCAAGGCCAATGATACTCTAATATTGAGTGAAAGTGTCTGAAAGTAATGAAATGTATGCAAGCAAGCCAACTACAATAAAACATGACAAAGAACCTATGGAAAGGGTCTTATACCAAAATTATGTGTCTACAAAACTTCAATATTTTTGGATCTTCATCAGTGTGATAAATTCAAAGCTTATTATCGGTAACATGATCATTTAGGAAAGATTACAAGTTTTAATTTCTAACTAGTATTATGTGCTTCAATATAAAAATCTACTACACACATTCTTTTCTTCTTTTATTTTTATTTTTTGTATCTCTCTAATTTTTACTTTCTCTCTAGCATCACATATGGATTTTGCATTCAACATGGTTCCTTTTAGATTTTTATTGATATCCTCTATTACTATTTTATTGCTTCTTTATTATTTTTTTAAAATATTTATGTTACCTTCAAATTTAATGTTTATATTATCTATGCCATTATTATAGCACCTTGGTTTATGTTTATTCCATTGTCTCTTTTTCCATTACCTTTTATTTTTCATTCCCATTCAAAAATCCTATATAGACTTCCCAATGATGAAAATGCATATACATTAAGGGCTTTTTCCCAAATGCACATTGAGTTTTGAGGGGAGTTTTTGGTTAGTATGGATCCTCTTCTTCTTACTTCTTCTCAAATTTCCCCATTGTCTTGTGTCTTGCTTGATTGACATTTTATTTCTTTCTTCCTCCAATATTTATCTTGTGGCTCATTTTTTTATTCTTTTATCATTTTCACATGTTGGATAATTTTTTCTCTAGTTATATTGTTATAAAATTGGTAACAAAAAAATCCTTTATCATTATCAGTTACATAGTTTCACATTGTTACATATCATGTTTCTCTACCTATTTTTATAAGTTTACATATAAATTGCTTACACACATGTTTCTCATGGAATTATATTACTTGGAAGTAGGATATAAATGCTACATATTATTACGGACCTATTTTTTATTTTTTTAGATTCATTGTGCCTATAGTAGGGACATCCTTACATTTGGGGAACACCTATTCTAAGGGTAGTTCTCAAAGAGTTTCATGCTCTATCTTTCCTTCCTTCTTTGATCACTTTGAGATTTATAGTTTTTTACACATATCTTTATATATATTACATACTACTTGTTTCACTCCATAGATACATTATTTTTCTTCACATGGTTGTTACCTTGTGTATTCTCTTTGTTTCCCTCTGATTAATAGGATTAGTTGCACGTGTGTGTTTGTGTATTTTTTTCTTGTGTTTTGTATAGCAGATCCTTTAGTTTTATAATTTATGTTACTTATATGCAATTCATTATTATTTTTCTTTATTTATCTTGATGGTTTCACTTTATATATGTGGATACATGATTATATGTGTTTATATTAGTCTATTATACTATTATATAGTATATGATTGGTGCCATGATATATATAATGCATTTTTTCTCTATAGTATGTTTGGTGCCTATGCTTCCATGGTTTCTACTATGTATCTATACAGGCATACAATTATTATCTTATTCATTTATATATATTATTTTTAGTGGGGAATATTATTATGTTGGGTCATATTACTTCACCCTCATTTATTATTACATTGAGGCATATCACTTTCCCCTTATTTTCCATTATGTAGCTTGTATTGCTTCTACTTTAAAATATTAGCATTAGATTATCAATGAGATTTGATGATGACACATTTCTATGATTATACATTTATTTACAAAATCCATTTAAATATTATTACAATGTTTTATTTTTATCTATGTTACATATGGTATGTTTGGTACTTTTATTTTTAGATGAGTGATATTTAGGAACATTGCTCACTTAAAAAATAGGGAATTTGTAAGAGTGGTGAATACCAAGGATTCTCCTCAACATGGAATCATACTAAAAATGGATAACTAATGAATTTAAAATTAAATGACATTATTTGTATCTAAAATATCATAATATACAATAGAGGTAGTTAATATATAGTAAAAGTAATAGTTTGGATATAATATTTATTTTGACTAACTAAAATCAATATTTGTGAACCAACTCTACTTTTGACCAAGTAAGTCATGCTGAGGAGAGAGTTAATCACATCACTTTACAAATTTGTTTTTTGGTACTATTCTCTTGTAGCCCTTCTAAAGCACTTTTTTAGATGGTTTGGAAAATATATAAGGGTTCAAGACAAATAAAACATGGTTTTAGATACCCATTAAGGGCATACAACTTCATACAAAGTTTGGGGTCTAAACTTTCATTGTAAGTCAATCAACTTAACAAGTCCTTATTGCAATTAGGCCTACTCCTTGTATCCCTTAAAAGGGATAAATATAGTTAGTTTGAATAGTAAACATGGATTCATATTAAAATATACACATTTATAAAAACCCAATATCCTCTTTTAGCTTCACAAGAAGTTTCAAGTCTTATATCTTAAGGAAACCCCATTTACTTCACAATATCTCTCTAATTAGGTCCCTTTTTTGACACAGTCTCAAAAGCCATACTGTATGGTCTATTCTCAACTCAAAACCAACATAATCTTGTATAGGAGGTTAAACCACAATAGGTAACCAATTTTCAATAAATTTTGAGGGTGGAATTATAAGATAAATGAATTTGTATACAAAAACCCTAGGTCAAGGTTATTAAGACATGTGCAAGGCTAAGAGGTTATAAGAAGTTCTATTTTGAATTTTAAAGGGTTTCAAAACCAATTGAGACCTAAATAAAGTCTTCCCCAATAATATTCACCCTTCCTAATAAGTTTGAAGTCTTGAACAACTCTCAAAGGCCTATAATGAACAACTTTTATAGAATTCTAGGAATGTATAAAGGATTGTGTACACCTTTAGAGAATATGGATGAGAGTTTGTTAATAATTAAGGAATAACAAAGGTATATGCATCCATTAGATAATGAAAATGAAGGAAAGATCATGATTGAGAAGTATGAATTTCCAATAGTACATGAACCAAGCATGGTAATTGAAAAATAAAGTTATGAGTTAAGAGAAAAAGTGAAGAATGTGAATCATAAATTATAGGTAGAGCATGATGGAGAGAAATTAGAGATGGAGGATATATAATATGAGGTATATAAGGATTTTCATCAGGTCATGCACCTCATGGATATAGAAGATGAGTGTGCAAAGAGACTAGACAAGAAAAGAAGACAAAGGCAAAGGCACCTATTGAGGAGAAATGAAAAATAAAAGAGGATAAACAACATGAGAATATCATATTATCATAAGAGAATAATTTTTGAATAAATAAATAAAGTGGACAAGATACATTTTAACAAGATCTCAAATTTCCCCCACTAGGGGAGTATGATGTAGAGCATCACTAGATGACATAGGTTGTAAATGTGCTTAGGTAGTTTTCTTTTAGAAATTTTGGTTTTGATAGGTGTTATAGGTATTAGATAGGCCCTTAGGGTGTTTGAGAGTCTTTATTATTCTTTAATGTGTGTTTTTATATCCTTTTCAAGTTTTCTCACCAAATTCCCAAATTAAAAAAATTGAACATCCTAACTAGACTAGAATGGAATTTTGGGTTTTAAAGGGAATTAAAAGGTTAATAAATGTTTGTATTATGTAAATATAGGCCATAATAATGTGTGTAAATGTTTTCCAACATGTCATTAATGTTAGATAACAATATGATCAAAAAATATAACATTTGTAACTACCACCCATGTTGGGTTGGCCAAGAGAAGAGGGTTTTATTTCATGTTTTGCATAATAAATAAGTTATAATGCATGTATATAGTATGTTTATGTGAAATATAAATATATTAGGGTAGTATAAACTTGAATAATTGAGGTAGATATTCAATAAAAACAAGAGAGACATCAAGATTTTGAAGAAAATTTTGCTTGTAATGCAGGTTTTATGTAGGATTATTTTGGTACAAGTTATCAAGGAATAAAGGAATAATTTGAATCAATTATTTGGGAGATTATTGGTATTAAATTAATCATAAATTTATATTTTAATTATAATGGATTGGATTATGGATACTTAGTTGAAATCAAGAAGTTGTATTGCATAGATGTGCAGGCCCTGTTCTTTCACAGTCAAGAACACCTCATAAATAATATATTTTTGATGGTTATTTTATTGAATTTTGAGTTGTTTTTGGACAAATAATTAAAATATGGTTCATCCTTGTGAATTAATTCCATTAAAAGATCATAATTACATATAGAGGTGTAATAGATAAAGGAATCCTTCATACAGTCTTATAAGTGCACCAAGAACTCTGCTTATTAGCCTTGAAGAGACTTTGGATGCTTGATCAATGCCAGAGAGTTGTTGAAAAAGGTGTAGGTAGGTAATAAAAACCTCAAATGGGTCTTATGTTTGATTTAAGTTATTTATATTTCAAATTAGCTCCCTATGTGAACTTTTGGCTTGCTCAGTCCCAACCAAGAACCCATAATTCTATAAAGTTATATTTTGAAGCCTTTGGAATAGTGAAAAAGGTTAAATAATTATTTAAGGAGTTTAGGGGAGTTTTTACAGAACTAAAATAGGTATTGTAAGTATTTAAAGTGTCTTGAAATTCATATTATCTCATTTATTTAACACTAAGCCTTACATATGCCTATGAAAACCTAAACAAGGGTTTCAAGATGGAAATTCCCATAAATTTTATTTAAATGAGTCAAAAATCATAAAACTTTGTAATATATGTTGTCTTGGTGTGATTTAAAGGATGGATAACGTTTTAGTTTGATATTGTATAGTCTAGTATGGAAACATTGATGTAGTAAAGAACTAGGCCTAAAAGAGACCTAATTGGGTAAGAGTCTTGGTGAGTTAGTATGGTTGCCTAAATATTTAAGACTTGAAACTTTAGGTGAAGCACAAAGAGGATAAAGAGTATCTTAAATGGTTCTTTGTTTATATGGAGGCCTTGTAGTTTGTTTGCACCATCTATATTTGTGCCTAAATAGGGCTACTAGGAAAAGATCCCTCCAAGAAGAAAGGGTGGGTTGGAAGGAGAGTTCTAGTTTGTAAATTAGGTTATTAGATTGTAGGTGTGAAATATTAAAATTAAGTAGGTAAAGGACCATATGTACCTTAGTTTTGGATTCAAGGAACTTTGAATCATGTTTTAAGGCTTTAGTCCTAGGAACCTAGAACAAAGGATGAGCAAGTTTGAATCTAGAATAACAAGTGGAGTCATGAAAGGGGTATGTGTGATTAAGATGTTAACGTAAAGAGAGGGAAAAATCAGAGAATTATGATAGTTTATGAATGTCTCAAGAAGGACAAATTAATACTATGTTTGTCAAGAGGCCTAGGAGTCTAATCAAGACAAGAGAGAGAAAGAATATAAAGATAAGCAAGTACCTATAGAAAGAAGAACATCAAAGATTCAATAAGGCATTAAAGTAAGATATCAAAGTTAGTGAATGGAAAAATAAGTTATAGGCATAGTCCCTACACCAATAATTACTTTTAATCTTATAAAATTTCTATCTCTATCTTCAAATCCTCTATGTTTTTAGGGATTTTTTGCCACCCCAATCTCTTGATTTCTTTCACTTAAGGTTTTGAAAACTTTTTGCTTTGACTCTCTTTCCTTGATATCACTATATCACTTTTAAATGACTCACTAAAATCACTAAAACCTATTTTTTTAACAAATAATAAACATAGTCAAACCTTGGTCAGGGGATTGATCTCTTCTTTATCTAAACCCTTTCACTGGTTCCACCAATTCTTCACCACAACTCTCTCTTTTGATTCTTCCTTGCAACTTGATCATTCAATGTTTGAATAAAATAAAATCTTAACCTCAATCATAAATCTTTATAACTATTTTCACTTGGATTTACACCCCTTGAGGAGATGTCTCAAATCTCTTCATCCAAGTGGCAAAATTGAAACACCTCTAGGCTTGTGCATAGCTTATGAATGAGGTGAATCTCTAGATAGGGCTAACTCCCTTGACGTACCACTTTGGATCACTAATACACCTAAACTTTGTGAGGGAAAAGGGAGAGATAAAACTAAAATCAAAGTATCTTAAGGGAGGTGATACACCAAAATAGTTGATGACTACCAACCAGATGCATGTTACACATGAGAACAAAAGACTAACCAAACATACACTTATCCAATCTACATATTCTCACATCAATTTTACATTATGATGTTGTGATGAATGTTTAGTCTAGGAAGACTAGACAAGAGGCCTAGAAAGGTACTATTTGAATAGACAAACTCACTAAACATTGACACATCATAAAATACTTCATATTCCCTACAAGAAGAATATTTCTAACTACAAATAGGTGAGATAATGAAACAACAATTCTAAGGAAACAATAATTCATCACTAATAAAAATCAATCATCTGATTAAAACACACTATGAATAGTCATGGAAGAGGTAAAAATCATTAGTCTTATTGATCAAATGGTATGCAAATGAGCAGTGCTTTGCCATACTCAGGTGGAGCATAAGCTACAAAGGCTAAAATGGCTAGTTCTTATAGAACTTGAGAGAGAGAGGAGAACATGGAAGTCCAAAGGTCACAAGGATAGTTTTCAAGATAAGAAAATAGGTTATATATGCATGAGAATAAGATGTGAAATGAACCATGTAATGTCAAAAAGCATAAGTGTCACCCCAAGTCATAAAACTCTTGAAATGTGGTGTATAAGTTCTCATTCTAGCTCATAAAACTACCTTCATGATTTATCCCTATTTAAAAATCTAAAATTTGAATAGGGACAGGTTTTATGATTGGAATTAAGGGGAAGGGTTTCAAACATTCCTCTCCATGCATTAGTTATAGTCTTGGTCATCTGAAATCATCTAGAAATGAGTTATCACTACCTACACTCTAAGAAAACTCCTCTTTCGGTCACACCTCACACTTGGCCTAAAAATTGGATTATTTTTCCATGAAAATCCATGGTATGGAGTTTATGAAACTTGGAAAGACTCTCCATGGACTTATACTACTCAATCACACCTCAAAAATCCATCCACTTGAAGCTTTCACACTTCTCACCATCATGATCACTATGCTAGTTTTGATTAGTTGAGATGAATATATTTGTAAGCACACTTAGGTGTTTTTATGTAACATGAAATGGACATAATTATTTATAATAAGTATATATATTCCTCTCAAACTTTATATCATCTCTTGAAACCTCCTAGAACCTGCATAACACATAAAATAATAAAAAATACCTTATTTTGTTCTGCATCCGTATAGTTATGTACAACTAAAAAGGATGGGAAGGATCCTAAAAGAGTAATATATGATGTTTAGGTACTTTCATGGTCAAACTATCCAACTTGAATATCCCTCTAACCTCATTTTCCCAATTGGGTCCTTTTGGGTTTAGCAAGGGTTTTAGGCATATTTCTACTCTTAAGCTTTGTTCATAGAGATCTCACATCCAACCTTAAATAAAATTACAAATAATTTTTTTTCATGACCCTATATAACATCTCCAAATGTCTTGGCTATCCATGAAAACATTTATAGGAGATGTAAGCATATAAAGTTGCTTATTCGAGCCCTTCCTTTGCTTTGCACAGGTCTAATGTTGTTTTTGAGCCAAAAGATTACCTAATTGTGCTTATTATGAATTATAATAGATTATACACATCCAAATTCATCCTATAAACATGTTATAATTGGTTATAAATATTATATCATGCTAGAAGTGAAAGTGGTTCTCTATTTAGCCTTAGGCCTAAATCATGTTTGACAGGGTTATTTGCATACTTTGGTGTTTTAGATCATCCTATTGGGTTCTATCCTATTGAATAAGGCTTCTCATGTTGGTATAGATGTGTTAAAAATTTAAAAACCTTCTTTCCATGTCTACCAAACTCTTGGTTCACCTTATCACTTCCCTTCTTCAAACATGCCAGCCTATGTATAAGGGGACGTACCCTCTGTCTAAGACAAAAAAGAGGGTACTTATGCTATTCTATCAAAAAAAATTAATATTTTATGGCCTTTTTAAAGTGGTGAGGTCATCCCACAAAAATTTTTATCCCTTGGTATTATGATTTGACCTTTTAATTCTTCAAAAACCCAAGCTAGTCCCTTATAAAGTAGACTATGTGCAGGATTCTTCATGTGGACTGTGTGTTGAATCATGAGGTCCTTTCTTTGATTTATTTTCCACTTAAAAGAGACTATATATATTTTATTGATCATCATAAAGGAATTATATGTTTTATCATCACCTTAACTCCTTACATACTCCTTCCCATACTTTGACTAGTCAAAATTGTGTACACCTTTGATTATGTTTTGCTTGTTTAAAGTTCCATCCTTTATTCAACATCCTGCTATGTACCTAAGGATATGATCTATTAATGTATATGGGTTTGTGTGCATGGAACTGTACCTATAGTTGGTTTAGGAAGGAATAGGTTTTAAAATAGTGTATGGACCTCTTTAAACCTTCCAAGATCTTATATCAATGATTTGGAACTATCCATTCATGTTTGAGAATATAACAATCACTTAGAATCATCACCCTTTTGTTCATTACCTAAGATAGTCATCTACAATTGACTATGTGTGGGAGTCTTTAGGGTCATGTAGGTGTCTTTCATATTATCTAGGCATTATTTCATGGCTTCACCATATATAACTATACTTTATCCTTTCGTGCTTGGAATGAAGTATGTCATCAAGGGTATTTAACTCAGCCTTCATGATAACTCTACAACCAGCCTATAGTGTTACCTTTGTGATAAAAAAGGGGACTTATAGGTATATTTTTAATCAATACTCAGTATATATTTCTCTCCTAGTGATCTTTAGATCATGAAATTCTATTTTCATTACCTAAAACATTTCAATCATGAAGGAAAGGTCCACTTGCAACTTTGGGTTAAGCTTTGAAGGAGGTAGTATGGTTGTAGGTGTTGATTAGCCTTATAGGCTAATTAAACTTGAAGGTTTATCATATTATTAAACTTAAGGCTTTATGAAACCTTGTAAAACATCACATCCTTTTGAAACCTTCTAATAATTCCATTAGGTCTCAAACCCTTCAATGTGAACATCTTCTCAAGTCTGAGCATTAGGCTAGTTGTAGGTAACCATGCCTAGGCTATCTGTATAGACTAACTCATCCTTTTTGAATACAAAATGCACTTATATGAACCTATTTGATGTTTTTCTATGTCAATTATATGTTATTTAGTGCAATAGGACATTCTAACCTAGTTTTAAGCATCAAATCCACTCATTAGGCCTAGAATTGTTATTAACTCATCTTGTTGTAGATAACACTATGGAAATTCAATGCTTAAAGAACAACTTGATGCCTTTTTAAAACCACTCTCCTTAACTCAAACACCTCTCTTATTTTTCAATTTGATAGACCTATGTGGGATATTGAAGACAAGTGTACTCGGAAATCCTAGAACTCAATGCAATCATGTATGAGAAACCTAAAAAAAGGGCCTAGACCTCTGTTTTGATAGTTTTGGGAAATTATCCCAAGTGCCACAAGTTTGCTTGAAATGACTCCTTGAGGTTATAATAGCATCCAGTCTTATCACCACTCTTATAAATGGTGTTAAAGAATTTTTATACCCTCTAAACATCATAGAATGATCAAACACATTTCATGTTTCCCCAAGAATTGTCAGGCTATACAACTATTGTAGGTGGTCATTTGCTAACTTGCATTGCTCTCTTAGATCTTAAATTGGTTTTCAAAGTTATATTTGGAATTGAATATGAATAAATTACATTTATGATAAATAATAAATCACTTCACTTCATTTTAGAACTATAACATAGAAGAGATCTCAAGTAATTAGAAGAAATGACTATAACTCAACTCCTTCACTTATTACAAACTAAGTTGGTTGGATCATAAAATAAACCTAAAATTTGAAAAAAATCATGGATAACATTAGATAATGTATTAAACATCATTTGGAACCAATATTAACAACTAGATTGTACAAAATCATCCAAACAAGAGAAAAAATTGTAAGGTGCATAGATTAGCAAGCATAAAAACACAATCAACTTCATGAGGATGGTTCATAAATCACAGGCCACCATTATTTGAAATATTTTTATGTAAATTAATCTCTATGAGTTTAATTTCACTTTCCAAAGGTGTTTGACATGGAATTTCTCCAACTGTCTATACCAAACATAAACCTACTGACTGGTTTTGTGTGTCTAGAGGGATGAAGAAGGAGAAAAATGGTTTTATCGATTAATTTTTAGATACATATCATTTAAAATATAGAATTGAGATTTAGGAATGTGGAGAGACATTCCATGGCCTTTTCCCATGTGTCACCTTTCCCCATGGGTCATACAAGTGCCAAACTCTTCTCTTTTCCCAAGACAATTGCTCTTTCTTCTGAAGAAATTATCACTTTCAGTTATGAACAATTGATTAAGGCATAATTGGACATGTTTTATATGACATCACCCTTTTTACACCATCACACTTCCCTAAGAGGTCGTACAACTCATTTAATTCCCTATTTTGACCCCAAAATGACTCAAAAGGACATAAGGACTAAAATGACTAATGACCAAGGATAATATAACATGAAATTACATCAAATAACCTATTATATACCTCATTAAAAAATATTAGACCCCATCTAAACCTATAAAAATCAAGTGTTTAGCTAGAGGGGTGCCAATTTGACTTGTAGGGTCAAATTTGGTCAACAAATTGGTGACTCATAGGGGTAGTATGCCTGCTATACTAAATATTAGTAGCCTTAGTAGTCCATTACGCTTAGGGAGTCATGTAAAATCTAAAACAAAACAATGAGGCCTTTGACCATTGACCTTTGACCACAAGCTTTGATCAAAATAAGACCATTAATTACCTCAATCACACAAAACAAAAGGACACACACAAAGCAAAGCAAACACACTAATAAGACACACATGTGCTCAAATAACTTAGGAAAAATAAGAATAAAAAACTATATGCAACTAATAATTAATCATACCTCCCTTTACAGGATAAAAAGGAAAGTTTCTTGCATCTCTTTCTTCATGAGATGAATCATGGTGCCAAGCATGTTGCTCTTTAGATTGAATAGTTGATAGTTCATACCTACTTCTTGGCACTTCACTTTCTATAATTTCAAATAAACCATATTAAAATAGGTCTCTAATTTAAAATTATTCCTCTTGGCCTTGTACACATACCTCATATTGTTGCCTACTCTTCATCTCATGTTCAACTTGCATCTTCTTTGTGGGCATGATTTCAAGAGGAGTAGTTTCTTGTTCCTTGGAAGAGAGGCCAATATAAGCTTGTTTTGACATACAAAGGCTAATGTAAAATTTTCTCTTGCTCATATATGACATTTTAAAAAATGTCATCTTGTTTACCATCACTTGTAATCAGCTCTAAGGAAGTTGTAGACCCCTTGAGAGACCCAAACTCATTGCAAATGTTTTAAAAATACTACCACAAGTCCTCATCTTATCTTTGATAAAAATCATGAAGGGGGAAAAAATATAATCTCCTTCATCCTCTTATTTATAATCCAAAAGGACTTCATCCAAGACTTCTTCTTTGACACAAGGAAGGCATTCTTCATTATCAAATAAACAAGAAGACTCAACATAAGGAATCACCACTTCTTCAGCACTTAGGACCTATTGAGGGATCTCAAATTGTATCTTAGCTATCATAATCTGATATTTATTCTCAAGGGATGAAAGATATTCAATCTCCTTCTTGGTGATGTTAAGACTAGGCATCTTGAAATCTGGAGACCTAGCCCATGAGGCTGCCAAGGAGCTACACTTTTTTTAAGCAAGAATTCAGAATTTTCCTCAACCAAATGTTCCTCTTTAGGTTCCCATACCATAGTTATATCAATTAAAAGGTTTATGGGGTGAGGATAAGATGAATAATTTTGTGGAGGTGGAACATAGGAATCAAAATCAAATTGAGAATGAATTGTAGGGGGTCTTTTTGGAAGATATTGAGGAGGGGGAGTTAGACCTTGGGATAAAATAGATTGATTTTATTCCTTCCATTTGATAATGAATTAATTAACATCTGATTTATCTTGAGGACTCTCTTAAGGAAGGGTATATGGGGTGTGTTTAGTCATATGATCTTATTTTGGCTCTAAACCTTCCACGACACCTTGACTTAGCAATTTCATTCTCAACTCTAACTATTTAATTTGCTTGGTGAGGTTATCTTGGAAAAGTATTTCTTGAAGTTCATAGGAATATTCATGAGGATTAGGATTACAAGATGGATGACATGGAACACAAGAGGTCTCTTGAGGAAGGTTGGGAGGGACTTGCATAGGATCAAGCTCTTTCTCAACTTCATACTCCTTATCAAGGCTTCTATCCTCTTTCTTTCCCCATGATTCCACTACCTTATTCTATCATAGGATGTTAGTATTATGAGTCACTTATTGAGGTAGTGATGCAATTTGAGGATTGGATGAAGTGTTTAAGAATCTTGGAATCTCCCTAGGCTTGGCTTTTCCACTTTGTCTCCAACTTGGAATCTTATATCTAGATGTCTCTTCTTGAGGTGGGGATGTAATGGGAGAGGGAAATGAGGGCTTAAATTACACTTCCTTTTCTGATTATATTGAATAATACATTTTATTATTAGACAAATCAATCTTCCTATCAATATTTGCTTCAAAATCAAGGTTTCTCTTTCCAACTCTCTCTTCCAGCTGATTGGGGAAAATATGACTTCGATAAGATTGATTAGTCTCATCAGTAGGGATCAAGTAGGAATGATAGAAATTATTGGAGGTGGATATGAAGGATGATAGGTTTGGTGAGGCTATCCCTCATTAATTCTTAGCCTATCTTCCAAGGATGAAACTAGGCCACTCACATCTAGCATCTCACTTGTGAGCCTTTGCCAATTGGCTCTTTCAATAGGTGTCCACTCTCTTCTAACTAGATATAATGCATATCTCACCTTATCAATAATATGACTATGAAAATCTTGACCATGTCCCCTTAGTGTATCAAGATCTATCATGTACTTCTCATAGCCCAAGAGAGTTTGCTTGAAAGTGGAAATGGATTGACTTGAGAAGGGACTATGTTGACTAGGAGGAGAAAGATATCAAAAAAGATGGTTATAGGGATGATAAAAATCATAAAATAGCTGATAATATTCATGTTGGAGTTGATAAGGATTGTGAAAAGGCTGGTAATATTCACACAAAGGCTAATAGGGAATGTCATAAAATTATAATGTCTCACCAACTTGTGTAAAACAATACTCAACACCAAGGTCGACCATGAAACTTCATTGGGAAGAAAGAACACAAGAAATGGTTATAAAAACTCTTAAAAAGGATTACTTGGGCTGCTTAACCATCTGATTTAATCTTAGAGTCACCATTGATGCTTAAATAGATGCCTCTAAAGGCTGATGTGTTGAAAGACAACACAAAAAATCTTTCAATTTCTTAGACTAAGAGTCCCACTAGGCATGCCAAAAATTGTTGTCACTTGGATTTGCACCCTTTGAGGAGATGTCTTAGCTCTCCTCATCTAAGTGGCACAATTGAAAAACCTCTAAGCTTTTGGGTAGCCTATGAATGAGATGAATCTCTAGATAGGGGTAGCTCCCTTGATGTATCACTTTGGATCACTACTACACCTAAACTTTGTGAGGGAAAAGGGATAGAGAAAACTGAAAGAAAACTATCCTAAGGGAGGTGATACACCAAAATAGTTTATGACTACCAACCATCTTCATGTTACACATGAGAACAAGGGACTAACCAAACATACACTTCTCCACTCTACATCTTCTCACATCAATATTACATTATGAGGTTGTGATGAATGTTTAGTCTAGGAGGGATATACAAGAGGCATAGAATAGAACTATTTTAATATAATATATCATTCAACCTTTACACATCATAAAACACTTCACATGCCCTGAAAGAAGAATCTTTCCAACTATAAATACGTGAGAGAATGAAACAACAATGCTAAGGAAATAATAAGTTATCACTAAGAAAAATCAATCATCCAAGTAAAACACACTATGAATAGTCATGGAAGAGGTAAAAATAAGTAGTATTATTGATAAAATGGTATTTAAATGATCAAGGCTTCACCATACTCAGGTGGAGCATAAGTTACAAAGGCCAAAATGGCTAGTTCTTATAGAACTTGAGAAAGAGAGGAGAAGAGAAAAGTCCAAATGTCACAAGAACACTTGTCAAGAAAATAAAAAAGGTTACATATGTATGATAATAATATGTGAAATTAATCATGAAAGTTTAGGAATCACAAGTGTCACCCCAAGTCATGAAACTCTTGAAATGTGGTGTAGAAGTTCTCATTCTAGCTTAGAAAATTGCCTTCATGATTTATCCCTATTTGAACATCCCAAAACTAACTAGGGACAGGTATGATGATTGGAATGAATGGTAAGGGTTTTAGACATTCCTCTCCATGCATTGGTTATAGTCTTGGTCATTTGAAATCATTAAGAAATGAGCTATCACTGCCTTCACTCTAAAAAAACACCTCTTTCAGTCACCCCTCACACTTGGCCTCAAAATTGGATTTATTTTTCCATGAAAATATATGGGAAGGAGTGTATGACACTTTCCAAGACTCTCCATGGCCTTATATTTCTCAGGCATACCTTAAAAATCCATCCTCTTGAATTTTTCACACTTCTCACCATCATGCTCACTATACTAGTTTTGATTGGTTGAGGTAAAGTTATTTGTAAGAACACTTAGGAGTTTTGATGGAACATGAAATTTAAATAAGGATATATATTAATTATATATCTTCCTCCCAAAATTTATCTCATCTCTTGAAACCTCTTAGAACCTGAACAACACACAAAATAATAAAAAATGCCTTGTTTTTTATTCCATCCATATAGTTTTGTAAAACTCAAAAGTATAGGAAGGATCCTAAAATATTCTTATAAAATGTTAAATCAATTTTATGGTCAAAATATCTCACTTGAATATCCCTCAAACTTCATTTTCCTAATTAGGTTCTTCCAAGGGTTTAGCAAGGGTTTTAGGCCTGCATCTACTCTTAATATTTGTTCATAGAGATATCACATCCAACCTTAAATACAATGCCACAAAATTGGTTTTCAAGAACCTATCTAACATATCCAAATGTCTTTGATATACATACAAAGCTTTAGAGGATAGGTAAGCATCTAAAGTTTCTTGTTTGAGCCATTCCTTTACTTTGCAGAGGCCTAATGTTGTCTTTGAGCCAAAATGTGACCTCCTTGTGCTTCCTCTAAATTATAATATCTTATACACATATAAATTGATCCTATAAATATGTTTCAACTAGTTATAAATCTTATCTCATGCTAAAAGTGAAAGTGGTTCTCTACTTGGCCTTAGGCCTAAATCATGCTTAACATGCATGTTTGAATACTTTGGTGTTTTAGATCATCCTATTACGTTGTCTCTTCCTAAATAAGGATTATTATGTTGGTATATATGTTTTATGACTTTACAAACCTTCTTTACATGTTCATACAACTCCTAGTTCACCTTATCACTTCCCTACTTCAAACCTACCAGCCTATGTATAAGGGGAAGTACCCTCTATCTGAGACAAAAAAGAGGGTAATTACCCTATTATATAAGAAAAAATGAGTATTTTAGGGACTTATTAAAGTGGTGAGGACCTCCCAAAAAAACATTTATCCCTTGGTCTTATGATTTGACCTTCTAACTATTCAAAATCCAAGACATACCCTTATAAAGTAGATTGTGTCCAAGATTCTTCATGTGGACTATGTGTTGAATCATGAGGTCCTTTCTTTGATTTTTTTTCCACTAAAAATAAACTATATATATTTTCATGATCATCATTAATTCATTATAATTTTTCTCATCACCTTAATTCCTTACATACTCCTTCCCATACTCTAACCAGTCAATACTGTGTACACCTTTGATTGTGTTTTACTTGTTTAAAAATCCCTTGTCTATTCAAAATCCACTATGAGAGTGTCATGAGGAATTTTTTATCATGATTAATGTGTTTAATATTTCTCATCACCTCAACCTCTTATGCCTTTTCTTTATGCTTTGAATGGTTAAGTATGAGTGTGAGTTTTGACTGTGTTATGTGTGCATGACACTATACTTGTAAGTGGTTTAAGAAGGACTAGGTTTGAAAATAGTGTATGGACCTATTGAAACCTTAAAATATCTTCTATAAATTATTTGTATCTATCCATTCATGTTTGATAATATAAAAATCACTCAGAATCATCACCCTTTTGTTCACTAACTAAGATAGTCATCTATAAATGACTGTGTGTGGGAGTCTTTAGGGTCTTTTAGGTGTCTTTCATATTATCTAGGTATTATTTCATGGCTTTGGCATAATATTTGAATCTATATACACCATATATAACTGTAATTGTTCCTTTCATGCTTGGAATGAAGTTTTTCATCAAGGATATTTAACTCAGCCTTCTTGATAACTCTACGACCAGCCTATAGGGTTACCTTTGTGATGAAAAAGGGGACCCATAGGTAGATTTGTAATCAATAATAATTATATATTTATATCTTGATGATATTTATATCATGAAATGATATTTTCACTACCTAAAACATTTCAATCATGAAGGAATGGTCCACTTGCAACTTTGGGTTAAGCTTTGAAGGAGGCAGTATGGTTATAGGTGTTGATTAGCCTTATAGGCCAATTCAACTTGAAGGTTGATCATATTTTGAAACTTAAGTCTTTATGAAACCTTGAGAAGAATCAAATCCTTTTTAAAACTCTTGATAATGCCATTAGGTCTCAAACCATTCAATGTGAACATCTTCTCAAGTTTGAGCATTAGGCTAGCTATAGGTAACCATGCCTCGACCATCTATACAGACTGAATCATCCTTGGTGAATGAAAAATACCCTTATATGACCCTCCTTGATGCTTTTATATGGAAATTATATGTTATTTAATGCAACAAGAAATTTTAACCTAGTTTTAAGCATCAAATCCACTCATTAGGCCTAGAATTATTATTAACTCATCTTGTTGTAGATAACACTATGGAAATTTAGTGTTCAAAGAAAAAATTGAGGCCTTTTTAAAACCACTCTATTTAACTTAAACACCTCTCTTATTTTTCAAATTGATAGACCTATGTGGGATATTGAAGAAAAATGTACTTGGAAATCTTGTAACTCAATGCAATCATGTATGAGAAACTTGAAAAAAGGGCCTAGACCTCTGTTTTGATAGTTTTGGGAAATTATTCCAAAGTACCAAAATTTTACTTAAAATTTATCCTTGAGGTTATAATATCATTAAATATTATCAGAACTCTTTGTAAAATCATTTTTAGACCCTCCAAACATCATAGAATGCTCAAGCACACATTTCATGTTTCCCTAAGAAATGGCAGGTCATACAACTACTGTAGGTGGTCTTTTTATAACTTGCATTACTCTCTTGGATATTAAAGTGGTTTTTGAAGTTGGATTTATAATTTAATATGAATAAAAAACATCTATGAGAAATAATACATCACTTCAATTCATTTTGGTACCATAACATAGAACAGATCTCTATCAATTAGAAGAAATGACTGTAACTCCAATCCTTCATTTATCCTTGTAAAATGAGTTGGTTGGATCATAAAATCAAATTAAAATGTGAAACCAATAATTGATAACATTATATAATGGAGTCAATATCATATATAACCAATATTAATAATTGGATTGTACAAAATCATCCAAACAAGAGAACAACTAGTAGGGTACACAAATTAACAAGAAAAAAAACATAGTCAACTTAAATATTATTATGTAAATTAATATCTCTAAGTATAATTTCACCTCCCAAATGTGTTTGACATGGAAGTTCTCCAATTGTCCATACCAAGCATAAACCTGCTAACTGGTTCTTTGTGTCTAGAAGGGTGAAGAAGGAGTAGAATTGTTTTAACTATAAATTGTCACTTTAAAATCATTTAAAACTTTTAATTAAGCTTGATTAATCTATAGAAACATTCCATGGCCTTCTCCCATGTGTCACCTTTCCCCATGGGCTGTACAAGTGACAAACTCTTCTCTTTTCCTAAGAAAATTGCTATTTATTCTAAATACCCTATAAATTTGAGTTATGAACATTTTATTAAGGAATAATAGGACACATATCATGTGAAATCACAATTATTACACCTTCACATTTCCCTAGGAGGATGTACAACTCATTTAATACCCTATTTTGACCCCAAAATGACTCAAAAGCACATAAGGACTAAAATGACTAATGACCAAGGCAATATAGCATGAAAAGACATAAAATGACCTAAAATATACTTCATTAAAAATATTAGACCCTTTATAAACCTCTAAAAATCAATTTTTTAACTATAGGGGTCCTAATTTGACTTGCAAGGTCAAATTTGGTCACCAATAACACTTGGTCATCTTCCCAAGATCCTTTCCTTCTATGATACCAATCTGATGTAGAGGGAGAGAGTTAATCGCATCACTTTGAAAATTTGTTCTTTCACACTATTCTCTAGTATCCCTTATAAAGCACTTTTTTATATGGTTTTTAAAATATACAATGGCTCAAGACAAAAACAAACATAGTTTTAGATACCCCTTAAGGGTATATAACTTCTTAAAAAGTTTGGGGTCTGAACACTCATAGTAAGTCAATCAATTTCATGAGTCCTTATTGAAATTAGGTCTATTCCTTATAAACCTTCTAAGGGATGAATATAGTTATTTAAAACAATACACAAAGATTTAGAATAAACTATGCACATTTCCAGACACCTAATATCCTCTTTTAGCTTCACAAGAAGTTTTAAGTCTTAATTCTTAAGGAAAACACACTTACCTCATAAGACCTTTCTCTAATTAGGCCTAATCAGGTCTCTTCTTTGACATAGTCTCAAATATCATACTATACAACTTATTCTAAAAAAAAAACCAACATAATATTGTATAGGAGGTTAAACCACAATAGATGACCAAGTTTCAATAAATTTTGATGGTGGAATATAAGATAAAGAAATTTATATACAAAAACCCTAGGTCAAGGTTATCAAGTATGTGTAAGGCTGAGATGTAATAAAAAGGGCTATTTTGAATTTTAAATGGTTTCAAATCCAATTGAGACCTAAATAAGGTATGATCCAACAATATTCACCCTTTAAAATAAGTTTGAAGTCTTGAACAAATCTCAAAGGTCTATAATGAACAACTTTTATAGATTTCTTGGAATGTATAAAGGACTGTGTACACCTTCAAGATTGTATGCACTTTTTTTAATGCGTGAAAGGATACTTACTCACTAGTGGTGTTATGAGTATATAAAATATCATCCTCATCATGTTAAAATCATCTACAACCTTCCCACAAGATAAAACATGTGAATATAACTCCCATGACACCTCAGTTCACTTATCCACAAACTATTTCAAAATAGGATTTTCTATATTTGGCTATAGTGACTTCAAAACATGAAATTAAAAGAAATAACTTAGATATACAAGGAAATGATAGAGAATATTTATCATACACCATGTTTTCATCTTCCAAAACACCAAAATGAGAGTAAAAAAGACTCCTCTACTCACTTTGTTTGATTGTGTCAAAACATGATTCCCTAGGCCTAAGTTTATCTCTCTTACACCTATAAATGAATGATATTTCTAAAAAATTAACAATAAACTAATAATATATAGATAGTAACACTTATTAATAATATCAAAATGAGTTTACAATATTCTCCAAAAGCTTTCTTTATTCACGATCGTTCTTGATCTCACACCAACATAGACAAAAATTTAGACAATCAGTCTTCTTCTTGCAAACTTGAATCTTCTTCTTGGTTTCTTGAAACACTCCCCCTTCCTCTACATGGGATTTAATTCACCTCAAATATCTTCACACATTTTAAGTTCATATAATATCTCTAACTAAATCGTGTGTCCCCAATGTACATTCATGCTTGAACCACTAGCCTTCTTATGTGTTATAAAAGGTGGTCAACATGGATAATATGACAAAAAAAGAGTGTAAACCCATAAATACCATTATAATAACTAAAATACATATATACACATAAAAATACATCCTTAACACCTAAAAAAAACATGAAAACCATCATAGAAACTATGCAATAATTTCAAATATTTAGAATGATATATTTGGTGTGAAAATGTCCCAAATAGGACCAAATTAAAATTTTAATCTAATATAACACTTATATCCTATGAAAATAATTACTAAATAACACCTAAGACTGAAAAGACTCAATTACAAGCCAAAATTTGAAAAACTAGTATTCTTAAGTGATGCTCCTGCATCAAACTACCAACCTTAAAAATATTTCATGAGCTCCTGCTCATGAATCATTCTTTTCTATAGATGTTTCCAAATATCCTCTCTATCTATTAAATAGTTTGTCTTCTCTATATCCCTCCTAGATCCCATGGTCTTCTCAGTAGTGATAAGGATTGGTACACTATTACATCCTCTGCAAATGTGCATATTTATTCTTTGAAATCAATCTCCTCTTTGATCATTTCTAAACCTTCTTCTATTGTACTTGCACATGCCATAAATACATTAAATAAAACCACTTTTATATCATATTCCTTGCTCCACTCCTTTGCATTTCTCCATTCTGTGGTCTTCTCTCAATGTTTACTTCCATAATGGACTTTAAGATGTCCATTCTCATTCTCTTCTTGTCATACTCTCTCTATGGTATTTCTTGACTTCAAAGAATCATCATTGCCTTGTTCATTATTCATACCATTGATCTCTTTAGTCTTATCCATATGCCTTAATAATTTTGTTTTTTTCATCTTATTCCACTCTTGTTTTGACTTTTGTCTTCTTTGTCCATTTTGATATTCATCAATTAGTCTCTTAGACCATTGATCAATAACCTATATAAATAATTTAATTTCCTTCAATTTAAAACTCCCTTAACTATTTGGAGACCATATTTTAATGTATTGTATATCTCTAACCTAATTCACAAATCAAGAAACACTCTTTAAGATTCTCTCAACTTATTATTCAATCATAACTCTTGGTTTCTATCTTAGTATCTCAGGCACGGAAAAATTTTCCCCTCTATCTATATCCTGCTCCATATCCTCTATTTTGACCTTCATCTCTTTGTCATTTCTCATATATTCCTTCTTTCCTTAACCACCTTGAAACTCTCTAAGTAAATTCTCTCTCATCAATGTTTTTATGTTACGCTTTAAGTCTTTCTTGTAATTTACTTGCATTAACTTGTTCTCTTTTCTTTCCTTAACAAATTGAAATTTGAGATCACTATCACAAATCTAAGGTGTTTCATTAGTTTTTATTCTTACATTTATCCATAAAATTACCCAATGTTTGGTCTGGGTTGGGTCTCCCTGTTTATGAATTTATCACCTCAATTTCTTGATTTTGATAAAGTGCCAAAAACCTTCCTTCTTCATTAGATTATTATTTATGAATTTTTAACGTCTATACTTGTAACCTCCTTTCCCAAAATATAAAAATGATTTCTAAGCCTATTATCGACTATTTTTAATAAATACTATGTTAAGGCTCTTTTCACTTCATGACTAACTTGATTCTCAAAGTGATCAAATGAAATAATGTATGACAAGATCTTACCTTTAAATGGATGACTTAGCCCAAGTACTTGAGAGGTCCAATTCATAATGGCTATCATGGAGAAAGGATGAACTAAACTTTTCTCTTTTACCATTGCCTTTGTTTTATTATCATAGCTAATGATACCTTGAAAGTATTCTTTGTTTCATGATTCTTTTAGTTTGAATTGAGATGATTCCTTCCTTACACTTTTCTTATCCTCAATATGGTCTTCCTCAATATGGTATTCTTGAATCTCAAATACTACTCCTCTAGAATCATCGTTGAAATAATATGCTAGAATGAAAACTTGAGATGGTATAACTCCTTCTAGGACCTTGTTTGCAAGTTCTAAGTCTTATTCATCCTTGAATTGATATTATTATCCTTAAAATTTATTTAAAGATCCTTCATACTAACCTATAATTATTCGAAAGATCACCATACCATAATCTCACTCAAAATCAATTACTTGTTTCTTTGGTTTTAGAAATTCCACTTTTTCTATGTCTTTGTCTTCAATTTTTTGATTGAAATCCACTATGTATGACTCCATATCCTCAATGACATATTCTTTCTCTTCACCATCCTATCTTATAATTTTCAATGAATCCCTTTCAACTGATAGGGTGTTTTGTTACACTCATAAGAGGTCCAAATAATATGTCTCCTACTTGGTTTGTTATCCAAACATCTCCTTTTCTATTGTATACCCTGTTATATTTTATTTTTCAACTTTGCCTTCATCTTCAAAAAAATTTGTAACTTATATTTCAACATCTTCTTTAAATTAATTTTCATTTAGTGTTAGATCATCCAACTGCATATCATATTCATTAAGCACTTTAAGTTCTTCTTCTTCACTTGTTCTTTCTATGGATTTATCCATTAGCTCAATTGTCTCCTTATACAAAGCATCTTCATCAGTTAGCAAAGTAATATATTCATCAAAAATAGTATTGATAACAATAATTTGAGGCCATTTGTTCTCTTTAAATTTTCCTTGGATCAAATTTATCTCTTATATATCTTCAATGATGCATTGTGCTTCTTCACCAAGCTTTTATCCACTCTCAGGATAACAAATCACTATATTCCCATATTCTGTTGTCCAATCAACTTATTATTCTTCATCATAAGCATGATTCTCATTCTTGTATTTAATCACACATTTAAGGTTCATGACCTCAATTTGGGATTTTCCTTCACTCTCCTTTATTCTTGCATTCACATATGACAAGACATAGTTAGGTTAAAAACTTAAGGGCTTGATTGCCTCTTTCTTCTTATCCTTAGGTTGTTTTACCAATACCTGTAACTATTTTCTCAATTGGCTATATTATTACTATATTATTCTCATTTCCATGAGATATTTAAGAGTCTACTAATTTATTTTCTTGATTATTACTTCAAATCATTGTCTTGACTCATCCAAGACTTGTGTTTTATTGCTGAAAATTACTCTTCTTGCAGCTATTTCCTTCTCTACATCCATCTCCTTATTAATTAATTTGTCACCTACTTTTTTATGGCAAATTTCATTATCTAAACCCTTCATATCTCTCTTTATTTTCTCTTCACTTTTTACTTCTATTTACCCTTTAGGCCTCACTCATACCTACCTATCCTTAGCAAGGTTAACCTACTTGCCTCTTAAGACCTCACTTAGGTCTCTTCTCCTTCTAGTACTTTGCCTAAGACTAGTATTTTATTCTCTAAGATCTCCTTGAGTTTACCTTTAGAGATTACACAATATTTCTTTCTTTCTTCAAATCCTCTATGGATTTAGGGATTTCTTGCGACTCCAATATCTTACTTTCCTTCACTTAAGCTTTTGAAAACCTTTCACTTTGCCTCTCTTTTTATTGATATCACTATCTCAACTTAAAAATTCTAAATGCAATAAATACAATTATTATTTTTAAATAACATAAAAAACCAACTCAAACCTTAGTCAGGGGATTTATCTCTTTTTTGTTTGAACCCTTTCACTAGTTCCACCAATTCTTTACCACAACTATCTCTTTTGCTTTTTTCCTTATAACTTAATCATTCAACATTTGAACAACATCAAAGCTTAACCTAAATCATCAATAATTATACCACTTGGTCATATTACCAAGATATTTTCATGCTCTGATACCAATATGATGTAGAGGGAGAGAGTTAATCACATCACTTTATAAATTTTTTATTTGGCACTATTCTCTAGTAGTCCTTCTAAATAACTTTCTCAAATGTTTTATAAAATATACAAGGGTTCAAGATAAATAAAACTTATTTTTAGATACCCATTAAGGGAATACAACTTCATACAAATTTTGGGGTTTGAACTCTCACAATAAGTCAATCAACTTCACAAGTCCTTATTGCAATTAGGCTTACTCCTTATAGCCCTTCCAAGGGATAAATCCAGTTGGTTTTAAAAATACACAATGATTAAAACCAAAATATAAAAATTAATAGGAACCAAATATCCTATTTTATCTTCAAAATAAGTTTCAAGTCTTAGTTCTTAAGGAAAACCCACTTACTTCACAAGACTTTTGTCTAATTAGCTCTTTTCTTTGACACAATCTCAAATACCATACTATAAGGTCTATTCTTAACTCAAAACCAACATAATATTGTATATGAGGTTAAAACATAGAATATTACCAAGTTTAAATAAATTTTTAGGGTGGAATCACAAGATAAAGGAATTTGTATACAAAAACCCTAGGTCAGGTTTATTCAGGTCTATGCAATGTTGAGAAGTTATAAAAGGGGTTATTTTAAATTTTAAAGGGTTTAAAAACCAAATGAGACCCAAATAAGGTCTAAACCAATAATTTTCACCCTTCCAAATGGGTTTTAAGTCTTGAAAAACTATCAAACGTATATAATGAACAACTTTTATAGAATTCTTAGAATGTATAAAGGACTGTGTACACCTTGAAGACTGTCTACACTTGTTTGAATTATTGGATAATTAATCAATAGTGATGTTTTAATCATATAAAATATAATTCAAATAATTTTAAAATCCTCTACAAACTTTCCACTAGACTAAACATCTGAATATAACTCCCAAGACACCTCAGTTCACTTATCCATAGACTTTCAAAACATGGTTTTCCAAATTTGGGTATAGTGACTTCAAACCATGAAATTAAAAGCAATAAAATAGATAGATAAGTAAATAATATAGAATATTTGTCATACACCATGTTATAATCTTACAAAACACCAAAATGAGATTAAAAAATACACCTCTCCTCACTTTGTTTGACTATGTTAAAACATGATTTTCTAGTCCTGAGTTTGTCTCTCTTACAACTGTAGCTGAATAATATTTCTCAAATTTAACAAAAATAAATAATATAGAGATATTAAAAATTAAAAATAATCTCAAAATGAGTTTACAACATTCTCAAAAATATTACTTTATTCATGATCATTCTTGATCTCACACCAACATACAGAAAAAATCAAACAGTCGGTCTTTTTCTTGAAAATTTAAATATTATTATTGGTTTATTGAAACACTCCCCATTCCTCTACATGGTAATTAATTAACCTAAAACCTATTCATGTATTTAATATTCCTATAATATCTCTAATTAAATCATGTATACCCTCTATACGTTTATGCTTGAATAACTAGCCTTCTTAGGCATTACAAAAGGTGGGAAACATAGAGAATATGACAAATAAAGAGTGTCAACCCATCAGGACCATTGTAAAAACTAAAATACACCTAAATAAAACAAAATCCATCCTTAACACCTAACAAAAACATGAAAAACACCATAGAAATTATGCAAGAATTTCAAATATTTGAAATGGCAGATTTGGCAAGAAAATGCCAAATGGGATCAAATTCAAATTTGAAGCTAATATAAAACTTATATCTTATGAAAATCATTACTATATACCAAATAAGATTAAAAATACTCATTTACAAGCCAAAATTTGACAAACTAGTATTCTTAAGTGATGTTCCTGCATCAAAATAACACATGTGTAAAGTTATGGACACATGTAGATGTGGTTGAAAGTGATTTATGATGCCACTTATCCTATTATAAGTCTAAAAAGTATACACAAAGTGAAATTAAAATAGTTAATCTATTAGAATTCAACTTAATATTAGTGTAAGTAGAATATTATACCAAGACCCAACTTAAGTGTGACCTAGGGTTGCCTATAAAAGATATAAAATGTTTATAATACTTTAAAATTGGTCTCATAAACTAGGTTTTATGAGGTTCATGTTTATGCTTATATTTTCACCCTTGAGAGGATGCTCAGTTCTCCTCATCCAAGTGACACAATGGAATCAACTCTCTTATTGTGGGTGATCTGTTTAGATGAGTCTCTAGATTAGGGGCTAGCTCCCCTTGATGCACCTATAAACTCTTTATAAACTAATAATTATGAATTAAAAGTAACTAGGAAAACAACTCTAAAAACAAGTGGTGATGCACCAATATTTGAAATCCTCTTTAAGACTGAAACCACTACTTAAAGATAAACAAGAGTGTTTCACACAAAGTCACAATAAATATATTATTGCATTAGTATTTCATAAGTTGGATTCAAAAAGGTATTTGACATTTAGGAGGGTGATGAATGATTATTCAAAGAGAATAAACTTAAACCACTTCTAAGACATTTATACACATAGTAAAGAATGCTAACAGAGACTTGTAACATCATCTTTTTTTCACATTGATAAGTGATCATAGATTGATATGCTAGAAAATAACCTTTTTACTAGTCATTATCAATAAGATTCAAACTTATACTCAATAGTGCAATGTAAAATGGAAAATATCTTGTATATTTCTTCAAGAGTTACAATACAAATCTGGCCAGAGTTTTACCATAACCAGCAGAGGCTCTTCAATGAATATAATGAATACATATATATAGCCTTGAGAAAGAGATCGAGCAAAGGGAATTTTAAAAATGATTCAGACATGTGTCAATTTGAGAATGGAACAGTTACACTACATTTTGTAAGATGTTTTATTTTTAGTTATGCCAACAAGATCAAGATGCTCTAGACTATGTTTTGCCATAAATAGGTCCATTGGTTGGAAATTCATTTGGATGTTAGTTGTTCCTTATGAGTTTGCCGAGCTGTGAAATTGTATAACAACTCACTCCATCAACCTACCTATTTCTATTTGCTTGTACACATATGTTTAGGATTCTATCATGTGTCACTTCCATATTTGTTTTTAGGTTCCCACCAAAATCCTTGTAAACTCCAATGACTATTTTCATATTTTGAATTTGACATCCTACGGGTTGTCACTCCTTTGTTTGAATCCCAATGGCTAATTTCTACAGTCTGAACTTAACATCCTACGAGCTTTCACCTTGGGTATTTTCTTCAAACTTTTGTTTTCTATTTGCTTTTAGATAATTTGTCTGCAGGCACCTTTCCTTCTTTTATTTCAGCTTTCTTGCTTGGTCTTTTATGCCCTTTGGAATTCCCACAGACAAAATGTCTGAAAGAAATGGAATTTGGCACCCTTTGAATTTTTTGAAAGAATTCTTCAAACAATTTTTCCAAAAGAATTCCTTCAGACTTCTTGAAATGGTCTTCCCCTTTGAAAAATAACCCTTCGACACTTTTACAATGGTCTATCTTCCCATGGACCTTCCTATAGATACCCTTCAGAAAGGTGTCACATACCCTTTGAGATTTTGAAATGGTCCACCTTTCCCCCAAAATAATCCTTCAAAATTTTTGGAATGGTCCTTCAAGATTTTGGTCACCTACCCTTTAGAAAGAATGAAGTGATTTTCAAAATTTTGGAATGGTCCATTTGTCCCTTGGCTTCAATTCCTTTGAGTTTTTTATAAGGGATAATTTTTGTGGACTTTTTACAAAGTGCCCTTCACAAAAATGGAAATATCCTTTGGCTTTTTGAAAAATGTCCCTTCAAAATTTTGGAAACGGTCCACTTTCTAAAAAAAATGCTCTTCAAGAAATTTGCCAATGTACCCTTTGAAAAGATGAACATACCCTTCATAATTTTGAAAAGGTCCTTTTCTGCTTGAAAGATTCCTTCAGAAAGTTATCACCTAGCCTTTGATAAAATTACTTTGAAGAAAAAGTCTGAAAGAATTCACCTAAGTAAAAGGCTTCAAACAAAAAGTCTAAAAAAATTTGATAAGAACTTTAGAACAAAAGCCTAAAATAAATATATTTAACAAAGGACCAAAATAAACCTTCTGAAAGAATTCATTGGTGAGGACTTAGCCAAAAGACTAAAGAACAAAGCTATCAAAAGGAAAACACATAGTTTTTTACATGTAATAGACTTAAAATTTGTATAAGAACACTTATTATATACTGGACATGAACAAAGGTATAGACTCAGACACTTTTTTGCAAATAGGGGTGCCTAATTTTGGCCTAAAAGGCCAAAATTTGGTCAACAAATTGGTGACTTACAGGGTAGTATGACTACTATACTGACTAAACTAGTAGCCTTATAGTCTATTAGGCATGGAGTTAATTAATTCTTAAATATGGTTAACAAGGACTTTGCCAAAACACAAGGAAACACACCATATAATAATAGTCAAGACCAAGCAAAGATAACACAAAACCGGACAAAGACAAACTCACACCTATGCCTAAACACTTAGGGAACACAAAGAAAGTAGGAAATTATGTATAATATAAATAATAGAACCTTCAATAACAATGCTTCAGATATATCCCATTGATTGGGATATGCAGTTCCTCTCCATCCAACTTTGAGAGTTGGAAAGCATTATGTTATTTACACTGTGTGATTACATATGGGCCACTCCACAAAGCATCAAACTTTATGTGTTTTTTAGGATTGGCCCTATCTTCATCCCATTTCAAACAATGTATCCTACCTTGAAACTTCTTAGCATGGACTTGTTGTCGAAATACCTCTTTGTTTACTGTTGGTGAGTAGTCATGATGTACATAGCTTGATCTCTTGTTTCCTCAAGCTCTATCAACTCACATAATCCAACCTCCATAATTCAATCTCCATCAATTATAGTTGATAGGTAAGATCTAAGGCTGGTAACTCAAGTGAGATAGGAAATCTATCTTCCCTTCCATACATAAGTGTATATTTTGAGTTCCCAATTACTCTCTTTGGGGTGATCTTATCAACCCAAAGGGCTATCTTCAACTTGGTATGCCAAGTCCTTTGATTCTCTTCCCTAGTCCTCTTTATGATCCTAATTAAATTATTTTTTGTGGACTCAACTAGTCTATTCCCTTGGGGGCAATAATTAAAGGAGGTGCTAAGATAGATGCCATGCTTCAAAGCCCATTCACTTGTCCTTGTACCTAGAAATGCCAATGCATTATCTGAGATGATTGTTGAAGGAAATATACATTTGGTTACTCTACCTTCATATAAATCTGATATCGAGTTTTTATTTTCCTCCTTAAGAGATACAACTTCCACCCATCTTGTAAAATAATCAATGGTAGTCAACACCCACTTGTGACTAACACTATAAGGAGGATTGATCAGACCTATAAAATCCAAGCCCCATTACATGAAGGGTTGTTCAAAATAGATTGGATGAAGAGGCAAAGCAGCTATCCTTTATTTTCCATAAAAAAGAACACACTTTTGTCATTTTCTTACCCAAGCATGGTTGTCCTTGAACAGGTTGGGCCAAAAGTAACTAGCTCTCATTATCTTGGCAGCTATGGTTCTTGGAGCACAGTGACCACTAGCTGGTCTATCATGAAACTCATGCAATACTTTTTCAATCTAATCTAAATCAATACATCTCAATAACACACCTAAAAAATATTTCCTAAATATTACTCCATCAACCAACACATAGGGAATGGATTGCAGCCTAAAGTACCTCCTTTTAGCCCTATCAAGACCTTATGGACACTCACTGGTTTGAAGGAAATGAATCATGTCTTGTGTACCACTCCTTATGGATGAAGGTACAACTATTATATGGTCATCACAGAGTGCCAAAATAGTTTATTTTTTTATTTCAAATCTAAAGCAAGATGCTCACACACTCCTTTTCTTTTCACTAACTTGGTTATCTTGATCTCCACATCATATTCCATCACTTTGGTGATCCAACCTGCCCTTTTCTTATTCAAATATCTACTCAATATAAAATATTTCACACCAAGATGAGGCAAAAAAATATGAACCTTATTATTAGATAACATATGTCTGAATTTCTTTAATCTCCTTATAACTGAAAGCACTTGTTTTTCCACATATGTATATCTTATCTCATAGCCTTCTAAAATTTAATTAAAAAAGGTAATAGGTTGTTCCATATTTTCATCATTAGCTTGAGTAATCACGGTAGAGATTACCTCTTCATTCCCAAAATTATATAGGTTGAAGTCCTTGGAGAAGTTAGGACTTGCAAGAGTAGGGTCCTAGGCAATGGCTTACTTGATCTCTTCAAAATTTTCTTTTCTCCTTCCTGTCCAAGTGAATATTTATCCTTCCTTAGCATAGATGTCAAGGGGTTTACCATGTTAAAAAAATCAATAATTAATCTCCTAATAAACTTGATCTTACCAAATAAATGTTACAAACCTTTTTTATGCTTAGGTAAAGATAATGCTAAAATAACATTCACTCTCTCTTAATCAATAGACAAACCTTTATTGGAAATAATTTGGCCTAAGAGTTTTACTTCATAAATATAAAAAACACACTTATTTGGGTTTATAGATATCTCAAACTCTCTACACCTCTCAAAAATCTACCTTAGGTGATTCAAGTGATCTTTTGCATCCTTGGAAAAGATTGTCACATCATCAAGATACACCAATACAATGTCATTGATCATTCCTTGGAAAGCCATATTCATTGCATGGTGAAAATTAGATCTAGAATTTTAAAATCCAAATGTAATCTTCCTATATTCATATGTTCCCCATTTTGTGGTGAAGGTTGTCTTGTATTGGTCACTTTCTTTCACCAAAATCTGATTGTACCTAGAATAACCATCTAGGAGAGAAAACCTCTCACTGCCTGCTACCACTTGAAAAATTTGTTCCATGGAAGGGAGGGGGTAATTATCTCTCAAATATACCCTATTCAAGTCTCTAAAATCCATACATAACCTGATCTCCCCATTCTTGTTTCTAATAGGGACTAAGTTGGCCAATTAAGAAGAATGCTTGATAGGAAAAATGATTCTAGACTCAATCAACTTAATGAGTTCTTTCTTCATGAGTGCTTCAATCTTGGGATTGATTGGTATTTTCCTTTGATTTATGGGCTTGGAATTTTCATCTAGATCTATAGTGTGTTGAGCCAATCTTGGATCAAAACCCTTCAAATCACTATACTTCCGTGCAAAAATATCACTAAACTCCTTGCATAGTTCAATGAAATCATGCTTCTCTTGACTAGTGCATACCTTTCCAAGAGAAAGTAACTTATCTTTAAATATATCTAACCTTTCATAGTTCTCTTTCTTTGTTGACATAATTACCTTATCCTTCTTGATCTGGTCATATTCATTGAATATGCTTTCAAGAGTCACTAGGCCTTTGAGAAGTTTGTTAGACTTCAGCTAAATAATCTACCCTCCATATTGTTGTTGTAATTTGGAATTATTTCTATAATAAAAATTAGCTTCTTCCTGTAGGAAACATGCTATTTTTTTGTCACTATCAAACACCTACAAATTGGTGACATTGTCTAGTATAGAAGGTCTCACAATCACCTTTAGATGAGGTTGGTTTTTGTCTTCTGTTATGCCTTTTGTAAAATTGAACTGAGCTCTAGTTAATACTAATTTATCAGCATGTTTGTTATCTTCTCTTGAGATAGAAGTGATGTTAAATGACATGAAGTATTCTACAAGGTCAAAACCTCTATGCTTATAAGACTTGAGCAAGGAGTTTTTGGTCAAATTCTACCCTCTAACTTGATTGGCAATGAGCTTGTTATCACCAAACACTTACAATTATTTGATACCTCTTTTCATTGCCCACTATAAGCCATGAATGAGGGCATCATATTCAGATACATTACAAGTACAAGAGAATTGAAATATAAAATTTGAAATATACCTTTTCGTTGAAGGTAAAACCAACATAGCTCCACCACCTACCCCAATCTTGCTTTTAGATCCATCAAAGAAGACCTGCCACAAGCCATTCACATCTTCATTTGAATTCATCAAATTTGGCATGAAAGAGTCCTTATAATCCATATAATAGACCCTAAGACCATATTATTCAAGAAACTTGTAAGGATCATGCACATAATTATCATCTCCCCACTCATCTAGGAACAAATCAGAAACTCCTTCAAGGGAAGATGATGGAGATTGATCAATGTGAAACTCTTCTTCATCAATGATATCATAATTAACATTTAATGCCTTAGGTGAATATGGTTCTAAGTGATATTTATGAATAGGTTCTTACTCAATCTTCACCTTAGTGCCATACTTTGTTCTAAACACCATGTAGGACTAGTTAGCCACCAAGTATCCACCAATTTTGGATGTGAAGTCTCTTGATAAGCAAACAAAAAAATATGGAGTTAAATATATGACTAATACATCATGAAGAATTAAAAATGTAGGATAAGAATGAAGGATCAAGTTCAAACCTTTCACAATACCCAAAGTCTTGGCTGGTGATCCATCTAATTGCAAAACTCCTTTAGTCATTGGCTCGTATCTGATGCCTAGATTATCTGCTATACATTTTGGCATAATTGATGTGTTTGATCCAATATTTATGATGAAATTATGAACCAATAAGTTAAAAATAATTAAGGATAGGTATAAAGGAGGAGTCTTATCATCTTTCTTCAACTGATCATCTATAGATTGAGTTTCATTGACCAAAACTACATTGTCACTTCTAGATGGGCCACCTTGTATACCTAGTCCATGCAATTAATTTTGGAGCATATATTTATACCCTAGTAATGCTAGATAATCCCATAATGAGATGTTAATATAAATCTTATTCATATAGTCTACAACATTAAAGGAAGGATTACTTACCTTGGAGTTCTCTTTATGAACATTTGCACCTTGTGATGTAGCTTATGGAGGTAGGGTTGTAGAAACTATCCTAAATTTTAGAATCCTCTAGTTTTCTTGTTATTTAGGAGTTGAATTAGGCCCTCCTCTCATTTTAGATAATTTAGGAGTCAAAATAGGTCCTTTATTGGTTCCCTAAACTTATTCAACAGCCCTTTTTTTGATTTAGTGTTGGTAGTCACACTAGTATTCTAATTGCTTCTATTCCCCACATAATTAATGGTACAAAACTCACCCTCCAAATGATTCATGAGAATGGAATCAGTCTGAGGTTGTCCATTTTCTATTCCACCTTGCATATGTCCTTAAAAATTTGAAGTTTGTAAAGATTGGCTGCCTTGCATTACAATGCCTTGATTTTGCATCTCATTTGCATAAGCAACATGCTCTTGGCCTTGTTCAAAAGAAGAGTAATAGGGTTATTCCTAGAATAAATTATTTTGAATGGGAACAAGGGATTTGGAGGATGAGGGAACATTAGGATTATAACTTTTATAAGGCTTGACATGGGTGATTTGACCTTGTCCTTGTGCATTACCTTGAAAAGGAGGTCTATTTGTTTGTCCAAACTAATTTTAGGATTGATAAGGCCTATAGTTTTGAGCTTGTTTCCTTTTGAGAGAAACCAATTCATTAGTAACACTTTGAATTAGGATTTTGAATTCATGCATTTCATTGGTAGGGGTAATGGCATAATTTTCTTGATCAGGCAAAGGAGTTAAAGTGGGCAATGCACTTTGACTTGGAGAATGCAAATCAAGGAATAGTGGCATTGGAGGTCTAGGAGTATCTTTACTATGTAGACAAGATAATTATCATCATTTATGGTTATTTAATAGGTAATATAAAGTGTATTTACATCCATAGACTAAATAATCATGGCAATGTTACTATTCAACACTTTCAAGTAGTACAAAAATGCATAATATGCAGTTGGCCTCACAAGAATTAGGATTCTATCCCAAGTTTTTTGAAACCTAGTATTGAAATTCTATATGAATTCATGTGGTACCCTCTTTATTGTGGTCAATTTATCAAAAAGAGATAGGTGATCACTTTTTTCTCCAAACCTATCAGTCAATAGGGTCCCCAACTCATCCCATGAGCCAATAGAATTTACAGGTAGGGTCCCATACCAGTCCAGAACTTTTCCTTTGAAAGACAAGGCCAACAACTTAATAACTACATTTTCTTAGGTAATATTATGGATATTACAAAAAAATTCTATGTTTCTAATATGTTCAATGGTAGTAATTGGACCATCTCTACTAAAAGATAGGACATTTTTGAGAGCAGCTCCTATAATTTGATCATATTGGGCAAGCTACAAGGGAGATGCACCCCAAAAAGGTACAAAAGGTTGTCTTCTAGCCATATTAGGAATATTACTATATACATTAGGATTAGTATGCAACACAAATTTAGAAGGTTTAAACTCAAACTTTATTTTTTAGGGATGAGTGTTGACAAACCTAGACCTTTTGGTTGAATATGGAGGTAATTTAAAAAGATACAAAGTGTACACCTTTAGTAGTAGACATAGTGGTCACCTTTGGCATGGAAAGGACTGATCATTAACCAAAGACCTAAATTCATTAATGGAGTCACCAGGTACTAAATGTAAATGCTTCTTTTCTACAACCGTGTCAAGACCAACACCAATCTTGAACAATCTTTTAGGACTTAGTGTCCCATCAGGCATGCCAAAAATTGTTGACACTTGGATTTTGACCCTTGAGAAGATGCTTAATTCTCCTCATCCAAGCATCATAATGGAATCATCTCTCTTGTTGTGGGTGATAATTCTGTTGAGATGAGTCTCTAGATTAGGGGCTAGCTCCCCTTGATGCACCTTGAAACTTTTTCTACACTAACAATTGTGAATGAAAAGGGAGAAGAAAAATAACTAGGAAAACAAGTGGTGATGCACCAATATTTAATGTCCTCTTTAAGACTAAAACCACTACTTAAAGATAAACAAGGGTGATCACACAAAGTCACAACAAAGATATTATTGCATCATTATTTCATAAGTTAGATTCAGAAAGGTATTTGACATTGAGGAGGGTGATGAATGATTCTACAAAGAGAATACACTGCCACTTCTAAGACATTTAAACACCTAGTAAATAATGCTAAAAAAGACCTGCAACATCATCTTTTATGCACATTGGTAAGTGACCATAGATTGATATGCTAGAAAATAACCTTTTCACTAATCATTATCAACAATATTTGAACTTATACTCAATAGTGCAATGTGAAAATGGCAAAATCACTTGCATATTTCTTTAAGAGTTATAGTATAAATCTGGCTAGAGTTTTACCATAATCAATAGAGGCTCTTTAATGAATAGAATGAATACATATATATAACCTTGAGAAAGAGATTGAGTAAAGAGAAGTCTAAAAATGATTCAGATACGTGTCAACTTGAGAATGGAACAATTAAACTACATTATATAAGATGTTTTCTTTTCAGTTATGCCAACAAGATCAAGATGCTTCAATTTGCATTTTGCAATAAATGGGTCCATTGGTTAGAAATTCATTTAGATGATAGTTGTTCCTTATTAGCTTTCTGAGCTATGAAATGGTATAACAACTCACTCCGTTGACCTACCTATTTTCATTTGCTTGTGCACATATCTTCAATATTATACCATGTGTCACTTCTATATTTGTTTTTAGGTTCCCACCAAACTCCTTTTAAACTCCAATGTCTATTCTCATAGTTTGAAGTTGACTTCCTATGGACTGTCACTCCTTTGTTTGAATCCCAATGGCTAATTTTTGCCGTCTAATATTGATGTCTTATGAGCCATCACCTTGGGTATTTTCTTCAGACTTTTGTTTCTTATTTGCTTTTAAGAAATTTGTTTAAGGCCACCTTTCCTTATTTTCTTTCTGCTTTCTTGCTTGGTCTTTTATGCCCTTTGGAATTCTCGTGGACAAAATGTCTAAAAAAATTAGACTTTGACATCCTTTGAATTTTTTGAAAGAATTCTTCAAAAAAATTGTCTAAAATAATTCCTTCAGACATCTTGAAATGGTCTTCCCCTTTTAAAAAGAACCCTTCCACACTTTTGCAATGGTCTATCTTCCCATAGACCTTCCTGTACATACCCTTCGAAAAGGTGTCACATACCCTTTGGGATTTTGAAATGGTCCACTTTTTCCCTTGAACAATCCTTCAGACTTTTTGGAATGGTCCTTCAGGCTTTTGGTCACCTACCCTTCAAAAAAAATGAAATGCTTTTCAAAATTTTGGAATGGTCTACTTGTCCCTCGACTTCAGTTCCTTCAGGTTTTTTATAAGGGAAAATTTCTATAGACTTTTTGTGAAGTGCCCTTTGTAATAATGAAAATATCCTTTGGATTTTTGAAAAATGTCCCTTCAGACTTTCTGAAATTCCCTTCATACTTTTGGAAATGGTCAATTTTCCAAAGAAAATGCCCTTCAAGAAAATTGCCAATGTACCCTTCGGAAAGATGAACACACCCTTCAGAATTTTGCAAAGGTCCTTTTCTACTTGAAAGAGTCCTTCAAAAATATGTCACATACCCTTCGGGAAAATTACTTCAAATAAAAAGTCTGAAATAATTCACTTAAGTAAAAGGCTTCGGACAGAAAGTCCAAAAAAATTAGATAAGGACATTAGAACAAAAGCCCAAAAGAAATATACTTAAGGACCAAAACAAACCTTATAAAAGAATTCATTGGTGAGGACTTATCCAAAATACTAAAGAATAAATCTATCAAAAGGAAAACACTTGGGTTTTTACATGTAATAGACTTCAGCTTTGTATAAGAACACTTCTTGCATACTAGACATGAAATCTGCATACTAGCCACGAACAAAAGTATAGACTAAGACACTTTTTTGCAAATAGGGGTGTCTAATTTTGGCCTAAAAGGCCAAAATTTGGTCAACAGTACCCATGTACAATAAGTAAAACTTATAAAAAGTTACATTAAAAATAAAGGTCTATAAAAAAAATTAAGACTAAGTACTGTGACTACTGCACTAGATGGGATGAAATCCATCACTCAAGTTGCACTAGAATGGATGAAATTCACCATTAAATACAATTTAAAAATTAAAATAATAATGGTTAGATGGTAGAGAAATAAACAATCTAGAAAAAAATAATCTAGAAAAAACTTTGTAGGCCTTCCGAATTGGAAAATACGGTCTTTTGAAATTGTTTTACTCAAAAAGATATGCTCATTCATGAGGGAATAAAAGGGTTTAAAATCACATTGGTTGGTCGTATGCCACTCAAAACTAGTGAGTGATGAATGAAATGGGTGTATTATATATATATATATATATATATATATATATATATATATATATATATATATATATATATATATATATATATATATATATATATATATATATATATATATAATCTATAAATTTAGGTTTTAATATTTCATTTTGTATTTTTTTACAAAACATGTTATCATAAAACTTGTTACACTAATGTTCTCAAAAAATAAAAAATCAAATACGCACTATAAAAAAATGTGAAACAAAAAATCTTTATCTTTTTTTTTAATTAAATTAAAATAATAATACTAGTAATAACCATGTGTGTGTGTGTATATATATATGTGTGTGTGTGTGTGTGTGTGTGTGTTAAAAAATATTTAAACAATATTTCATGGAAAAAAAGAAAAAAATTAAATAATTTTTTTAATGACCAAAATTATGGTTTGTCTAAAAACTTAAAAAATGCTAGGAAATATGTGGGAAAATAAAAGAACCTCAAAAAATAATAACCACCACAATTACCAATTCATACAAAATGACTTTGCTACCATGTAAGAGTGGGAGATACCAAAGATTCTCCTCGACATGGACTCACATCAGCAATGGAAAACTCAAGAATTTAAAAATAAATAATAATATTATTTATTTATAAAATATTAAAATATAAAAGAAAGGTGGTAAACATATAATAAAAGTAAAATTTTAGTTAGAACATTGTTTTTATTAAGAAAAAGTAATAGTTGTGAACCAATTCTAATTTTAACTAAGTAGTTGATACATTCCTGAAGTGATAGATATATGTGGGATGTGGTGACAAGTGATTAGCAATAGTACTTGTCTTATTATAAGCTTAAAAAATGTGTACAAAGTTAACCTAGTATAGTTAAGTTAACCTAAACAATCTTAATATCAGTGTAGATATAATATTACAACAACATACAATCAACTTATCCTATCTTTAGTTATAGACTTAAAGTGTTAAAATATGTTAATAGGCTACACATTTATGTCAAGTAGATAGAAAGAAGTTCAATATGTTTGATTATGTTAATAGGTTACATTTTTATGTCAAGTAGATACAAAGAAGCTCAATATGTTTGATTATTTAGAGAGGAATCATATATAACTACTTAATAGGGTCAATAGTATATAATTTCAATATTTATTACTATATGGTTGGGGATATTATTGCCCGTGACATTAGTTTTTTTGAGATGGAAACATTATTTTTGTACCACCAAGTGTATTAGTTTATTTTATAATTTTAATTTTTTATTTCAATTATTTAATTTTTATCATTTTATCTTGAGATATTTATTTACATGTACACATTCATGTTTTCTTAAAGATACACTCGAAATGTTGAATTTGGAGCAATCACAATCATCACCTATAGTCAAGACATTCATGTAGATAGTAAGGAAACATAGTTTTATATTTTGAAAGATTTTGGTGTTCGACTCATATAAAAGGTAATGTGTCTCTTATTTTTTAATTTTTTGATCATTTTCATATTAAAAACTAAATTTTAGTATAACTTACAAGTAGAATGGTAACCCCAAAAAAATTTAATATTAATTGTTATTTGTTTTATTTTAATGTATATACATGCACAAACAATAAAATGGAATATTATGTAGACACCTAAATTTAGTATAAGTAATATACTTACAATGTTATTTAATTCATGCTTACATCTATTTGGATCATTGGCTTCCATCAAGCTCCTATTATCACACTTTATTTCATATTCAAACCTACGTAGTTTTAATCATCACCCTTTACTCATGAATACTTGAGATTTATCATTTTTTACATTGGAATGCTAACATTATTTATGCACACTCATTTATATTTATTTCATTGTAATTATTTCACCTTGAATAAAATGGAATCATTTTCACATTGTTTTGACCATTGTCATGCCATATGATTGTGTCAATTTGGATTGTGGGTTATTAGTTCCATACTAACTGTTTCTTTGTGCTTTTATTATTAACTTTACAAATTTTCTATGGTCAACTTGCATATGATTGTATTCCAATTTGAATTAAAAGTAACACCCACCCACGCCTCTCCACCCCCACCCCACCCACCCCACCCCCCCCCCCCCCCCCCCACACACACACACACCACCAAGTCCTATCATATAAAAGTTTTAAATATAAGACTTTACAAGTTTTAAATATAAGACTTTATACTCTTTGGTTGCTCCACTTTCCATCCACTCAATACTTGTTATTACAGACATGTAACAAAAGGAGGAATACATTAGTGAAAGAGTATATAGTTTAGTTTTACACACCCATTTCTCATAGGATAAGGGTAGTAACTGGACATACACTTCTTTTTCTTATTGGCATGCCTAACTATTAAGTGCCAAGCTATGTAATTTTTGTAATGGAAAGATAGGGGATGACCAAGGGAGACCCCTCAACAAAAAAACCAATTATTTAAGTTTTAATAGTGTGTAACTAAGATCATGTGAAGAGGAAATAATTTTTAAATTTGTGCACATCTATATGCTTATCAAAGAGAGGCTGACGTGAATCACCTCATGATCAATGGTTATTCAAGTTTTTATTCTGTAAAAATGTGCATAGATATTTTTGGAATATGTTGACACCTTTTGGGAAGACTATCAATCTTGTGTCATATGGTTCTATTCACTATATTAGATCACCATTTTATTTCTAGATTTTCATTTATATTGCTTTACATTCTTCTTTTTTACACTTTCAATTTATGTTAGGTCTTAGTTAATTCAAAAACTAGCTATGTATATCTATCTTTCCCCTCTCAGTTATCAAACATTAAATATATTTTAAATCTTTTGATAGGTTATAAGTTCTATATTTAGTATTTTATAGTATTATAGTATATATATCCAACCCCCATCCTTTTTATGTGGTTGGTGTAGTGTTTTTAATAATTATATTCCCTCCACATATAGGTGGCCTTAGACCCAACCAAACAAGGCGAAGATATTTCAATCCAACATACATTCTCAATCCTATTAAGAAAAAAAATTTAATTTTAAATCAAAGATAAGACTATGAAATTTAAAAAAATTGAATAAATGAAAATAGTAATTCACGTTACATCCTACCTTACATCCACCACTTAAATAATAAAAAAAACCCATTCTTAATACTCTTTTATTTTCTTCGTCTAATCATTCAAGTCTCCAACTAATCTGTAGTAATCTAGAGCTACAAATGGTAAAATTTTAAGATTAAAATTTCCACAAAATATTTATTTCTAAAAAGAATAGAAAATATTTCTGAAACATTTCCAATATGAAAGTAACACGTTTCCATATAAGTCCTCTAGAATTGTATTAAAAGACTTAAACATAATGCCTCCATTTTACAAATTTATTTCAAATAAGCTTACATCTCATATGAGAAACATGTCCCTCTTACACCTCTTTTTATTACTCTTTTTTTAAGCTATTAAATAGATATTTGGGTAGCCCAAAAGTCTTTAAAATACCCTAAATAGCTACCTATCCAACGATTTACACCTAAGATAGACAAACATGTACACTACACCTTCATAAATGAGGTATATCCTTCCATCCTAATTTATCAAGTTATAGTACATTAATGGTTTTACCCACACACTTGCCTATCCTTCTAATATATATTAAACAATCTATGGGTAAGGAGGAAAAGGTTAGAATAAAATTAAAGTTAAAAACTAAGAAATATTACAACAAGGTCATCAAAAAAAGATAACATATTTAACAATGATCATTAAATTATTAGTGTAGACAAAGTTACATCACTTGGCCATACCTCTTAATCACATAGGACTAGCACATATAATAAAAATAATTATTTTTAGAACATCTCTCCCAAACACCTCTCCTGAACATGGAAAATTCAAATCCCAAAGGATCCTCCCCTTAATCTACCCCCCATCATACTATGCGATCTAGACATAGTCTAGTGGTGAGAAACATGTATGATGTGTTTAAGCTCTCTTCTTTGGCCCATGAGAAGCGGTCAAGAAAATCCAATGCTTCAAAATGGTTAGTTCTTATGAAGGACAAGATCGTCTACATGAAAACTACAAGTCAAAGGTTGAAGTTTGCTCCCAGATGTACATTTGTTACAGCTAGAAAGCCTTCTCCAAGATCTCCCAAACCACTGTGTGGACTTGATACAAATAGAAAAAGGACTACAGTTGAAGCAAGGGACAACTTGGTGGCAATGGTATGAATAAGGGATATATTTCTAGAGAAGGGATTGTTGCAGAAGACCTGGAGCCTAGATAAAGTAGAGGTGCGGTTTGTTGATATGGCCCATTAACCCTCTTATGTTGAAGCTACCTCCAAGAATAATTAGGTTTGGAAGCCTCTAGTCCCAAAAAAGTCTACTTTGTCAGTTATCTTTAAATAAGACCCATTGTTGGATACCCTAGAACAAGAAGATGAGCTCTCAAATGCAATAATGATATGTTGGTTCTTCAATCTCTGGGCTTCCCTTTCTGATCTATATGGTTGGATCATGATAAAGTGGAAGCCTCTTATGGAAGGTAATCTCCACATTTTCCCCTATGTCAAAGGTTTTTCATTGTTGTTTTTGATTTGGTAGAAGATAGAAATGTTGTAATCTAGGATTCCAGGTGGTCTTGGGAACATAAATTTTTACTTTTCAATCCATGGTTTCTGTCTTTTGACCCACTCAAGGATACCTTTGATGTCTGACCAATTTGGGTTAGGATCCCTTATTTGCATTTGTAATTTTTTACTCATCTATTTCAAAGCCATTGACAACTCCTTGTGTGACTATGTTTTAGTTGACTCAACCACTAAATGTTATCATCATTCTAATTTTGCATAGTTAGTTTGAAGATTTATATAGATCTTCCTAAAAGCATCGAATTAAGGGTTCAAGATCATATTTAGAAACAATCCCTATATTATGAGAACTTACATTTTTAATGCTGAAATTGCTTCGAAATAGGGCATTTGGGGTCAAAATTCAACTCTTCTAAGCATAAAATGGGAGTCTTTTGGTGGAAGGATGCTCTCCCTAAACATAATTTTTTTGGAAATGAATATGAAGGAAGTGATTATGAAGAGGACTTGCATGGAGGAGACTAAAATATGGAGGAGATAGATCCAACTTCAAAAATAATTGGTCCAAATTTCTCTAGGATAGTGGTTCTAGAGAATGAAATTCCTATTTCAAAGGTAGAACCTAAGGTTGATGTATCAACAAAGGACAAATCCTAGCCCTTCAATTCAATTGAAAGTTCCTTTACCCATATACCCTAAAACTATTGACTCTTGAAAATGGATTAAAGTGTAAAAATAGAAAAAGGTAGAAGAGAAACAATTCATAATTCTTCTATCATGTCCCTCTGCTCAAGATGGCCATGTAGAAGTTTAGTAGAAGCTGGTTAAAAATTATGGAAAATCCCTTATTTTTTATATTGTAAGGAGTTCAACTGAACTTTGTTTTGTGGGGGAAGAGTGGAAGATTAGCGGATGTTTCATGGAAGCATCCCTAGTTACAACATGATTACTTTTGGTAGGTTGGAATCATTGTATGGTTGTTTTTATTTTTAATCTCTCGATATGGTGTTTTTGTGTTTGTTTTATCTAATTCGTTGTTGATGATAAAAGCATCCCATTTTGACATCAATGTCACATATTTATCTTCTTTTAATAAGTTATAAGACCTTTAAAACCCATGATATTTACCCTATAAAGTAAAAATAATAATTTTTTAAATAATGACATAAAACCATCACGCTCAATAACAAAGCAAGTGATGTAACCATACTACTCAACTAGAAAAACCTAAAACATGCATACATAGAATTAAAAGATGTAAATATATTTAATCAAATAGTTAACATGATACATGTAATTTAAATTTTGATGATGTGTCATTATAATATCAAGAACACCCCTTGCCTCAAAACAAGTGTATAATAAGTCTACTATATGAAAAAATTATATAAGTGAAGAAATAAATTTATGTAAAAATTAGGACTCACATAGAATATCAAATAGTTTATGTAACACCTAGTTTTTTTTTTTGCATGGCTTCGATATATAGTATTTAATGGAAAAATATTAAATTTTTCATTTAATATTTTACTCCCCCTTATCATTTGTTACAAATATATCCTTCTTATTGGAAACAACATGGTGATTTTTTTTTACTTTTTTTGGTATGAATTTGGCATTTCGAGATACCTTATTCAACCTATCCTTTTGCATTGAAATAGTGGAGAATAAACTATCATATTGGATTACTAATTCACTATCTATAGGTGATAAATTTAAATGTTTTGTGCTAAAACAAAACACATTTTATAATTATATTTTATATTCTAAATGATCTATTTCTGTATGAATCTCATAGTTTACATAGTGCTAGATTTGAATAAATAACTTTATAAAAAGGCTATCAAAGTTTAAAGTATATACACATGTAATTTTAGAGATAGTAGCTTCCTCCACAAGTTCTCTTTTAGGATGTTTTAGTTAGTGGTAGTAGGTAGAAACCACTCATTTTATGAAACTATGTGTGGAATACAACTATAATTTATGGTGTGAGAAGTTAATCAATTTATTATAAACAAGACATTTACCATCTTTAATAAAAAAATTCCATTTTTATATCAGTTATAATATTATTTATTTATCACATCTTTTAGAGTAGTATTTCCTCCATAAATATTTTAGATTTGTAGGTGCAATCCACATTTTGTGTATATTAGGTCCCCATTCATATTACCATTTTGTAGTTCTAATTTCTAGGTTTGAATAAGTGTTATAGATGGTATCATAGAAAACTAATAAATCTCAACCATTAAAAATTTAATCTGAATTGGGGAACCTACATAGAAAAATGTGGATTGTACTAGCAAATCTAAAATATTTATTGAGGAAACTCTTTTCGAAGAGATGCGATAAAAATATAATTTATATTCATATGAAAATGGATTGATTTCATTGAGAGACTAATCCTTTTATTGTAAAAAACCATTTTTTTTATATAACTTTGAGTTACTTAACACCATTCAATCCTAGTGGGAGAAAACTATTTCATAGAAAGTGTGATCAAGTCCATAATTTTGTTATACCAAACATAAGTATTTGACTAAGGTTAAAATTTATTACTGATGCTATTAAAAAGTGACTTAACCCAATCATTAATCATATTGGGTTGTACTAATGTATCAAACATACATTTCTACACTCAAATATGACCACTAAGCTATGGTATTCTTAAAAGGACCACTACCAAATTTTAGCCTTGACTGAAAACCTGCACTTGACACAAAATAATATGCACTATGACCATGCAGGTGAGCTAAGTTCTATCTAAAGGTACATGTCAATATCAATAAGGTTTACAATAAATTAAGCCACAAATAATTCAATTCACAAAAGAAGAATAATCATACTAAGCTTCTGCATTTAGTGATCTACATAATTATGCAAGCAATAAGTCTCAAGATTCAAGTTTATTTTCAAAAACAATACATGTCACATGAAGTCATTTTTCATCAATTAGGGATACCTACTTATGTCATCATGACATCATCTAGGATTATTGTTCTCATGGCTATTAAATGATAATGTTACTTCAATTTATCAAAAGAATCTAAATCACGTAAAGTATGATATTGATTCTTAGAATTGATGAACATTACCACATATGTAGATATTATATCAATTGAAATCACCTTCAAATTGAATCACACATAATAATTAAATTCACAACATTTACTTGAGTGTATGCATTGACCATCATACATTCCATATATATATATATATTCCATTTACATTATAATAAATAATAATCATTCATCAAACAAGTCTTTAATATTTTAACATTATTTTGATGTTTTAACAATCATATTTATGTTCTGCATATTAACAACTTAGATAAATTCATAAAGTCAATCAATGCTTCATCTATGTGACTTTATACATATGTGAATTTGATATCACTAAATAAAAGAATTGATTCTTTTTTTTTAAGAAAGGCAAGATCATATAACTATTTTTATTTAATAGATTACCTGATCAAGTTCTTTCTTCTTTCATTTGTGATTTACTAAGATAATTGAATATAAAATCATGCAAGCATGTGAGATACACCATTCTACCTCATAATTATATTGAATAAATTGTAACAATATTGATAATTATTCAATTATTATAACATTGGTAACCAATACCAACTAACATTATCATGGTATTAATGACATGAAAGGAAACAAGAATATAATCCATCCATTTAAGTGTCTAGATTATCTTCGTGAGATATTGATAAATGTTGCAAGAACTCAATGACAAACAAGAACCCATTGAAAATATAACCGAACTTGAAAAAGAGATATAACGAGCTCAGTACAACTATTATTCATATTATAATTTAACTTCTTTCTGTTACATACAGAACAATAAAAAAATAGAACAAGTTTCCAATAAATATACAATTCCAAAATTTTCATGCTTATTCAGAAAAGAGAATTACAACTTTTTTTTCATTGAACACAACAAAGTTGTAGTTCAATATATCATCCCCACTTGAATATACATGCTAGTTAACATTATGACAAGCGAGAAAGGGAGCGGGGGTGGAAATTTAATTCTGGATACGACGGAGGAAGGAGATGAAGGTGAGGACGATGTAAGGATGGAGGATTTTTCAATCTCTACTATTATGGACATCGTGCAAGGCGGTTATTTATGCTCGTTGTTCTTTGTCTTCCAATGCCGACTAGTCTGGGTGCTTGCTTGGTAGATTGGACCTATTGAAGGGCCACCATTGTATTTCAAGATTCACAAGGTTTGGGGAGGAATTGTTAGTATCGTACTCGGTAGGATTTATTCAGAGGAGATAAAGAATGGTTCTGGGTCCTCCATGAGAATTTTCTACTTGTGTGTTGGTGACAAGTCTTTCAAAATCAAAGGGGTAAAGGGCCCTCTTGTTTTTTTTTTCCTTTGGCTCTGACGCCTGGGAGAAACATGTTGGTGGTGGAGTGGTTTTTAGCTGGGATGGTGCTTGGACCCATTTTATCGGTCGAGAGACTTTTCATTAGGAACGAACACTCATATCTATTCGAATCTAACTATCTTTTTCTTCAGTTGAGGACGCTGGGTTAAGACTCTAAGGTGAAGCAGATCTAGATAGTGCTGGGAAATCTATTAATGTTTCTAAGACGGTCTAGCCTTTGGCCAAGATATAGCGTGGGTTTATTCAGGTAGATTTTTCTCCTTGTTAATGTTAAGTTCGGGCTCTTCCTTAAGCCTCACAACTATCTTACGCTCCTCTGCCTGGAAGATGGAGACGTATCAATTTGGACACTAAGGGCTCGTCGGAAGGCTCAAGCCATTAAGGACTTTTGTTCATTTTTTCTTGTTGTAAAGGTTGGCCCTGTAGGTTCTCTTTACCTATATTTTGATTTAATGGGGATTTACTATATATCCTCGACTGTTCTCAAAGGATTATGCCTATTAGTTGAGCTCCACCAAGGTACGACTGTGGGGTTTCCCCTTATGGAGGTCAAGCCCAAGATTGGGTCTCACTTGGAGGTTTTTGACCTCTTTCTTAGAAATTGGAACCATAGACATGCCGTTTTGGGGCGGAAAATGCAAATTTTGGAGGAGGTTAGCAAGAATCATCTCAAGGACTAGAATTTTCAGAAATGGGGCTATAATGCTTCAACAAAGTTCAGTGAACTCGGTATAGGTTCGAGGGATTGTTCCTATGGGATTTGGATTAAAGTGGGAGTACTTGTTGAATCTGATTTCCTCTTCTTCAAGATTACTTTAAGTGCAGTTATTTCATCTATTTATGGGTTGAGATGAATACCTGGGATCAAGGAGTCTTTTGGATCTGTCTGCCCTCTTAAGGGAATTTCATACAAGAAATGCTCGGTGAAGATGGCAAGGAAATATTTAGTGCATGCTCTTGGTTTGCTTAGACTTTTGTCTGTATTCAATACTCTATGGAAATCCCTCTGGTGTGAGGGATCTTTTAATGTTTTTAACAATTTTCAAGCTTTCACTCTTGTTGGTTCCTCTAGGAGATTGAGCCTCCCATTATGCCCAATATTGTTGGTTCTTGGTTACTAAGGAATCCTCTGGGGAGACTAAGATTCATATTTGGATGGTTATTCTTGTTTTCATTTTTGGATGTTAATAGGGCTCTGGGAACCTCCTTAGCTCTTCAATGGTTTCTAGGCCCAAACCCAACCAAAATTGATTTGGGGCCTACTGGGTTCCCATATGGTTATGTTGGCAACTTGGGTTCTTTTTCTACTTTGTTGGTTTTGGGTCCTCTAGGGACCTTGATGTCTTTCTCTATCTGGTGTGGGTGCTAGTTTGCTTTTCTCTTTGGTTAGTCATTCTTGGGTGCTTGGATGCTTTTATTTTCTAGTTTGTTATTCCTCCATTGGTTCTTGGTGCCTATCATAAAGGAGACTCGGACATCCATTTGTGCATATCTTGGATTCTATATACACATAATATTTTTAAACTTTATCAATTACTTATGATTTATCTCTTGAAGGAACCCATCGAGTCTTAATCTCTTTGAGTGCACACCTTAAAGGGTGCACAGGGAAAGGGGTGGGCAGACCATTGGCACTTCATAAGATTGTTTTCCCCTATACTACCACTTACTTACTACATAACCTTCTCCCATACACTTCCCTAAGCTTTGCCTCATCTATTACACACTCCTCCAAGCAATTCACCACCTTACTTAGCCTATACCTAAGCCTAAAACCCTTTTTGACATTTACCAAATAATGTCAATCTGGGTTGATTCTGTACTCAAATTGATATTTTCACATTACTGGTCTTGGTCGGCCTTGGCCAACCCAAACTGAGACCTAACTTATTTTGATCAAATAAAAATATAGATTTGAATTGGGTTGACCTTATTGGCTAAACTTTATAAAAAGTTTAGGGTTAGATTCAACTATATATACACATCCATTTCCATAATTTATAATAAAGAGAAGAAGAAGAATATATATTATGCGTCTACTTATCCACCATTCTACTTGAGGAACATTACTTAGGGTTTCAATACTTTCTTTAGAGATATGGATTTTATCTTGTGGAGAAGTCTTTCATATGCATAGAGAAGTTGTGTAGACTAGAGTTGACTTATCCTTGTTATCCTTACATACCACAAACACCTCTTGTGAAACACCTTAGCCAAAGGAGAGATTGAGCCTTGGCGGTTTCATCTTTAAAGGTAAGTATTCCTAACTTTGTTTCTCCTTTGATAAATTAGATAGATTAGCATTTGTAATTATCTTCCATGCATTAGGATTTCCTATAAATTGACTTGAGTATATATATTATATGCATGTTTACTTTTTATGTTTATTACCCTCACTTTGTGCCACAAGCTTTGGTGAGCAATAGATTATATTTTATTTTGCTTTGTATTTTACTTAGTGAATATGGAAAAATGGGACTTAGCTATATTTATTACATAGTGTTTCTTTAATAGAGGCTTTGTAACCCTCTCTACTAATATTATTATGGTAGGATACCTCTTAGTTAGGTCTAGTAGATCCATCTTCATTATGACCCTGAATAATTAATGTATCAATAAATGGAAGTGTAAGTAGGATTTATCTTCTTCGAGCTATGATTGATTAAAAAGTTAGCTGTATTTTCCTTTGTATACATTTTATTTTAACCCAACGAGAATCAAAATTTTGTAGTTTTTCTTTCTCGCATTCATTTTATCATCATATTATATATTTTCATTTTTTTAGTACTATATCAAATCTATTGGTAGAGTTATAATAGTCTTTGCACAAGTTTGACACATAGTCACTCTAAAATGACTTTATTATGTCTGTGCAAGTCTTCTCTAAATACAATCAACTGGATCCATCATCTCAACATACTATTATTCTTAAATTACAATATTGCATACATAGTCGAGCAAGTCAACTTTATTCACAATTATTCTTTTTTTAGCATATAGGTTTGCAAACATAGTTGAATTAATCAACTTTATTTGCATATTCATTTTCAACATACAAGTTATACATACATAGTCAAATCAATCGAATCTATTTGTAGATTTGTTTTCAACATACATGTTTGATAGACTTCATCGATCTAGTCAACCCTATTTGAAAAATATAAAATCAAAACTTGAACAACACATCATAAAATTTTCAAACTAAGCATCTTCAAAACCACCAAGGTTCATTCTTACCTTATTTTTCATTTACAATACTATTTTTCATGAGGTTTTAGTCTATAAAACTACAACCCTATAGTAAATTGGGTCAACTATATCAACATAGTACTATATCTTGTATTCTCTCTAGAAGACATAGTTGACTTGTTTGACTGTGTTCTTTAGGATCTTGCTTTTACAAAAAAGTAGAAACCCTGTCAACTCTATCATGCATCATTTGCATACATTGTTGTTGAAATTGAATTTTTACTCTTCAAAATCAAAGGAATTAACCTTTTTTTACTAGTAATTAGCCCACTTTTCATTTCAACTACTTTCATGCTTGGAGTAACAAACATAGATTAATTAGGTGCTTTTTTAATTTTCTGATTTAGTCACACTAATTTTCTTTTTTTCACACACTTCCAAATCACTTTACACTAAGAAAAAACATTAAAGATTTTTTATTTTCAAGGGATACCTACTTAGATTTTATCACCAAAGGGGAAGCCGACTTGGTTTTATGGCCAAGTATAAACACATGGTTGATGGTATATATTGGTAAAGCACCCAACACCCTTTTTACTACAAAATTATGAAGTGAGGAGGTAGGCCCCAATACCAAGCCAGTACCATCATCAATACAGAGCCCTTTCAACCTAAACTACTTGAAGCTATCCGTAGATTGATTTCTAATTCCTTCTTACAACCAACCTTCCATCACATTAATTTCAAATTTTATTATAACTTAAAAACATTTAGGAATGACCAATTATTTATAATTTATATTTTAGTTGTTTCTTACTATTTGATCATTCTATTTTTTATGATAAAACTTGTATTAGCTAGCATTAGTGCAAGGTTTGTGTTATGTATTCTAGTTAGATCAATCACATTGATCTAATTTCTTGTGTGCTTCATTTTATTTGATTAGATATTGTCTTCCAATTTTTTCCCTCTATCTTCACAACATTGTTGTCCCTATCAACATAGTCTCTTATATATTGATCATTTTACTTCCCTTCAGTACATAGTCACCCTGTTTGATTGTGTATCTTTTTCAACCTATTCTATTTCCTATCTTATATTACACTGTCGACCCATTTGATTTTGCCCTTTTTTCATCTTATTCAAATTCATATCTAGTAGTACACATTCGACCTATATGACTATGTCCCTTTTTTACCTCTTTTGTTTCCTGTTATACAAAACACTATCGATCAATATGATTATGAATCCTATCAACTACTTCATCTTTCCATCAAATTTTAAACCTCTTTTCCTTATCATTAATTTCATATTTGAGGATAATATAAAGTTAAATAAAAAAGCATGATGAGTTTTACCAACCCTAAAAGGTTTCCCAAGACACATCTTTTGGTTCCCACCTTGGATGAAAGCAATGTCCATGTTGTCAATCGCACTATCAATTATGGGACTCCTCCCCATTCATCCTCAGTTCATAATTATTTATTCTACTTATATGATGAGTGTGATTTTGAATACACAACTGAAATGATATTCTTCATAAATGAATTTCCTCAACATAAAGGAAAAGACCCTTCAACCATTTATAATCTTATGATAGGTCCTTAAGTAGAATAACCTCTTTCACCCTCCCCTATAAATAAATATTAAGGAAACACTTTCTTTGACTCTAAATTTTTCCCTTCTATTATGTCTCCTTCACACACCATGACATCTTATTCTATGACTTCTTCAACATCCATGCCAAGTATCTCTACTAATAGGTATGTTCAAATTCTAGTGGGCCTTTTCCAAATACCCTTCCCCTTAACCATACCACTAGTTCATCTTTTACTATTGGTGTCATCCAAAATTTCACATATAGAATTTTGGGACACCCCTATTAAAATTTTTGCCTTTTGTCTTTTGTGAGTTAGTTGTTCTTGTTAAAACTCAGTCCCCTAAATAAGACTTAGTTTTTAGTTGTTTTCATTATGATTGATTTCATTCTCAATTATTTCAAATTACTCCAGAAGGTTAGAATTGTTTACTTGGGTCCTTCTCATACATCCAATTTTATCCATCTTTCCAAGAGATTCAAAAAAGTTAAGTGTTGGGACTCATTGCAAAGCCAATTCAGTTTCTCAAAGTTATTTTACTTATGCCCTCTGAAGTAAGTTGTCACCTCAAACTTGAATTACACCATCTATTTTAAATTAGCATTGTTCAATGACTTTTATTATCATAAGATATTGAGAAAAGTAGTTTTGTAAACTTACAAAGAACTACTTATAACAACTCAGGGTTTTTAAGTTACTTCATTTATCCAAAGTCATAAGTAAAATCAGTCAGAGTTTGTAAGTCTGAATCCCTCACAAGAATAGACCAAACTAGGGCTTCAAAGGTACTTGACTTCAAAGACCCACTCAAGCAAAGCAGTTTATGAAACCTGATAAACTTCAAAATGCTTGCATGGCTTTCTTCCCACATGTCACTTAGTTGTCATAAATACTTGGGCTAATATAAATATAGAAAAATCCACCTCATTACGCACCTGGCTTTCAAGATGTTTGACTTAGCTGTTGCCCATACAAACCCTAAGTGATATTGTTTGAGCCTCAAGAGTGGTTTTTGAGCAATTTATTCTTGATCCATTTGCATTCAATTTATGTAGAGTGTTCCCCCTTTGATTTCATGTTTCTCTTTTGGGTAATCATCTATTTTTTTTGGGTAAGGTTCCATTGCTGCCTCAAAGGTTTTTCTATCATTTTCTTATTTTTCTTAAAATTGTTTGTCTTTCTTTGCATGTATAGATGTTATGAAACTTGTAAAATCCTCATAATCACTTGGCATGAGAAAAACCTAATTTTTTTCAACTTGGATGTATGCATACATTAGGGATATTGATATCAACAAGAGTTTTAAAATGATTGAATGGTCAAGATTGATAAGTGATAACATTAATCACCAACTAAATAACATGTTGCAGACCTTTGACTTTAAGATGAATTCATATCTAGTATATGAAGTAGCAATAAATGGAATATTTTATAGGATAACTACAAAAGGGATGTTGGCAACAAAGCCTATTTATGAGTATTGCCCTCAGTTAACTATTTCTGAATACTTTAAGCACTAAAAGAGGGTTAATGATGGATTCTTTTAAGAAATCATCCACAAATTGAATGTTACCTTAAAGGATAAAAGGGTATTAGATGTAGCTTGGGAAACAATTTTCCATTTTGGATGTATTTTCATCTAATTCATGAATTTCATGTATCTCAGAGTTGATGGTTTCATAAGGACACCAATCAAATTACCAAGGTATCTGTTGATGTATCTAAATACACCATATAGGTTCTTATTATAAAAATAATACATCTCATTTGAGAATTCTAAGAATTCATAGCATGAGTAGTAGTTTGTGGCAACTTGATATCACCTATGGTGAAATAATGATGGAGATATGTATTAGTTTTCCATAATATCTATAATGGGTGATCATTGGGAGCCATCATGGTCCATTATTTGTGGATTATAGAAGATATATGTTAATACTTAGTGAATTATGATCCAAACTTAGGCTACAGATTAATCTATATGAATATGTATAATGAAATCTAAGCTACAGTGAATTGGTGTAAAAAAAAGGAGCAAAGAGAAGGGTAATGCAAAACATGAATGAGTGATTGTCAATATTAGTTTCAAATATCATGACAAAACATCAATTGCAACTGAGTATGCATTCAAATCAATATATAATGTAAAATAACCTAAGCTCATATTTCACTATATACCGAGCAAACTTCAAAGGATAATGTAAAGAAACACAAGTAAGAAACATGTATACTTTTAAAGATTTACTCCTATAATCAAATAACATTTGTACATCTAACTATAGAGCAAAAATGAAGTGAAAAAAAACCTAAGATCCTCCAAATAATCTAGCATATGCACAAACTAGAAACCTTGTGATTAGAAAATGCAACCCATAATTCAAATAAACTATTCAAATTCAAGACATAAACTAGGAATTGAGAGAAATTTGTGTTAGTAATTGACATATCAAATATGGATAATTTTTGTAGAATTTATTGATTATATTAATTGCTTTGAGTATACAAATTTGATCAAAATCTCTCCCTTTTACAAATGGTAATACATGCTTTTATATAAGGATCATGGAGTATATTGGTCAGTTACAATATACAGGTGTACAAAAGTTAAGGACAACTATCCTTTCATAGAAAGTTCTAGTATACAGCTATTTTTCAAAATTAGACTAACCTAGGGGCAATATGCTAATAAACTAGCATGTACATTACAAAAGAATATTCCTATTTTAGATATTAAAAAGTATTTACAAAAAGGAATATTTAGTTGGCTGGTGGGCCGATTGCCTTTGAACTCTCTAATTGATCTTGTAGCTATTCCATTGCCTTAGCATGTGCATTACAAAAGAATATTCCTATTTTAGGTATTACAAAGTATTTACAAAAAGGAATATTTAGTTGGCTGGTGGGCCCATTGCCTTTGAACTCTTCTATTAATCTTGTAGCAATTCCATTGCCTTCTAATGTTTCTCTTTGATAAGATCAAGTTCTATGGCTAGTTTCATGAGGCATATTTCTTCTTAATCAACCAAGTCATTCAAATCCCTATCATCTCTAGCCATAGCCTCTTTTATACTCTTGGACTCTCTACTTTTATCCTTAGCATTAAAATCATGTCCAAGATTCTTTTGTTGACCCTACCAAATTGGTATTGGATTTTGCTCTTGACTGACTACATGACCAAGGTGACCCTGTGCTTAAATTGAGCTTCATCAATGACTCCAAGGGCATCAATCATTGTAGGGTTAACTGGCATGGAACTTAAGAAATGCTCAATCCTAGTGATCAATTCCTTGTCATCTATTAGGAGCATATCCAAATTTCTTGTCCATACACTTAGGCCTTAGATTTTATCGACTACTATCCCCAATATGGAATTTAGATGGGCCAAGCTGATAGATTTTAACTTGGGAATCTTGTTCCCAATCCATATGCTAATGAGATCCCTTAGCTTGGTCTCTACTTCTTGCCATTTTATTATAATTTCCTTGGATACTTGGCTTTGTTGTCTTAGTGCATCTTTCTTTAACTTCATGGACTAAATAGATCCAAACATATCAAAATAATGAGGCTTAAAACATAGCCAAAATGGCATCTGACATAGATAAAATTGCTTTTTTCTAAAGGTTCTCCTTCTCTTTCTCTAAATTATGGATCCTCTACTTCATTCCCCTGATTCCAGCTTTAGCCTAAGTTGATTGGTCATGTAGTAAACTTTCAACATCCTCCTCATGAATAAGATGCTCTCTTAGTTATTATCCTTTAACTGGGTTAAGGCCAATAAAAGGTTCCACCTTCTGAAAGTTGAAATCTTTAGTTCCCACCATGGCCTTATTGGTGGTGACCATTTCCAATCTAGCTATCTCTAGATTAGACTTCATGGTGGTGACTAGTTTTGTGAACTTGGGAGGTTTTGGGACCTCAACACCTATGCTGCTTGATGCTCTTGGAACATCCATTTTATTGCCTTCTAGTCTTGGAGTGATGACAATCTTTATTTTTTCCTCTTCTTTCATTATATCCCTAATCCATGGCTTAATGTCATCATGCACCTCAATATTGGTAGATTTTTTGAGTGCCCATAAATGGGAGAGAGAATGGATCTTTAACAATTTTCCATAAATAAACCAATCAGGGATGACTGGTCCATGAATGGGGAATTTATCACTAAATAAGTTGACCTCACTAGTAGGGTATGTGAGAGTCAACCTTGGTCTTTTAGGTCCATTCTACCTTCCTCTTCTCTTTAGGAACCATTGGGACTATATCAAGAGCAAGCTATTTTCCTTTATCTTCTCTGGGATCCCTTGCTTAGATTTGGGCTTCTTCAATCTATTCCTCTTCTTTATCTATGCCACATGCCTTTGAAAGTTCCTTGAGAGACCCTCAAGTGTCTCATCAGGTTCAAAGGCAATCATATCTATATATTGAATTGATGAGGATGGCCTTTGTGGCAAGGTTTATAATGAGGGTCCCTCTTGAGGTCTCTCTTCTAGCTTCTCCTTACCATGCCCTTATTCAATTTGGTCTTATACAATTTGACCTTGCTCTTGTGGCTGTTCCACTTGAGGTTGTTCCTAAGATGTCCTGAATGGTCTAAGTATCAAGTGATATTGGAGAGGATGCATTTGACGTGCCTCTCCTATTGGCTTATCATATCTTGTCAACTTGTGTTCAAGCTTGATGTTGTGCCCTTTGATCCTAGTCAACACTTCTTCATAGTTCTTGGATTTAATGTAAATGATGTCATGAACATTGAATTGATGCATATATTTAGTCTTGGGAATCTTCTTCTCCTTCAAATGATTACTCACTATATTATTTGGGTCCCATATTTTAACCTCATCTAATTGAAACCCAAATGAGTCTCTGTGCTTGGACATGGTAACAACCGATTTCCAATCTTGTAGTGTAGTCCTTCCAATAATTAGAGGGAAGGGGTGGAGAAGGTCCTTCCTCTTTTCCTCACAAATTCTATCAATGCCATGGATGAGCTCAGAGGCAATTTCTTGCTTAGCCAGCTTGCTAGGAACATACATTGACAATCTGTAGGGTTGGGACATGATCCCTTCAATCTTGATGATTTTGTAGTCTAGATAGAACCAGATGTCACCCATCATCTAAACATATTTCTTGATCAATGGATGGACTCTAGGCATGGGAATACATGTAATAGCTTCCACTATGGTTGGGTAGACACAATCACAAATAAACTTCATATGGTTCTTGTACTTAAAGATGTTTAATTTGGAGTAATGATGGGAAATGGTAATTTTGCCTTTAGGAAACCAATTTCTAATCCTTGGGAACTTTATGGAGTCAAATAGGGCATCTAATAGGTATAACATCATATAAAATTTTTTAGTTGTCTTCCTCTTGATAGCAGTGAATTGCTTGGCAAGGAAGACATTGATCAAATCTCTAATTAGAGGAGTAAGCTTTTCCTCCATTATGAAATGCACATAGGGGACCTAGATTTTGTTTACATAGGTGGTTGAGGGGGATCCCATTGCTCAGTTTAATAGGGTCATGATCACCCTGATGTGCTCCCTAAATTGAACTTTTGGGATCTTACCCTCAAAGTCTATGTAGACATGGGTCCCTTGGTGTAACTAGGGTCTAAGGATGGTGTCTAGGTCATGTTTGCTGATCCATTCTTTGATTTTGGAAAATTTTATGTGGGGGATTGCGAACTTATAGTATTTTTCAAAATATACAAGGGAAATATAAGCTACCTCCTTAAAATTCCAATCTTGGATGATTCAATCATTATCTATCCTACAATCAATAAAGATAGGAGCAAGGACATTGATGTAATGCAGTACCTCAAGTTTTGCAAAAGCATAGTGAAAGGTGGTCATTTGGACAGAGACTAGGTCATAATACCTCCTGCTCATGGTGGCAATTATCTACTCTTTATAAAATGGGTGGTATCTCCTCTATGGCAAAGAAGATTTTAGACCAATTCTTGATGCCCGAGGAGTTCAGGGCTGGAACGTCTAACTTAGTGTCTTTGAAGATTCTTCCATCATTATCCATGGATAGGTAGAGTTCTATCTCCTCTTTTAGTTATTTCCTATAGGTTTCCATGGTTTCTACTTCTGCAAATTGTTTACCTTGGATTGTAAATTAGTCTCTATGATAGTTATTTTACACTCAAAAACATAATCAAGCTCTCTTCAGATCGAATAGTAACCAAATGAATCTAATTGGGTCACTTTTATGCAAGGTTTAGGGTTTTATATCTTTAATGACATGATATATCTAGACTCTGGCTTATACATGATTTAGATTGGATTTGGACCTTTGCATTTATACATTCACATTTTAAGCCCACAAAATCTTTCATTTTTTCCTTTTCTACTTGTGTGGTGCTTATGTGGCATTGATCTAGACCTTTCATGACATTTTTCATAAATGCCTTTGAGCACTAGCCATTGGCATTTAAAATGCCTTCTTTTATTTCACTTCGTTGTATTAAAATCCTAGATTGACATGAGCCATTAATTATGATTTAGGTCCTTGTTTGTGATTAGCTCTCTTATGTTCCAAGGCCTCATGATTGTGCCACTTGGTGCCTTTGAATGCCTCCCTAAACTCTGTATCCTACATCAGCAGATTCTTAAATGAGCATTAGCCAAGTGGCAAGCTCATAGGTCTTTGAAAAGTCATTGACGCTTTCACACTGTTGGATCATAAAGCAAGATGAAGTGTGAACCCTTGATTATTTATTAGCTCCACCTCGAATGTGCTTCTACCATGCATCATGCCTGTCCATTGAAAATTCCACTGGATATTTGTGCCATTGGATCATCCTCCAGTGATAAAGCATGAATTGTTGATCTCTAAAGATGCCCAAGATTTAAGTTAGCATATTATTAAGGAAGGACTTAAGATTAAATTCCTTAGGATAAGGTTTATCTCATGCTTTATTAAACATGAAATAAACTTTAGGTTAAGGAATTTATGCCTAAGTTTTTTGAATTCATACAAAGGGGACCATGGTTAAATATTTTAGGCCAAAGTTTTTGCTATGTTTAGTAAACACAATGTATACTTTAAGTTAAAATATTTAATCCAAACTTATAAAATATGCTCAAAGGGGGGGTCAAAATGATACATTGGTCTACTATGAAATGAGATTTTATTTCATTTGACAAATAAACTAAAATCTTTGGTTAGAAACACTTGGTCTAAGTTCTATGTTTTCAAGACTCTTTTTATAATAAGACTTAATATAAGCCTTTAGTCCAAGGTTCATGACATTTAAACAAAATGCAATGGAGACCTTAGAGTATATACCTAGACTAAATTTTATTTCTCATATACTTAGATCATACTACCATTTCCCTATTTGTAAATTGAATATTTCCAGTGTTTGAGCATCTCCCGAGCACTTCCATTAGCCTATAAATTAATTCACGAGCTTTCCAATGAGATTTTAGATTGTATTTTAATCTTGAGAAAAATAATCTATGAGATTAAATTTGATGGTCTCACGAATGTCAAATACGTCCTTGCAGACATCAAATGATGGCCATGAAAATATTGATTTTAAGCTAGTGAAGCTTTTAATTTGATAGGCTTAGAGGTTGACAATCGTACGAGCATAAAATACATCTTTGTAAATGTCAAATGATGATCATGTGAACATTAATTTTAATCTCATCAAATTTCTATGACCCAATGTGAGAATGCCACTTGGCACCTTCATGGGGCTTCCCAAGATCTTTGACTTAATTCACTCCATTGGATCAAGATCCATGAGAAAGCGAGAGCTGTAAGATCATGATCCAAGAGCTTGTTCATGATTTATTGATTTCAAAGGCATGATTCATTTGCCTTTGATCATCGAATGTAAGTGTGCCATATGATGATCCAGTGGGCCTTCCAGAATCTTTTGACTTTTCAACTATGCCTCACTCTATTCGATCAAGTCTTTGTGATGATAGTTAGATCATCCATGTTGTATGTCTTTTAAGTCTATGTTTGGGCCTTTATCATCCATCAGATCAAATGTCATGATAAAGTGAGGGTCATTGGATCCTACAAGATGCAAGGAAGTTATATTAGGACCCATGGTGATATAAAATACTTAGGCTAAGGTGTTAAGGCTAAGGTCTCATTCATATTAATAAATATGACAGGGCCTTAGAATTAAAACTTTAGGCTAAGTTATGAATTGAAAGGATTATGCTAATATAAAATTAGACTTGGGGGGTCAAAGCTTAAGCTAAGGTGTTAAGACTAAGGTTCCATTTTTTTTAATAAATACAAATGGGGTCTTAAGGTTAAAACATTAGGCTAAGCTAGGAACTATTTAAAAGGACCATGCAAAACTAATATTAGTTAGGCACACAAGGAAATTTAAAAGGGAAAATAGTAAAGGGGACCAAGCATTTTAGACTAAGCTTTATTTGTGTTTAAAAACATGATTAGGTTTAAAATATGAATTTTATACTTAGGTCTAAAATGGATTTTTAAAAGGTTCCTGCCAATTTTCAAATTTGAACTGAGGGTTTTACCAGGGTTTTGGAACATGAAATTATCAGGAACAAATGCCATTGAACCTAAAAATAAAAACCATGAAGACCATTTATTAGCAATGTTAGATAAAATTAAAGCAAAACATAACTAAGTAAGTTTGATTTTGATAAAATGGATGATCTTCAAATTCTACAAATGATCTTAACATGTCATCTTTTCATGTTCAATTTTTAAGGTTTCTCAAGGGTCACAATTTTTTAAAAATGGAGGCATGTTAGTCTCAACACTATCCTACTGTAAAATGGATTCTTATGGATCTAAAAATGGATTCTTATGGATCTATGCAGGTGGCTGGTTGAGTTACATGATTTACAGTCAAAAGTTCACTGTTCCTCTATTGGTTTTCCTATTGTTATTGGCCATTATCATTGTGCAAGTATCTATAAGCCAAGAATGTGAAAATAGAAATGTATCACAACTAAAATCAATAACATGTTGAAGCTAAAGAAAAATTTGATTTCATAGGTGTAGCTCAAAACATAATTTATCTAGAGTATATGCACATTCTTGCACTTGAATAGTTTTGGATTGATTATAGAGATGAATTTGAAGTGAGAAGAAGAGACAAAAATAGAATGACTATTGAAAAAATTTGTTCATTTTATTTAGATACCATTCTTGAAGATATACAAGATGGACAAGTGATTCATGATTATTATCACACCATGGGAAGAGACAATGCTCCACTTCTAGAGAATGACTTCAGGAAGAATCAAGTTAAAACTATTGCTAAGAGAACTTTAGTAGTTCTTGCTATGAATTTAGCATGGCTTCTCAGTAAAGGTTTCTATATGAAGGAGCCAATAATGATAAAAATGGGTCAAGCTAGTCATAAGAATAAAGTAGTATAGGGAGAAAGTAGCCAAGAGCCAAAGAAAAAGTTAAAATTAAAAAATAATACTGATGACACGTACTCCATTGTGAAGGAAAAACATCTAGTCGAGTCAGTTACTCCTACATCCCCTCTAGTCTCTTCCACAAACATGACCACTTCTACCATTTATTCTTCTACCATTCTCATTCTTAATACATCTACCACATCTTCATTTTCATTACTAGTGAAGGAAAATGAACCTATTCAGCCATTAGTGAAAGAAGTTAATCCTTCCACACTCATGCCATCCCCAAAATATCCAATTTTCAAGTCTCTTGAGAAACCTACTCAGAATGGGATTAATGTTCCTCCCCCTCTACATTCATCCACTCAACCTACTCCTCTTCCACCTCCTTCTAAGGATCACCTCACTATTCCTTATGTTCAAACCCAAAAAGAGATAGAGAAGGTAATTATTGGTGAGGTGAATGAATCCTAGGAGGTATCTTAGCAACAAGTAGTAGTTGAACCTGAGGCAAAGGTAGAGAAAGAAAATAGATAAGGAACCTCTACTTGAGAAAGTGAAATCTTATTACAAAAAGGTAGAAAGGGAACTATTGAGATACGAGACAAAAAGGCAATCAAATGACTCAATAATCTAGTAAATGATGTCCTAACATATCAAGTATAGATAAAAGTGTAGATTAGAGGTTCATGAGTTAGAATGATTTTTATTGCTTCTCTTCTTGATAACTTCTATTTTCTTCCATTTTCCTCACAATGTATTTAAATTAATTTTATTTTAAGTGATTACTTTGTAAGTAATGTCATTTAGTGAAGTTACTTGTAAAAGTAAGCTACTTCATAGGATGTAAGACTCAAGTATCTTGGTTAACACCATTACTCAAAGTTATTTTGTAAGAGAAAAATTATTTTAGTAAGCTTTGCGCAAAATGCAAAGAGATTTTCTTTGATCCAAATAGTGAAACTGACAAAGTACTACCTGTCATCAGCCATTGCATACCACACTAGAGAAATTCTAAGAGGATGCCTCTCAATGATTTTAAATTTTTAAAGCAACACATGGGAATTTAAGGAGTTCTCCTATTTGATTTTGACATCTGAATTAGTATAAGTAATAATAAAGGCCTATGTGCCAAAGGATGTTAATTTTTGGAAAGAAATTGTAACTAAAGCAAGAGAGTTTAAGCATTATAAAACTTTGTGTTTAGATTTTGGATTTTTGATTTTGTATGAAATTGGTTCAAAGTGAATAAGAAGGAAGTTGATTTCTATAGAACTTTGTGTCTAAGGAGATCATTTGGTGTATTTGCGAAGATTAAAATAGTAAACTTTGTGTTATCTTTAAATATGAATATGAATTTCAATATTTCTTAATCATTTAATAAAAGGATTATCATCTCTTGAATGTTTATTTACTTGTATGGATTCAATAATCTCTGTAAATCTACTTATTGTGAAGTGCAACTTCTTCCTTCCCACATATTCTAGTCTTTCCATTCTCTATTTCCTAAAACTCTTTTACACATTCTCTAAAATAGTTATTTATAGCAAAATCACTCTGTTATGGTTCATGAACTTTGTGATTAAAGTAAAACCCCAAAATAAGATGACTTGTGCATTAATCTATATAAACTATGGATAACTAAAAGTTGTGAATAGATAAAAGTAGATAGACATAAAATGTATGGGAACTTCACTATTAAATGAAGGGGATTTAATCCCATGACTACCTAGGTACTTTTGCTAGCCTACTAAATATCTAGCCAATAGTTTTTGGTGAATCCATTGGGGAACACAAACTTAACAAGAGCTTAAATTAGATTATCTACTCTAAGGAAAGATAGATGTAGTTAATTTTTAGTTCTCCAAAATTGCATGTTTTCCAAACTGTCGTGTAAGAAGCTGAATGTAAAATTTAATGTGCACTTGTGATTTGAAATGCATGCACATCAAGTAATCACTTTATTTGTCTTGATTTAATTTACTTGTCATAAGTAATCACTTTACTTTCCTTGCATCGTGCATGTCAAGTAAATGCTTTTTTGGTTTTGAGACACTACATGTCAAATAATTACTTATTAAGTCTTTATTTATAAATTTGAAGTAATCTCTAAGCAAATCCTTAGAAAAGCTTAGGTGTTTCAATTTGGCAAATCAACGTTTCACTAGAGAAAGAAGAGATCAAGGCCAAACTGATGACTTCATTCAATTAGAAGAACAATTTGATTTCAACTTTCCTCCTCAAATCAGAACTAGAAGAGTGAGCCTTTCACTCATGAGATAAGTGTGAACTCCTATGAATAAATTACAACACAATTCTTTAAGAATAATTCAATCCACTAATCCTTAGTTTTTTATTCCTATAAGAATGATGCAACCACTACCTATCCCTTGGGGGAAATGATTATCCTATTGAATCTAACGTCTCCTCTCCATGACTTGCCTAAAGGATCAAGAAACAACTTTCCTAAGTTCACAGGGGACAAAAATAGAGTCCAAATGAGAATTTAGTTACCTTATTCATAGCCTATGGAGTGATTGGCATTGAGCATGAATATGTCTTAGTTAGAATCTTTATTAAAACCTTACATGATTTAGATGTAGAATGGTTTTACAATTTGACACTTGGCGCCATAATCAATTGAGACATTATGCTTGACAAATTTGAAAAGAGATTTAAAGTTGTAGAAGATTCACACATATTCCTCACCCAATTGAATCAACTTAAAAAAGAGCCACATGAACACATGTAAGATTTCATTGCTAAGTCCAGTAGATTGCTCTACAAAATGCCTTAGGCTACTCAACCCACTAGGGATAACCATAAATATTTTTTAATTAATACTCAATTACCAGATGTTAGATACCAACTAAATAGAGTTCATCCTTCTAATTTAGTAACATCTCAAAACATTGCTATAGAGGTTGAAGATGATCTTCTCATAATTGGAAAGATCAAGAAGAAAAATTCCAAGGTGGACAATTTTGCTTCAACTACATTGTAAACCATAACGGATCCCCTATTGTAGAAAATTTCTAATGACTTGCTTCAAGTTAAAAGGCAAATTGATTAAGGTGCTCTTGTTTCTCTTACCAAGAATGCACCTGAACATAATTTCAATAAATAGAACCAAAATCATATTATTGGAACTCCAAAAAGACTAGAAATTGAAGATGATCCAGAGAACCATATTGAAATGAATGAAGAAGATCATATGGTTACTAACCTTGATCAAGGATTTGATGATGAAGATGACTTTGTAGATCCTGTTGGTGACTCCAACATAGATTATGTTGAATATCAATTAGAAAGCAATTATGAAGAAGCATTTGAAGAAAATCATAGTCACTCTTTTACAATGTTTACAAGGTCACAAACTCAATAAACTTGTGAAAGACCTTCCAAAGAACAAGGGAAAGATAAGGAAGACTCCAAGTCAAATGTTAGCATTCTAAAAAGAGGTAGTCCTTTACCTACTTCCTTTATTCCAAAAGATAAAAATGCAACATCTTCTTCTCCTCAATCTCATAAACCAATCACTCACACACCTAAAACTAATCCTACTTTGTCTACTTCCATCCCTTCATTTGACATTATTGACCATATCAAGAAAATCAAGATTCAAATGTTATAAGCTGAATACTTGAGGTCATACCCTGATTAGCTAAAAATACTAGTCAAGTATGTTCAAAGTAAAATATCAAAAAATATAGCTAATGATTCTAAAGGTATCCTACCTACCCCTAAATAGGTTCCTTCTGAAAACAATGCTACAACTACTTCTCGCACATTTGCTTCTACATCTGAAAGAATAGAGCCATTCTATGTGTCTCTCTTGATCAATGGATTCAATTTGAGAAACTATATCCTATATTCTAAAGCCTTTGATAATGTTATTCCAATTAAAGTAGCTGATTCCCTTGGCCTTAATTTGACTAAGTTATTAGGGAGATGTTATTCAATGGAAAGACAAGTTCCTTTGAATTGATAAATTAAAGATGCCCAAGCTATTCTAGTAGCTTTTATAGATAAAAGACTTAAAATGATAATTCTAATATTAGACATTCCTTTTTTTTATGGAATGTTGTTAAGTAGAAACTTCTACAAAGATCTTGGTGGAGAAGTCAAGATGAATTGGTCATGTGCTCACATTCTAATTAAAGGAGTAAATTAAAAACTTGAACCTGAGAAGAAGTCCAAGTATATAGTTTCCAAGTCTAATGAACCAATATCACATATTATTTTTGAAGAATCAAAACATGGAGTTTATTACCTTAAATTAGGAAAATAAATACAAGAACTAGAGACATAAGAGGAAGAAGAGAAAATATGGACTTTATAATTTGATGACAATTATTATTTTATTGGTTTAGGTGTAGAAGTTGTAATGATATCTCTAAATGGTAAGGTATATCTTTATTCTTACAAGCTTATGTTTGAAAATACTAAAAACATAGTAGAGTATGAAACATTGTTGTTAGGAATGGAATAAGAAATGGAAAAAAGAGTGAGACTTCTTAAAGCATAAGGAGATGATGAGTTAATAGTGAGACAAATTTGTGGACAATACTAGGTGAAGATAGATAAGTTCAGGCACTACCATGACCAAGTTATGAGTGCAACACTTGTTTTATAACTTTCTCAATCAATTCTATTCCTTGTGATTAGAAATTTAGAGCTAATTCTCTTGTAGTTACTGTAGCTCTGATCAAGCCATATCAGTCACCCACACTTTTTTGATAAGATGAATATAGAGTAGAGATGGTTTTCCATCCAAAAGTTCTTGATAATGTCAATCAGTGGCAAGTCTTCAATGATGACATATATATAGTTATTTTCCTTGAGTAACAAGATAATTTTGAAAGAAGTAGTTCACTTCCACGTCAGACAACAAAAGATAATATTAATCCTAAACATGATGATAGTGAATAAGTAATTTAATTAAAGGGAAATAAAATCCCTAAAGGGTTAGTTTATTTAGAGGAAATTTTTGATAAACACGATCAGTTTCTAAATAAAAGGAAAGAGTATGGTAAGAGTTATTTTCTAAAAGTACAACATGTTAACTTGGGTACTAAAGAAAAGCCCAAGATGGTCAAGATTAGCAAATGTTGTTCCCAGAAATAAAAAATAAGCATTCATAAGGCTTCTCAAGAAATACATGGATGTTTTTTCCTGGTCTTACAAAGACTTGAAGACCTTTTAGCCAAAATAAGAACAACACTACATTCTACTTCAACTAGAAGTAAAGCCTTTTAGGTAAAAGCTTCACCATCATAATTCCACAATCTCAGTTACTATCTTTTCTAAAATTTAGAAGCTATTGGATGTCAAAATCATTTATCCCATTCATCATTCAAAATGGTTAGCTAATATTATCTCAGTAAGAAATAAAAATGGAGAAATATGTTTGTGTGTTGATTTTAGTAATTTGAATAAAGCTTCTTTGAAAGATAACTATTTATTGCCAATTATGGATCATACCTTGAAAGTAGTCACAGGCTCATAGATGTCCATATTAGATGTATTTTTAGGATACAATCAGATAAAAGTAGTTGAATAAGATCAATATAAGACAACTTTCATAGCATTAAGGGGGACATTTTCCTATCAGAAGATGCCCTTTAGGCTAGTTAATATTGGAGTGACTTTTCAATGAGTAATGGACCTAAAATTTTCATATATTAAGAATAAGATTATTTTTGTCTACCTTGATGACTTGACAATCTTGTCCAAGAAGAGAGGTAATCACTTGGCTGATTTAAATGAAGTACTCATCAAGGTAGACTGTCAAGTCATCAAGGTAGACAAAAATAATCTTGTCCAAGAAGAGAGGTAATCAATTGGCTGATTTAGAAGTACTCATCCAATTCAGGAAGCATGAGATCTCTTTGAATCCCAAGAAATCAATATTTGTCGTGACTAAAGGGAAGCTTATTGGTCACATCATCTCAAAGGAAGGAAAAAATATTAATCAAGAAAGGGTGAAATCTATTCAAAGTTTACCTATGCCTACATCCAAGAAGGGAGTACATTCATTCTTTGGTAAGATCAACTTCCTTGGAAGATTCATTCTTGACTTTGTTGATTTGACTCACCTTATTTCTGACATGATGAAAAATAAGAAATAATTTAAGTGGAATTATGAAGGTAAGTCAGCATTTGAAAGGATTAATGCAACTATAGTTCAAGCTCTAGTGTTGGTTTCCCTAGATTTAGTAAAGAATTCATTCTTTATTATTATTCTTCTAAGCATATCATGTCAACAATACTTTTACAAAATAATGATGAAGGTATTGAATCTCCTATATATTTCATGAGCTAGCCATTGAAAAGTTATGAGCTTAAGTATACAAAGATGGAGAAACATGACTTTACTATAGTCAAAACATGCAAAGCCTTTAGGTACTACATTTTGTCTTCACATACTAAAGTCTATGTACTTGGTACTAGAGTGAAATCCATTCTAACACATCAAGAGCTAGGATTATTGAGAGGCACCTGGGTAGCCAAAGTTTAAGAGTTTGATCTTAATATCAAACCAATGAAGTTAGTAAGAAGAAGAGGCTTGTGCCAATTAATGACATAAAGTAAACCAGATGACATAGATGCGATGGTGTATTTTCTTCAAGATGAATTAGATGAAGATTTGCCCATGGTTTTTTTTGTTGATCTAGTTGATGAATAGTATAGTGAGATTGATTTCTTATAAACTTATGGAGAATGTCTATCTCATCTTACACATAAGAAAAGATAGACCATCAAGCTGAAGTTAAAGGATTACATCCTTTGAGATAATGGTTTGTATAAAATAAGAATTGATGGTGTCTTCCTTAATTATGTGGACACAAAACAAAAATAGAGACTATTGAAATAATTTCATGACAAAGCTTGTGGAGGTCACTTCTTAGCATGAGTTAAAACACATAAGATTTTATGATCAAGGTACTACTAGCCCACTCTTTTCTAGTAAAATTTAGATTAGGTTTATAAATGTCAAGCATGTCATAATTTTTTGGGATGTCCAAAGTTGCTAGCATTGCCTCTAAAACTAGTCATTATTAATGAACCATTCCACTAGTGGGGCATAAATTTTATTGGTATGTTGAATCCCTCCTCAAGTGTTAGCCATTGTTATGTATTAATAACCACAAATTATTTCAAAAAGTAGGTAGAAGCCATTCCTATCAAGCATTCCACTTTTGAAGTTGTATGTTATTTTATCAAGGAAAACATTGTAGTGAGATTCGATGTTCCTCACAAGATAGTAACAAATAATGCAGCTATTTTTTTCAGATGAACTAACTCATTTATTTTAATTACATGAAATAGAATTGGTTCACACTTCAAATTACTATCCTCAAGGGAATGGCCAATCTGAGTTAAGTAACAAGAACTTGATGACAATCATTTATAAGCTGGTGGATGATAATCAACATATTTGACAAAAGAAGTTATTTGATGCACTATGGGGTAATAGATTCACTCAAAATAAATCCATTAGCATGTCACCATTTTAGTTGTTATATGGAATAGATGCTAAAATAATCATCACAATATAGATACATGTTTTAAAACTATCCAAGGCCATTGAAGATGCAACTTATCAAGATTCATTAGATAAAAGGATTATGTTTCTAACTAAACTACAAGAAGTGTGTGCTCAAGTTGCTGACCATTTAGCTGATCACTAGATGAAAGTGAAGAAGATTTTTGACAAAAAGGCTAAAGAAAATATTTTTTAAGTTGGTGATTTTCTTTTAAGTTGGTGACCTGGTCATGTTGTGGGATAAGCAACATGAACCAAAAGGGATGCACAACAAATATGATTCACTATGGAAAGGGCCTTTCATAATTAAGAAGATTATTGGAAAATATAGCTTCATCCTTGCTCATTAGTATAGAAGTGAATTTTCATTGAATTACAATGGGTAGAACTTGAAGCTATACAATAATTGAGCATTAGGGTAACACTTGTATATATATAAATAAGTCCTCAATCTTTCTTCTGTTTAGTTTATTTAGGAATTTATTTATTTGTTTGTTTTGTAGTTTTCAAGATTGAGTTTTTACATGACTCTTTACCCAATAGACAAGACTCAAAGCCAAAGATACTGGGATCTCATCCTTGTTTCTTTATTTCTGATAGAAACAAAGATGTCCCCAATCAGAGCCAACTGAATTTTACATATAGAATTTTGCGATACCCTTATTAAAATTTGTCTTTCATCTTTTATGAGTCATTTATTCTTATTAAAAATCAATTCCCTAAATAATACTTAGTTTTTAGTTGTTTTCATTATGATTGCTTTCATTCTCAATTGTTTCAAATTACTCTAGAAGGTTAGAATTGTTTGCCTAGGTCCTTCTCATAAAGCCCATTTCATTTATCTTTCTAAGAGATTCAAAATAGCTAAATGTTGGGATTCATTAAAAATCCAATTCAGGTTCTGAAAGTTACTTTAATTATGCCCTTTCAATTAAGTTGTCACCTCAAACCCAAATTACACCATCTAGTTCAAATCAACATTGTGCAATGACTTTGCTTCTCATAAGAAACTGAGCAAAGTAGTTTCATAAAACCACAAAGCACTACTTATAACAACTCAAGGTTTCAAATTTAATTCACTTTTCCAAATTCATAAGTAAAATTAGTCATAGTTTTCAAGACTAAAGCCCTCAAAAGTATAGACCAAATTGGGGTTTCTAAGGTACTTGACTTCAAAGACCAACTCAACAAAGCAGTTTGTGAAACTTGATAAAATTTAAAATGCTTGTGTGGATTTCTTTTCACATGTCACTTAGTTGTCATAAATGTATGGGATAATATAAATATTTAAAAATCCACCTCATTACCCACCTATCTTTCAAGTTGTTTCATCTATTTGTTGCCCCTCCGAACCGTGAGTGACACCATTTGAGCCTCTGGAATGATTTTTGAGAAATTTATTCTTGATCCATTTGAATTTTAAGTATGTAGAGTGTTTCTTACTTTGATTTCATGTTTATATTTTGGGTAATCATCTCATTTTTTTGGGGTAAGGTTCCATTTTCTACCTCGCAGGTTTTTCTATCATTTTCTTGTTTTTCTTGTAATTGTTTGTATTTATTTGCATGCATAGATGTTGTAAAACCTTGTAAAATACTTAGAATCACTTGGCATGATAAAAAACTAAACAATATCTTGATGCCCTAGCCTTTGACTTAGCACATTTTTCCTGGGCTTTTAACAACTTCTTACTTCTTAGAGTTTTGAACCTCAAAAGATTATCCTAAGAAACCTGAAGCTCACAAAAGACTTTGCCTACTCAAAATTTGAACAACTACCTAATTGTCCAAGGTTTCAATTACTTAATACATCTACTTCATTAGGTTTTCAAACCCAAGTAACTTGACAACACAAACCTAAGTGACATACCCAAAGAGACTAGAGATTGTGAATGCTTGTTACTCACTTGAGGTCTCTAAGACTGAAGACTTGTAGCTTTCTAAACCTTCTCAAGATTTTGACATCTTGTTACTTTGAATGATTTACTCAAAGCTTTCAAATATTTCTATTTTTGATAGTTACTTATAACCTAAAGCTTTCTTAATATTATTACTCAAGACAATAGCTTGACTCTATTGATCAACCTTTTCTAACCAGTAAGAACACTTAATAAGTTCTCAAGAGCATTCACCAAGTCTTCTTTCAAGTATCAATCACAAAAAATGTCAGGGATAAAAGAAGAAATAACTAGAGTAGAAGAAGTAGTAAATCTGATTGAATAAGATCCTGATTTATCACTTGAAGAAGTAACAAGACTAAGTAGAAGAGGGAAGACTAAGGCAAAGAGAATTAAGAAGCCAAAGGAAGCAAAGATGAAGTATGAGTATAAAGGATATCCCATTGAGTCTTGTATTTCTTCCAAGTTGTCTGAGATAAGTGATACTGATATGGGGTACATTTCTATAATTGATTTATTAAAAAGGTTAAAATCCATAATCAAGACACCCTTCATGCAAGAAATTACCAATAGTGGGATCCTGCAAGCTACAACATTCCCAAGTTCTGTACAACTTATTGAGTTCATCCTAAAGTGCACTAAGTACTATGAATCTCTTGCTAGGATAGTAAAGAATACTGCTGGCAATGTAGTGATAAGGTTAGATATTCAATATTTTAATTACTGTTTGAGGATCCCAACAAGGTCTAAAGTGCTTGATGTAACAATGGAGAAAACTAAAATCCAATGGGAGAATAAGACATCATATTGAATTAAGATAATGAATACTAATTATCTAAATGAAGCAAAGCAAATTCCAAGATTCCAAAGCAAATAGTAAGATCTGATTTGGTTCAAGAAGTGGATGATATCAATTAGTTGTTATGAAAAATAAATGGAGAGAATAATGCTAAGTGATTTTCAATTTGGATGTATGCATACATTAGGGATATTTATGTTAATAAGAGTTTTGAAATGATTGAATGATCAATACTGATAAGTGATAACATTGATCACTAGCTAAATAACATGTTGTAGACCTTTGACTTTAAGATGACTTCATATCTAGTATATGCAATAGCATCAAATGGAACATTTTCTAGGCTAACTACAAAAGGGATGTTGGAAACAGAGCCTATTTATGAGTACTATCCTCAATTAACTTTGTTTGAATACTTTAAGCATTATAAGAGGGTTAATTATGGATTCTTTTATGAAATAATCTATAAATTGAATGTTACTTTAAAGGCTAAAAGGGTATCATATACAACTTGGGAAGTAATTTCCCATTTTGGATGTATTTTCATCCAATTCTTGAATTTCTCGTATCTTAGAGTTGGTAGTTTCATAGGAAAATTACTCAAATTGCCAAGGTATCCTACTGATAAATGGATTCTTGTGGAGCTATGCACATAGCTGGTTGAGTTGCATGATTTACAGTTAAAATTTAACAATTCCTCTACTAGTTTTCCTATTGTTATTGGCCATTATCATTATGCAAGTATCTATAAGGACAAGAATGTGCAAATAGAAATTTATCACAACTACAATCAATCACATGTTGAAGCTAGAGAAATTTTTTATTATAGAGGTGTATCTCAAAACATAGTTTCTTTGGAGTATATGCACATTCCTTCACTTGAAGATTTTTGGATTGATTGTAGAGATGAATTTGAAGTGAGAAGAAGAGACAATAGTAGAATGGCTATTGAAAAAATTTGTTAATTTTATTTAGCTACCATTATTGAAGATATGAAAGATGATGGACAAGTAATTCATGACTCTTATCATGACATGGGAGGAGATAATGCTCCACTTCTCGAGATTGAGTTCAAGAAGAATCAAGTTAGAACTATCACTGAGAGAACTTCAATAGTTCTTTCTTTGACTTTAGTAGGGATTCTCATTAAAGGCTTCTATATGAAGGAACTAATAATTATGGAAATGAGTCAAGTTAGTCATAAGAGGAAAGCAGTACAGTGATAAAGCAACTAAGAGCCAAAGAAGAATTTAAAAATGAAAAAGAATGTTGATGACACGTACTCTATGGTGAAAGTATAGGAGCTAGTCTAGTCAGTTACTCTTACATCCCCTTGGTCTATTATATAAACATTCCCACTTCTATGATTTCTTATTCTACCATTCCCATTCCTACCACATCCACCATATCTTCATTTTCATTACTAGTGAAGGAAAGGGAACCTATTCAGCCATTAGTGAAAGAAGTTAACTCTTCCACACTTGCCACCCCCAAAATCTCTAATTTTCAAGTCTCTTGAGAAATGTACTCAAAAGGAGATTATGTTCCTCATCCTCCACCTTCATCCAATCCACCTACTACTCCTCTTACACCTCCTAATGGTCACCCCACTATTACTTTCATTCAAACCCAAAAAAAGCTAGAGCAAGTAACTGTTGGTGAGGTGAATGCATCCCAAGAGGTATCTCAGCAATAAGTAGTAGTTGAACTTGATCCAGAGGTAGAGAAAGAAAAAGAGAAATAAAAATAGAAGGAACCCAGACTTGAGAAAGTGAAAGTTTATTGCAAAAAGCTAGAAAGGGAATTGTTGAGATAAGAGATAGAAAGGCAATCATTTGCCAAATTAGATGACTCAACAATACAATACATGATGTCCCAACATATCAAGTATAGAGAAAAGTATAGATCATAGTTTCATGAGTTAAAATAATTTATATTACTTATTTTCTCTACATTTCTTCTATATTCTTCTATTTTCCTCACAATGTATTTGAAGTCATTTTTTTTAAGTGATTACTTTGTAAGTAATTTCATTTAGTGAAGTTACTTGTAAAATTAAGTTACTTCTTAGGATGTAAGACTCAAGTATATTGGTTAATGCCATTACTCAAAGTTATTTTGTAAGAGACAAATTACTTGATCAATCTTTACGCAACATGCAAAGAGATTTTATTTGATCCAAACAATGAAACTAATAAAGTGTTACATGTCATCAACCATTTCATGACACATAGGAGAAATTATAAGAGGATGCCTCTCAATGCTTTTCAATTTTTAGTGAAACATATGGGAATTTAAGGAGTTGTCTTCTATTTGATTTTGACATCTAAATTAGTATAAGTAATAGTGAAGGCCTACTTTCCAAAAGATGCTAATTTTTGGAAAAATAACTTGTAACTAAAGAAAGAGAGTTTAAGCAATCTAAAACTTTGTGTTTATATTTTTTATTTTTTTGTATGAAATTGGTTCAAAGTGAATGATAAATAAGTTTATTTATATGGAATTTCACATCTAAAGAGATCATTTGGTGAATTTGTGAAGATTAAAATGGTAAACTTTGTGTTATCTTTAAATTTAAATATGAATTCCAATATTTATTAATCATTAGGTAAAAGGATTATCAGCTCTTGAATGTTTATTTACTTGTACAGATTTAATTAGCTCTGTAAAACTACTTATTATGAAGTGCAACTTCTTCCTTCCCATATATTTGTCTTTCCATTTTCTACTTCCCAAAACTCCTTTACACATTCTCTAAAACAACTTCTTACTTTCTACAAAATCAATTTGTTACGGTTCATGAACTTTGTGATTAAATTAATACCCCAAAATAAGATGACTTGTCCATTAATCTACATAAATTGTGAATAACTAAAACTTGTGAATAGTTAGAAGTAGATAGACATAAAACGTACTAGATCTTCACTGTTAAATGAAGGGGTTTTAATCCCATGACTACCTAGGTAATTTTGTTAGCCAAAAATATATCTATCCAATAACTACTAATTCTAATCATGATACAAGTTCTTCTTTTTATACCAATGGTAACCATGCCACTAGTGCTTCTCTTTCTACCAATGTTAACCATGCCTCTAGTGCTTCTCTTGATACCAATGCTAACCATGGCACTAGTGCTTCTTTTGCTACCAATGATTCTCATACCACTAGTGTGGCACATGATAATACTCATAATAGAACTCAAGCCACTAATATTAATACTAATGCATCACATGTTGTGCACACTAGTCAAAATACTACCCAAACCCATAACTCTTATTACAAAAACTCAATCAAATTCATAGTTTTCAAACCAATAATACTAACCAAATTATGTAGATGCAAAACCATCTCATTAAGCTTTAGAAGCAACCTTAATAGGTTTCATGTGGAGTGCAAAATTTGAATGCCCCCAAGGGATTCCCATGGTAACCTTGTTCGTCAACCACCCCTCATTAATAAAACAATAAAAAATCTACAAAATAAACCTCTTATACCTAAAATTTCTAATATTGACATAGTAGGTGGCACACCTACCATCACCTATAATGGGTCTACTAACCCCACATTACACTTAAAGACATTTGATAACCTTTATAAATAATGGGTCAAACTTAATACCTTTATTGCTACAAAACTATTATGCTAAAACACTCTTCAAAGATGCTTTAGATTGGTACAATCAACTAAAAACCCATTCTATCACTAGCCTTGAAGACTTGGTTAACTCACTAGTCCAAGAATTTCAAACTAGTGATCTTCCATAAAACAACTTAGCTCACTCTATCAATTATAAACAAATTGAAACTAAAACATCACAAGACTTCATCAAATGATGGAAGATCTTGTCTAACAAATGTGAGCATAATATGGTAGATGACAACATCTTCCACCTATTCATTAATCTTCTCTACCCCAAGTTACAATATTGAGTTAGGACTTTCTCTCCAAGAACTTTGGAAGAATCCCTTGACCAAGTTAAGTGACAATAATTCCTCATGCATCAATTTAAACCATATCAACCTATAACAAACACTCATATGTTTATTAAAAACAAAATATATCATAAAACTAATGATGACATTACCTATACCTATGACACTATTCACAACATTCATGCAATTGTCCCAAATAACACCATGGAACATGCTTCCCCTCTAAACAACACTCATAATCCTAAATATTCTCAACCTAACAACACCAATGTCCACAAACCATTATCCTTAGCCAAGATTCAAAAGAATCTTCCAAGACCTCTAACCCAAGATCTTGACCCAACTTGTCCAATGAAATCATGGTATGACCTAAATCACTTTTGTTGGTTTCATGAAAGTTAGGGCCATTCTCATGAGAATTGTAGACAATTACACAATATATCTATGGATTTTCTTCTTGGTCCAAACTTTTGTCATGAATCACTTATTCACAAACATCAACAAGCATATGACATATATTTTAAAATGCATGTAACACAAAACAAAAATCAAGATTTAAATCAAGCTAATGCTTATCTTGATATATACAAAGATCCTCTTCCCAACCATAAAGATAACAATGACAATCCTACTCCTAAAAATAATTTTGAAAGTCTTATAGACCTCATTACTTATGAAAAAAATGTGGTAAATATGACTAACATGCTAAGAATAGTTGTTTTTATTGATTCTAATCTAGCACCCATACATCAAATTTCTCAACCATTCAATGTCATTAATGACACTTCCCCATCTCATCTAATAGATTTCGGTAAGGGGACATTAAAACCTTCTATAAACTACTCTCAACAACTTAACTTGATTATACCTCTCACATTATCTCTAATTTTCCCCCAATATCTACACACCAAAACAACATTCCCCAACCTTCCAATAGTATTTCTTCAACCCAACCACAAGAAATAATTTAACCAACCATCCCACCACATAAAGTTAATCAAACTATTTATCCCCAACCAAAACTAAATACACCTTATCAACATAAGTTTAATTACACTTCCAACCCTACTTTAATGGAGTTCTTGAAATATTATGCACCTATATCTAAAAATCCCCCCATGGGATATGATGAATGTGACCCCATTGTGAAACTTTATCATTTCCCATATTAAATACCTCTTCTTGAATTAATGCAAAATTCTTCCTCTCATCAAAACCATCTAATGCAATTATTGTTTGAAATTAACATCCCTCATCTTGCTCTAGCCGGATGTGAAGCCACCTTGTCTAGATCCAAAGATACTATTCTTTAACAATGTGAAGATATGTCCATACATGTTGATGAAATAATAGACACTTCTCTTTCCCTGAAGTTTCTGATCACTTCCATGATTCTTGATGTGATTCTATTTTATGCAGATGATCTTCCTCTCTTAGTTAACATCTGAATTAGATATATCCAAGTTAAGCATGCCTTAATTAATGAAGGTTTAGGTACTTGCATTTCCTCCCTTGATTTCATTAATACACTTGGATATTATGAATGCAACCTCAAGTCCACACTTAACACATATCAAATCTATGTTAGAAGGAAAATACCTCATCTAGGTTGTGTGTGGATTCACATTACCATCCCTCCTATCATCATCCACATAAAATTTATGATCTTTAACTTTTTACTTTCTTATAATATCTTGCTTGGTAGACCTTGGACTCATCATATGCGAGAAACACCTCATCCATGTGCCAATGAGTCAAATTCCCCCAAAAAGGTGCAATTTACAAGATTTAAGGAGACACAAACCCTTATAATTTTAAATAATTCCAAGAATGTGATGTATTTAAAATTCCTACCCTTGAACCTTTACCTAGTATCCCATTTAGGGAATTTGAGCTCTTAAATTATCCTATCAATTCTACTTGAGGTTATAATGGTCACCCCAAACTAATTTGGAACATACCACCTAACCTCTTTGATTTCAATGATGATGAGCCAGATGAGATAAGCCTAAATATAAAAATTATGATCTATCCCCTCATATAATTGGCTAACTTCCTCTTTACAACCTCATTCCCATCAACTTCCTCACGATGGTATAACTATGGTCTTAACCAAGACTATACATTCTATCCATCATGTGATTTATGATGATACTATCATACCTATATGTACCATCAAATTTCATACACTTGACTATGATGATGGTTATGCTTTAGATGACCCATTTTCAATCAGGCTTATCGAAGCTAGAAATATTGAGATTATTTGACAGCAAACTTCTTTATTTCAATTTTTTTGTTCATTTTTTAGCATGAATTCCTTATAGTACCTAATTATAGTCTTTTCCCTATATTTCATAGGTTAGAGATGGAGTGATAACATGGTACACCTATGGTCGTAGTAAAGCCTCTTAGGAACATGCTCATGGATCATGCCATGACCAATCCTTACCTCTTTGCTAGATACAAGGATACTTTTAGTTTGCTTCCAATAGTGATGCTAGCTACTATTATTAAGCCTTTCACATGTTTAGTCACACCTTCATCTGAGCTTCATCTAGTTTCTACTCCTGATCTACTTCAGCTAAGCCTCATCCTATTTTATCTCACTTTACCTTCAGATGATTCTAGTCTAGTTTCCTTTCTTGATCCACCTTCCCTTGGTGATGTTCTTCTTCCTTTACAATAGCTTGATACCATGCCTTCCAAATGGGTCGATCAAACTTACTATGATATCCATAAAGTTTTTGGTTATTGGAACAGATATTGCTAGTTATATCAGTCACCCTTGGCTTCTCCTTTTACTTCTTCTATTAGTAGGACACTAAAGCTTACTAACAAATGTATCTATTTCTTCCATGGGACAAACAACCATTCTTCCACTCATTACTTAAAACTTAGGCAATATATTGAATATTTCATCCCACCACTGCTCAACCCAAAGATAAGGCTATACCACCTCTTAAGTTGTTACCTGAGTATATCCCTAAATATGGGGAGGTATAGTGTCTTTGACACTAGTGTGGTACCCATCATACTTATATTTATTGTATTCTCTAGAAGTACCTTCAGGATCACCCCCATTCAATACCTACACTAGTTATTCCTCCTTCCATAGGTCACCCACACAAGAAGGTTATTCCTTCTCTACTAGTGACAACTCCTTCTCTATTGGTGGCACCTCTTTCTCCACCAGTAACACCTCCTTCTCCACTAGTAACACCTCCTTATCAACTTGTAGATACCATTCCTATTCAATCACCTATCCCTCTCCTTTAGTATCCTACATAGGATATTCTTCATGAGAATGATTTTTTAGATACACCTACATTTTTTGTTGAGGAGATTCATAAAGAAGTCTTTGCACAAATTTTCATGAGCATTGATGAGAATCTAGCTACCATTAGGATCTAGCTTCGTAGAGATATTTTAGATGTCATGGATAATATTTGTGGGAAAATTTATTAGTATTTGTGAACATGGCATGGTGTTATTTCACATTGTTCTTCATTTTGGATTGGATTTATGATCCATTTTTATCTATCATATACATTTGACTAGTGTCAAATTTGGTTTCACCTATTGATTTTACATCAATGTTTATATTATGATTTATGTGTTTTATATGGTTTCATTTACTTTATTATCTTCTTATGGATTCTTATCATTATTTACATGATTTTACACTTATATTTATGAGTTCACTTCTTTCATGTATTTTTCCTATTACAATGATTGTTTGATATCTTATCTCACTTAAAACTTAGATAATTATTATTGTGACTTAGTTATATAAAAATTGATCCCCTTATTAATATTTCTTTACCATTTGATCAGTTAGCAAACAAGACATTTCATTGTACTATCATTTACTGATATACTTTGGATCTCCTTTTATTCCTTTATTTCCTTTTCATACTATGCATATATATGATTGACAATTGAGATTAAATATAGGTTCATAGGTAATCCTAAGTGTTTAATTAGTCATATCTTTAGATACTTAAATTTTTTAAAACTAAATTCTAAAGCTCATTTATGTGTTTTACTTCTATTACTCATGTTGGTATTTCTAAATCTGTGAGGAGCAATCATAAAATCCATAAAAAGGCTAATATCCAAATAATTTAATCAGAAGGCAATGATATAAAAGGCAACATACAAATTCAAAAGTCAACTCACACTAAAATACATGATTAATATAACATCTCCTATTTCTAATCAAAGATCAAAATCCACAATTAGCCTCATGATAGAGTCAAGGTACATTGGGTTGTGGTAGGCTAATAGATTAGGATAGGAGAATACATAAACTATTTTAGTGTTACCTACTTTGTCAAAAAAGTACCCAATATTTATAGTAGATTGATAACTATATAAGAGGTCTTGAGGAATGGGAAACAAGTTTTGGGAAGGTAGTTCCATTTCACTTTTTTTGTTCATATTACCAGCATGAGTTGATCTTAGTATCTCACATATTTGCCTATACACCTTTGTGCTTATTGTGAGTAGGGTTCTTTATATTTTTATAGTCACTAGGCTCTTAGTGTCTCTACATTGTACTTAGTATACCTCATGTTTCTTAAGGTATTCTCATAGATGCATATGTCATGATTTTCACATTCCATATTTTACTACAACATTCCTAATATTTCCCTTTGAGAAATATTTTTTTGTTAACTAATCATTACCCCTAAGGTTTACCTTTGTGATTTTTAGGGTAAGACCATGGATAGGACCAAGACATCCTCACAAATTACCATAATAAAAAATTTACTTATTACCATTGACCTCATTGGTGTTCCACCTATGAGTTGCAATATAACACCATGGATAGGATCAGGCCCTCTTCACAAATCACCACATTAAAAACATTTTAAAAATCATTCCCATAGTTATTTATATTTCATTGGTGTTCCCTTTGTGAGTTATAGTGTAAGACCGTGGATATTACCAAGCCCTCCTTACAATATATTCCAATAATCAACTCTTACTATAACTAAGTCACAATTAAATTACATGTGTCAAATTTGAGATAAATAGTGTTCGATTATGAGTTACACGTCACTGACATACTTTCAATCTTGATTTAGTATGTTTTATGCTTACTATTGTCATTTGGATTTTCAACCTTTTAAGATATGGTAAGGATATCCTCATCCAAGTGGCACAATGGAAACACCTCTAGGCTTGTGGGTAGCCTAAGGATGAGGTGAATCTCTAGATAGGGCTAGCTCCCTTGATGTACCAATTTGGATTGAAACTAAACTTCAAATTTTTGGGAGAAAAGGGAAAGAGATAACTAAAAGTAAAATATTCTAAGGGAGGTGATATACCAAATAATATGATGATTTTCAACTAGCAACATGTTACGCATGAGAACAAAAGACTAACCAAACATACACTCTTTCAATCTACATCTTCTCACATCAATGTTATATTATGAGGTTATGGATGAATGTGAAAAGATAGGAGGAATAGATAAGAGGCCTTAAATTTCACTAGTAAATAGACTAACTCACTCAATCCTTGACATTTACTAAAACACTTCACATGCCCTACAAGAAGAATCTTTCCAACTGCCAATAGGATGAAAGAATGAGACAGCATGTTAAGGAATCCATAGTCTTCACTAAGCAAGATAAAAAATTAGATTAAAACACACTATGAATAGTCACGAATAGGTAAAAATTAGTAGTTTTATTGATCAAATGGTATGAAAATGAGCAGGGCTTTGACATACTCAGGTGGAACATGAGTTACAATGGCCAAAATGATTAGTTCTTATAGAATTAGAGAGAGAGAAGAGGAGAGAGAAGTCCAAGGGTCATAAGAAAAATTCTAAAGATGAGAGAATATATTTATTATGCATGAAAATAGGATGTGGGATGAACCATGTAAGGTCAGGAATCCCAAGTGTCTATCCAAGTCATAAAACTCATGAAAAGTGGCATGAAACTCCTCATTCTAGCTCAAAAAATTTACTTCATGATTTGGACATATTTGAAAATAATAAAACTTATTAGGGATATTTATTATGATTGTAATAATAGGGAATTATTTTATACATGCCTCTCAATGCATTGGTTGCAAGACTGGTCATCTGGAATCATCCTAAAATGAGCTATCATCATCTGTTGTAAAAAACTCCTCTTTCATACACCCTGTAGACTTGGCCTCAAATTTGGCTTCAATTTCAGATGAATATATATGGTAATTAGTGGATGATAAGTCTCAATACCAACCATGGCCTTAAAATCATTAGGGACACCTTAAAATGAGCTCATTTGAAGTTTTCCACCCTTCTCACTATCTTGTCCACTATGCTAGTTTTGATTGACTAAGATGAGATCTATTTTTTGGACATTTAGGAGTTGATTTTAAAAATTAAATTACAATGGGGAGTTATAAAAAGTCTCAATATTCCTCCTAAAGTTGGTTTCATCTTCAAACTCCTTCTAGAACCTGTAAAACACACAAAATAGTGAAAAAGCCTATTTTACACCCTATCCATATAGTTATATATAGTAAAAAATCATGGGAAGTATATTGAGGGAATAATATAAAATATCAAACCATAATCCTAGTAAAATTGGTCCATCAGATTAGCTTTCCAACTCCATTTCATTAAACTAGTCTTTATAAGTGTTTAATAAGGGTTTTGAGCAGTTTGACCTCTTAAGCATTATTCATAAAACTATGACATCCAAATTGTAAATAAATTCAATAAGGATGATGTTTAATGAACCTAATAACACCTATAAATCCTTTTTCATTCATTCACAGCCTCCAATAAGATATGCGTATCAAAACTTGCCCTATCGAACTCTTTTCTCCAACTTGCATAGGCTTGATGTCTTATTGAGCCCAAAAATGGCTTCCTTGTGGTTTATCTAAATTAAAAAATATTTATCACCTGTGTATACACATTAAAAAAAATTTTAAATCCATGAGGATTCTCATCTCATGATAGAAATGTGAATGACCCCCCATTTAGCCCTGGCCTAAACCTTATTTAACAGGCTTGAATTGGATTTTAGCTCAAAACATGATCTCATTGTAATATATATATATATATATATATATTAAAAAATATTAGGGACATAAAAAATTACCCCATAAACATTTTTCAAATGATTATAGATCTTAACTTATGCTAAAATGGTTTTGACCTCTCATTTGAGCACTAGGCCAAAACTTGCCTAGTATGTTTGCCTACAACTCTAGCCACCTAGAACACTTTATTGCATTTACTCCCTTTATTTTTGGTTTATAGTGTTTTTATATATTACATCCAAATTTAAAAATAATCCTTAAATTTCTAAACATCTCTTGGTTTTCCATTCCACCATTCTTCCCAAGATTGTAGGTTCATGCACAAACGAAGTGCCCTCTATTTGAGACAAAACAAAGGGAACTCCCCTATTTTCATAGAAAAATTTGGATATTTTATGGGAATTTATAGATTATAATTATGTTATTTAATTTTTTTTATCTTATTAATAGGTTAATATACCTCTCAACTCATCCAAAACTTAAAACAAACCCCTTTAGAAATGCACTATGTGCAGTGTTCTTCCAATGGACTGTGTAATGCATGGTTAGAGTCATTTTTTGAATTGATTTAATAATTATATAATAATTAGGTTTATATAGTGGTGATTAATATTACCTAACCTATCTTCATACCCCAAACTCTCACATGTCTCCATATGTTCCTACCTCGTCTAGACTGTTTGCTTCCTTGACAGTGTTGTTACTCTTTGGAGTGTAACTATAGGTGATTTTGTATTAATTAGGCCTTAAATAATTTTTTTAAACCTTAAATAAAGAATAAATATTCATTTAAAATCTATTTTTACTTTTTTTATTCACTTTTATACTTTTTTCCACATCAAGAGACTTCAAATCCTGCTTTTTGCCCCTCACAGTCAACTATAGTTGACTATGTGGGGCCTGCAGGTGGTGTTCATATGATATAGGCATTGAAAGAAGTATTTAGACCCTCATTTTTTATATTTTAAAATTAAATTATAGCCTATTAGTCCTATTTTCACCTTTCTTAGGATTAAATCATTACTTATACACCTTGCTAGCTAACTGTCTGCTTAATTACAACTATAGGTGTGTTTTTATAAGGGTAGGGACACCTGTAAATGTTTATATGATTAAAAATTAATATAAAAAACTCTCCTTTTAGTCCTAATATAATAAAATCATACCATGACTTAGGTCCACTATGTTCTAGGTTCACAATCAAAGGACACCTTTCCAAACTTAACCCTTGACTGGTTGTAGGTGCTCACCAGGCCTGTGTATGAACTGAAGGTGTGCTTGAGGAACATTAAACCAATTATCATATTCTATAGATGGTCATTTAGAAAATGATTTTTATTTAAACCATTTATAAATACTCACATATGGGGGCATAGTATAAATTCCAACTTTGGGTTTGAAATTCTCTTTTTAAGCTCGAACTGTAGGTTTCACTGCCCGCTCTCAATGCTTTTGAGGGCATCTTTAGGACCCTCAACAAATAATTTCAATAAATATTCTGTACTTTATCTTTTGAAATGTGAAATACCTATGTATATTATACATAATGAACATATTACGATGCATAAATGAAATTGGGAATCTTATCACATGATATCAACAAAACCTCTTAGACCTCTGTTTTGCATTTTCAGGGAAAAAGGGCCTGAACTCAGTTCTTTGATTGTAGAAGGTAGTATCTAACTCAATTTTATAAATTATCCCTTAAAAATGGGTATTAATGATCTAAATTAATGTTAGGACCTCAAATATATTTTCATATTATGTTTTAATGCTTTAAAATGACCTCTCAACTTTCTATCAAGACCACCTATAGGTGGTTATTCTAGTGTGCAGACAACAAAAGTGAATTCAGGTAGTGAGCATTAATTTTGATCCTTTATGAGTTGTAAACTTATTTATTACTTAAAAATATATTATTAATATTTAAAATCATTCGAAGCAAACTTTAAAACCTTCTTTTCAATGTGGAATCTCCTTCATGACACCTGTAGATGATGTTTAATGGCAAACTGAGAGCAGATGTTGCACATGACTACAAAAATATTATCACCTTGAAAAATATGGAGGTATTAGTTGATTATTAATGTTTAAATTAGGATTTAAAAATATTAAAACTCCATATGGATCCATGGACATGATTTATAACCGTGCATAGCTCCAAACTGAATGTGTATGACAATCTTTAAGCAAACTAGCAACATGATGTTTTATGACTGCACCTTCAAGGAGATTTCTTGGATAATGAAATATAGATGTCATGAAATAAATTTATCACATTGAAAACATGAGAAATAACCTATCATAACTCCCTATAGCTATTGTTAAAGCATTAAAATCCTGAACATAGTGAAAACTGCCTATTGCACATAAAGTGCTTCCTTTTACAACCTAAGCTACTTATCTCATCCAAACACTTTTCAAAATAAAAATAAGCATGGTAATAATTATAATACACATCATTTTTAATCAAAATTAGTAATTGGTTCATATATAATTGCTCAAACCAAGGCAAAACTTATAGGGTACATAGATTAGCAGGTAGAAAAACATAGTCAACTTCATGAGGACATTTCATGAAGCACAAGCCATAATTATTAAAAATATTTATATATAAATGAAGGTATTTTATTTTAATTTCACCTCCCCAAGGCATTTTTTTTGAAACCTTCTCTGTTGTCCATACCAAGTACAAACCTAAAGACTATTTTTGTTTTCTAAGAAGGGTGAAAAAGGAGCAGAATGGTTTTAAAATTAAAATGGCACTTTCGAAGCACTTAAAACATAGATTTTAGCTTAGGTAATCTGAATATATATACCATGATCTTATCCCATGTGGCACACTTCCCCATGGGCTGTACAAGTGCCAAACTCACCTTTTTTCCTAAGAAAATTGCCCTTTCCTTTGAAGAACCTGCCACTTTTTAGTTTTGATAGTTGATTAAGACTACTTTAGACACATGTAATGTGACATCATCTTTTATAATATTCATACTTCCCAATAAATCTGTACAAGTCATTAAATATACCTTTTTTGACCTCAAAATGACTAAAAAGACTAAAATGACTAAGGACCAATGCTAGTATAACATTAAATGACATTAATTAAAATATAAAACACCTTGTGACATATTTATTATACCATTAAAACATCTAAAAAACCAATTTTTTACCTATGGGTGCCCCAATTTGACCTAAAAATCAAATTTGGTCAACACTGACTTCATAACTCTTTCATTTTTATCTTCTTATTTTCCAATTGTGTGTATATATAAAACCATTTTATTAAATTTTTAATACTTCAAAACTTTAATTAGTGTGATTAATTTAATTTAATTTTACATTTTGTTTTTCTTTTCATACTTCTTAGCTTGATTTAGTATGATTGATTGAATTAATTATTATTTTTATACCATTAGTTTTCATGCATCCACCACTTTATTACAATGTTTCACACTTCGCAATGTGATATAGTGTGATTTTTATTTTTTTTAATTTGGTTCAAATATTTCACATGGTTTGAAAATATTTGTTTCCCATTTTACCATCTTTGGTTTATTATATTTAATCATCTTTTTTTTTAACATTTCTCATCATGATATAGCGTGTATTACATTTTTTTGATTACTTATACTTTTCCAAATCATTTTTGCATTTTTATTTTAACCATGCATGTGTATCACATAATGATAGAAAATAAAACACATAACACATATCTCCCATAGCATATATAACAAAATATAAACTACATGTGATAGAAAGGAAATATATCTATGCATCCACATCCAAATCCAAGTACGTCTCATAAAATCAATGAAACTATCAAAATAAATATATAAATCATGTGTTTTATATAACACAAAGTATAAAATATAATAACTACAAATCTAAGGCTATGATCCATCCTATATGTCTTATGGTCTAGCCACACTATCGATGGATGCCTGTGATTAACCCCTATAAATAGTACACTATAAAGAGGCAATCCATAATCTCTAGACAATAACCTATCCCTAAAGAATGGCCTCTTGAGCCTATAAATATTTGATCTATATGGAAATCATCATGTATACAGCTCGCTCTTATGCTAAGGCATGTCAAGCCTAAGCCTATCTAGTTTTAACCCTTGTCGATGGTTGTAACCTATCACCTACCACTTGTAGCTATTGCACAACCTCTCCCACAATTTTAAACAAACCCACTTGAGATGGGATGGATGGAACCATAAGAAAATCCAACATGGTAGGGTCATATTATGACAACACCCCATCCAAAATGTCATGATGTGCATCCATAACTAGGGATCCCCATCTTACCTCCTATGTTGCAGGATCTATAAAACTAAAAAATAAAAATGCACTAGATCACACACACACACACACACACACACACACACACACACACACACACACACACACACACACACACACACACACACACACACACACATCTAAAATAATATATCTATCATAATACATGATGCACCTAATGTTCTATATCAAATACTTAAATCAAATTAAAAATTTCTTACTAGTACTGGTATCACCATTTGCATGCCCACTTAGCACCTCCTCCATCAACTATCTCTACACCAATGAAAATCCAAGAGTCACTACCTAAACCTACCATGGTCCTCTCCTCAGTGGTCTCTATATGGACCAAGTATGTCCTAGAATCACTATATGATATCCTTTGTGATAGCTAGCACCTGCATCTCCTTAAATCGATGGTGTCTCTATCTTAAATAAGATCATGATTGTCACTACTATCTCTTATGTGGTTCCTATTGTGATCCCTCCTCCCTTGAATCTAAATCCATAGGGTCATATCCTCTGGGCTTCACTACCTCCTAATGCTATGTTCAAACAACCCATGGTCTATATTATTAAGGCCTAAACACTAGTATCTACATAGGTACCCCTTTGCCTACTCTCCCTCTCAGCTCTCTAACATGTCATGCCCAATAAGTAGGTGCTATTAGATGGGCCACTAGATGAGGAAGTCCTAGTTGTCCAAGTATTAGAGACACTATATGAGTCTATACCCATGAAGTGTAGTGGTTCGTAATCTATACATATGTCAAACTTATAGCAATTGTAGTCTAACTAGGCCATATGACATCTATGTGAGTGTATGTATGCTACACTATCTACCCTTGTGTGATAGTCTATAATTTTGGAACATGGGGCATGGCCTATGCTACATGGTATTTTCTCCATTGAATGACCTAAGGAAATCTATCATTGATTGTATAGGTTAACCCAGCTGACCAATACATAAGGAGCCTCTCACATATCCATGCACTTAATAAAATAATCGATCCCAACATCTTTTGTCCTCAGGACAACATCCCATAAATATCATGCATGAGTTAGACCCAAATAATAGAAGGAAATTTATATAGTGCTCCCTAATCTAAAATCAACTAGTACAGGCATATAACGTATATTAATACCTTATTATTTGACTTGGGACATAATACTCATGATATCACATGTCCTATCATATCCTTTTAGATGTCTAAAATGGCCATAAGGTAAACATAAAACAAGATCATGTGCAACTTAGGGTAAATCCTATCTAAGCATGTATCCCACTGGGCTAAGTCTCATCTCTCATCCTCTAAATCAGGTGTATCAGTAATCAACAACATTTCACCTATTAGAATTCTAAGCAACACATGGACATCCTCCAAAGTGATAACCCCCTTTATAGTGTCCCCCTCCACCTCCCATCATATAGTTTTGGTCAACTATTCCCATTCTTATAGAAAAATGATAATGAGATCAACACTTAAAGGGATCTATCTCATTTCCATAAGGCCTTTAAAGCCCAAGGAAACTAGTTGAGCTCTATCCATGTTTGCTAACTGCTCCAATAGATCTTGTAGCCATGATGCATCCACTAGGCCCCAAAATCTCTAGTGTCTCTAAAAAAATATCAAACAAAGGATGTATCAGATCTCAATGTCATAATAATTAAAATAAATTCTCAAAAAATTACAAATTAACTACTTCATCAACTTATTTAATTTAGTTTTCTAGTTTTCCTATTTTAATACATAATTAACCCATTTGATACTGAATCAACCCTATCATAGTCTTGTTATACTGCATCAGTGTACTGGTATGCATCAACCCTTTGTTTTTAGACTGTATCAACCTATTTTATACTAAATCAACCCTTTTCTATCTTTAACATAATACATAAGCCCTCTAGTATGTAGTTGGCCCCCTTTCACAAACTATATCAAAAACACATTACCAACTGCATTGGCTAGAGGTTACTATGTCAGCCATCATCCTATTACAAACTATGTCAGCTCACTGCTACATAGTCAACCATCTTCAACAATACTATGTAATCCCACTACTATGCAGTCAACCCATATTTCCCTATCACCTTATGAATTGAGTCAATAATGTCAACTCTATTTTTTAGATGTAGTGAATTTTTGACCATTTACCATAAATGTCTTCGGTATTTATTGGTCTAATATTTTCCTACCTAGTACCCCATTCTACCCCTAGTTTACTAAAATATTTCCTAGGGTCAATTTTAGTGTCTACATTTTTCCTATCATCTAATTTTTTTATATTTAGTTTAATTTCAAATAAAATTGCTCAAAAATTTGAAATTATTGCTTTCTTACCTATGTTGTACTCGCTACGACTACTATGGGTCATCCACATCATAAATGTTGTTTCCTCACCATGGTCATTCTCTAGGCTCAAATTGGGTATCTCTACTCTCAGAACAATATTTTATTAGAATAGTAAAAATAATAAATGAATTATTTTTCACCATATTTATATTTACTATTCATAATTATTTACCTATCAAATATGTACAATCAGATTCTATCTTTTATCCAATTTTTTGTTTCTATTTTCTATTTTTCCAAAACATAAAATATTCTATAATACTAACATTATAGAGAATATTTTCATATATTACATGTACATTTTACAAAAAAATCATTTTTTAATGCATTTTCAATAATTTATATATGTTCACCTAATGTTCCCTACATTGGACACCTTCCATATCTTTCACTTCATTATTTATATACAACACTAAGGTAAGTAAAGGCATGTGTTTTTAAATTTTGTCCTTTCATTTATCTTGTTTTATTCTTACTGTAATTGATTCAACTTCAACATTGTGTGTTGTTATGTTCTTTTCCTAAAGCACCATCCCATGTTTCACCTATGTGATACATGATGAGCTTTGAGTGGGGCATATGTATACACATAATATTTTCAAAATTTATGAATTATTGATGCCTTCTCTCTTATAGGAAACCATCTATTCTCAATCTCTCTAAGTGCATGCCTTAATGGATGCACTAGGAAAGAGGTGGGTAGACCATTGGTGCTTCATAGGATTGTTGTCCCCTATACTACCACTTGCTATTATATAACCTTATCCTATACACTTCCCTATGCTTTGTATCCTCTCATGCACACTCCAAGAAATTCACTATCTTATTTAGCCTCTACCTAAGCCTAAAACCTTTTTTGACATTTAACGAACAATGTCAGCCTGGGATGACTATGTATTAAATTTATATTTGTATGTTATGGGTCTATGTCAGCGTTGATTGACCTAGAATGGGACCTAACTTATTTTTATCAAATAAAATTATAGAGTCAAATTAGGTCGGCTCTATCAGCTAAACTTTCATAAAGGTTTAAGGTTAGATTTAACTATTTATTCACATCCATTTCCATCATTTATAAATAAGAGAAGAAGAAGAATATATATTTTTCATCTACTTATCCACCATTATACTTGAGGAACATTGCTTAGGATTATAATACTTTCTTTGGAGATACATATCTTGTCTTGTGGAGAAGTCTTTTGGATGAATATTAAAGTTGTGTAGCCTAGAGTTAACTTATCCTTGTTATCTTTACATACTACAACAACCTCTTGTAATGCACCTTGGCCAAGGGAGAGATTGAGGCTTGATGAGTTCATCTTCAAAGGTAAATATTCCTAGCTTTGTTCATCCTTTGTTAAATTAAATAGATTAGAATTTGTACTTCTCTCCCATGCATTATGATTTCCTATACATAGACTTGAGTATAGATATTCTATACATGTTTATTTTTTATGTTTATTACCCCCACTTTGTGTCACAAGATTTGGTGAGCATTAGATTAGATTTTACTTTGCTTTGAATTTTTCTTAATGAATATGAAAACATATGACCTAGCTAGGATTATTGCATAGTGTTGCTTGACTAGAGGCTTTGGAACCATCTCTAGTGATATTATTGTGGTAAGAGACCCCTTAGTTAGGTCTATAATATCCATCTTAGTTATGACCATGAATATCTAATGTATCAACAAATAGAAGTGTAAGTAGGATTTATCTTCTCTGAGCTAGGTTTGATTAATAGCTTAGTTGAATTTTCCTTTGTATGCATATTCCAAACCAATAAAATGTGGTTTTATATTAATCTGAATATGTATAAAACATGACTTGGAAAAATATCACATAAGTAAGAACTATAAAATTATATAAAACAAAATTTCATTCTATGATGTTAGGAATAATGTTTCCAAAAATAATGAAAACATCATCCTCATAATTTATATAAGCTACCATTTTAACTTACAACTTCTTAATATATACCAAACAACCAAATGGTGCATTATCACCTATTAGTCTTTTATTTTTTCATGACAAATACAAGGTAATCAAACTACTTTGATTTCTACACTAAAATACTCATTATATACTTATTAAGACATAATAACTATTTATTAATTTTCTAAATCAAATAAGAGTTCCATTTTCCCAAAATACAACATAAAAATTTGAACAATAGCTTTAATGATTGAAATTAGAAGATTACATTCTTTTATAACAATCATTCATTAATATTTTGACTTGAAGGAAGGTTAAATCAATATATATATATATATATATATATATATATATATATATATATATATATATATTACAACCATTACATAATCAAAATACATACAACTTATGGTCTTTAAGACATTGATTTATATCATGTCTTTATACTAAATAACAATCTCAATAGAAATAAAATATATAGAGAGTCCAAGAACTTGAATCATCTTATCAAGATAAATATTCAAACATTCCACTCACCATGCCCAATGATCCCCCCCATTGGTGGCCCTAGACCAACCCATCCATTAGTTGGATGTGGAGTTCAACAACAGGGTTTATAGAAGGCTGGATTTGAAAACTAAGATTCTAAAAATTAAAATCCAAGAACATAAAATAATGATGAATAATTTATTTAAGATAATGCATGTAAGAAGAGTACCCATTATTATTTTTAATATTATCATTCAATCGATGATAGATCTATTTGACATCCTTAGATTAAATAGTGATTGTTTAAAGTAATTACTTCAAACAAGATATGCATGAGAATATACCATACAAATATTCGTTAACCAATAGTACTAAATATATTCATGGCAACTTAAATTTTCAAATCATTATCCTCCAAAGAAATAGACATCAATATTCCAAATCATAATGACACCAAAAATAGGCATAACCCCCCAAAAAGAGTCATCGAATATACATGAAATGGAAGAGAGTCCCACCCAAAAATTTACATAATGAACTTTATATATTTCAAATAATACTCCTATAGTAAATGAATCTATTTTGATCTTACACAAAAAAAAATTACTCATGCAATACCATCCAAGTCATACTCAAGTTACCATACCCTATCAATACAACAAAACAATCATCTACAACCATATTACAACTGTATACAACACGAGTCAACATTATAATCTCAAAAATGTTCACCATAACCACATCCTACAACTGTTATGCCAAACTGAATAAAAATTAAAAAAAACAACAAAATCATCACCCTTTCCTTACAAAAATGATGGTATACCTTATTCGATAACAAATCCTTCAACTTATCTAGAGTGAGTCTCCAAACTCATACAAACATAATCATAATAAAAACAACTAAATAATTGAGTAGACATACTACATGCAAAATAACTTAAAATTTTCCAAACATGAACATATTCAACTCATACATTGATTTATTACATTATGGTTCATAGTGAAGTAGACATACTTTATAATGAACCTATAATAATTTATTCTTACCTCTAGTTTTAACACATTCGATAAAATGCAAAATAATTATTGCCATAAACTTCAACATAAAGAGAAACAAAAACCACTTAATGTTTTAGTGCAACTAAATGTAAACACATATTTTAGATCTATTCTTCAAGAAAAATAATAATAGATTTTTCCTCTATGCACCCAGTCACACTCTCACAAACTCTAGTGACTACCATTAAATCTCATAGTGGTCCTACATTAAAGCCATAAATAACTAGAAATGTGGCTAAACAATCCATCACCGTCTCCATAAAAAGGAAACTAAAAAACATAACTTGCTATCATAACCCCATTATACTAGACTCTAATGGCTTCCTTTAAAATTTAGAAAGAGTTCAGCTAGGGTTTGGCCAACCAAGCTCCCTCAAAAATAAAAATGATCCAAAAAGAAACTTTGAAGCTACTCAACTACGATGAATTTTGGATTTGGGTCATCATGATATAATCCTTAATTAAAGTTAAAACCAAAGTTCAAATGTCAATATTTAATCAAACTAATGAAGACCCCATGACTCATGGTCTCCTCTTCAAGCCAAGCAACCAATTCAAAAAAAAGGTTAAAACACCATGTCAAAGCCATGCTATAGACTTGATAACAAAACAAGATTTAAAGTAATTAATAAAAAAAATGCACACTTTCCTAGCATAGAGAAAATGCAAAACTCATGATGATCCAATCGATGAAAATAAATCAATGCCAATTTTAAAACTGTTCTACATGACATCAAGCAAAAAATTATTATTAGAATAGTCATGATAAAAGTCAAATAAAAAATCAATAATGTAGTAAAAAAATAATGTAAATCCACTTTGCTCATGATCCAACTAAATAACCAAATGAACAAGTCAAGAAATACATAATCAAAATAAAGATCATCATATCGTTGCTTAAAGATCAATATTTCATTATTACCCTTTATTCCATCTATTATTGAGCACCAAATCTAACCTAGATCATTATATTTTTCCTATTCCTATAATAATCTGCATGATACATTAGTAGTATCAGAATGGAAAATAATATATCAAAAATGATAATACATCCAATTTAAATTACATTAATAAACTATATAATGAATTGAATCAAATAAACCATGATAATATAAACATCTCTAGTATGTCACCTAACATATTAATTACTAAAAGTAGAGTCTCGAAATCAACTAATAACTATCCAATATCTACTAAAATAACTAAGAAGTATGCCAAGTAGTAGACAAAATGTGAAATCAACAGTGTTAAAGACATGAAATATAATATTCAAATTGAGGTCATTACATCCTCTTCCACTTAAAAATAAGTCATCCTAGGGACTAAAACAAGCAAGGATAATTTTCCCTAAAAGATACTCATATTCTCAAGTAGCATTATGCTCATATAATAGATCCCATTGGATCAAATTTGATAAATTTATGTATTTCATAGTTTAATGTTGTGATGGTCCAAGATCTTCACTAGTTCTAACTACATATTTTACTCTTTTAAAACTTGAATATTTTTCCAATCCAAAATATGATGAAGATCAAACAAATAATTCCTTAATAAAGCAACATGAAAAACATCATGAATCCTGGACATAGATGGAGGAAGGGATAATCAGTGGGCAAAAAGGCTGAATTTTTCCAAAATATGAAAGGGTCCAAAAAATCTAGGAGCCAATTTAAAATTTCTTCTAAATTTAATAGAATTTTTTTGTAGTCTAAAGTGCAAAAAATACTTTTTTACCAGTATTAAATTCATGAGGAGTTCTTTTCAAATATGCATAGCTCTTTTGTCTATCTAAAGTAGCCTTTAGATTTTGATGAATCAAAGTTGTTTGTACATTATATTATTTTAGAACATTAAGGCTAGAAATAACTCTATTTTACAAGATGTCTTAGCTAAGATAAGTATTACATTTATGCCCATACACAGCTTCAAATGGATCCATTTTAATCATATAACAATGAGAATTATTATAAAAAAATTCAACTAAATGTAGGAAATATTCTCATTTACTTTATTGATCCATAACATATATTATTAGCATGTACTCAACCACTTGGTTAAGCATCTTCATTTGACTATCCATTTTTAGGTCATATAAAGAACTAAAATTTAAATGTGTCCCAAACACTGTAGTCAAAGTTTTCTAAAATCTTGAAGTAAATAGTTTATCTATCAAAGATAATATATTACAACATGCCATGCAACCAAACTATTTATTTCAAAAAGTGTTTCACAAACATAAAAGCATAATTAGTCACATTTATAATAATAAAATGACCAAATTTTATAAATTTATCGATCACAACTAAGATTGTGCCATGCTTATTGTATGACTTTGGTAAACTAATAATAAAATCAAGTGAAATATTAATCCACTTACCTTGTGGAATCTCGTGAGGATAAATCAAACCTCTTAGATGGCAATATTCCACTTTTACCTACTAACATTCCAAACACCTTTCCATAAAATACAAAACATCATGCATTAAGCCATGCCAATAATAATAACTTTTCAGATCATGTGTCATCTTCATGACACCTAGATGAGCAAAATAAGGTGTTATATGCACTTTTTTCAACAAAATATTCCACAAGTGACTTGAATTGGGCACAAAAATTCTATTTTTTACCCTAGTATGACATCATTTAAAAAAATATATATATTAATAAAATTCTTTGATATAGGCTCGTTAGCTAAACTTGCACTTACTTCACAATAGAATTCATTAGTAAGTTGTTATTCCAAAATAACAGTTCTAAAATTACCTTGAAAAATAAACAAGGCAAAAAGATACAGGCATCAAATGATAGCATCAATAATATTATTCTTTTAACCTTTAACAAATTCAATGTTCATATCAAAATTACTCAAAAATTCCATCCATCTACGCGAGAGAGCATTAATATCATCCTAGATGAATAAATATTCTAGGATATGATGATTAGATTTAAATTTAAAGTGATTACCTAGTAAAAAATGTTTCCATTGTTTTAAAGAATGCACAATAGCACCAATCTCTAAATCATGTGTGGGATAATTATTTTCATGCTTATTGAGCTTACGTGACTCATATGCCACACAACCATTCCATCCTACATAAGTATACTGTCAAAATCCTCCTTAGAGGTATCATACTATATTTTAAAATTACCATTAGGATTTGGAATAATAAGTACTTGTGATTAGTTAAATTCTTTTTAATCCTCTTAAAATATTCTTCACATGCCAAAGTATAAATGAAATTTTTACCTTTGCATTGAAAATAAGTAATGGGGTTAGCCAAATTGGAAAACATTTCCAAAAACCTTCGATAGTAACTAGCCAAACACATAAAGTTATGCACTTCATATACATTGGTAGTGGAAGGCCACTATTGAATAGATTTTATCTTTCATGGATCGAAAATAATGCCATCCTTGGAAATACCATGTTCTAAGTAATATATTTCAGTTTGGAAAAATGCACATTTGGAAAAATTCCCATAAAACTTGTGTTGCCTTAACCTTTACAATAATAAACACAATAGGAACACCACAAGGAGACACACTTGGTCTAATGATTCTTTTTCAAACTCTTCTTGTAGATGAACCTTAAGCTCCTATAAATTAGTCACATTCATACGATACAGAGCTTTAGATGCAAGGGAAGCCCCTGGCATAACATCAATGGCAAAATCAAATTCAAATGTAGGAGGAAGTCCATGTAGAGTTTTAGGAAAGACATCAAAAATTTCATTTATAAAAGTACAATTATGATAAATGATTTCCTTATCTGATGCTTTTTTATTGAATTTGAGCAACATAAATTTTATAGCCTTTTCACATAACCTTTTTCAGCTATAGGGTTGAAAGTAGCTTTCTCATTTTAAACTTATCTACCTTAGATTTTAATAGTTTTTACAAAGTCATTATAACATTTAACCAATTTATTACCATTGTCCAATGTGGTTTTAAGTTGTTGTCACAAATCCATTCCCAAAACAAGATCATAAGACCCCAAAGGTGATAAAAATAGGTTTACTCTACTCTATTTTCTATAAGAATTTAGAAATGTGTACCTTTTTATTATATTGAATTCAACCTTACATCCTTATCTTAAAATAACATTATTTGCTTTACATTTATAAAAAACATTAGGGGAGGAAAAACTATCAGTTACACCAGAATCAATGAGAACTTAAATTAAAAAACTAACTCGATTACCTCTAATTAGAATAAGGGTGGCTTAAAATTCAAAATTCCTATTATCCATAGCTGCATATAGCTTATGATTAGCTAATTTCACCAATTTTACTTTAGGATGATCCTTATGGTAGTGATTATCACCACATTCCTAGTATACTACATTTTGTTGAGGTGAAATAGGCACAATATTTGCCCCTATGGTAGGAAAATTTTAATTTCCTTAAGTCTAATTTTTATTGAATGACCCAGTTTTAGAAGTGTTTTTAAACTTATAATTTTTAATTTTTCCTTAAAACTCATTAAAAACACTATTACTCCTAGTAACTTTGTAGTTTTGATTGAATTTATTGAAATTATTGGGGAAAGAGAAAGACTTTTATCTTTAGACTATTGTCTATTTAGTTTAAAATATTGTCTCACTTTTTTTGAGAACATTCTTTCTCTTCTACCCTACTAGTAGATTTAATGGCAATAGCCAAAGTTTTAGGGTTGGTCATATTGATGTCATGCATCAATATCTCTCTCAGTACAAGTTTAAACTTCATTACCTTAGTTTCCTCATCACGCATATAGTTCACATGACACAATAAAATTATAAATTTATTCTCATATTCTATTATAGAACTATTTTGTTTCTTTAAAAACTAAAAATATGTTATCTTTCGCTCTTTTAAATTGACACTAAGATATATATTTCAATTTTTTTTCAAAGATAGGCCAAGTAAGTTTCAAAGGTTGATAACCCTCAAATCATGGAGATGGTTTTACTAAAGAGTTGTAGCTCCAACCAACTGGTAAGTAACCACCCTTACCTTAACATTTGAGGGCATGTTATGTTGATTGAAGTATTTTTATAAGTTGACCAGCCATGCATCAACTTTATAAAATTATTCTTGACCTAAAAATGTAGTAGGTAGAAGCTTTTTAATCACCTTTATGTTGAGATGAGCCAAAATTAAAGGCATTTATTTGA